>ML777778.1:335822-361690 GCA_009831015.1 Picea engelmannii
AGATATTTCCCAAGGAAACCCATACAGGGTAAAAACCTCTTCTTCTTTATATGATAAGTATTATTTACATTCTTTACATTATCATACATATGAGCACAAACTCATTGTGAGGCTACAACCTCTGTTTTGCAAGCTGCAACTTGTTGAGAGCACCAACTCTCTGTTTTTCTCTAGCACCCACAAGAAGGAAGCACCAACTCCCTGGTTTATCTAGCACCAACTAGAAGGAAGCATCAACTCCTTGTGTTCAAGCACCCACTTGAACCTCTGAGGACTCCAGGCCTCCCTAACACCTCCCAACCACCCTATTTTATCAATCTTTGCTACTGAAACTTATTACAGTGATATAATGTTCAACAATGGCTTACCAGACTCATCACTATTCTGCTGCATTTTGTTGCTCTGTCCGCCTCACTGCCTTCCTGCACACATCCTCTTCTGTTCAATTTAGCTGTTGCACTCTCCTCATTCTTCATGCATGAATCACCTTCAACAACAACAACCACAACAACCCCAACAGTAACAAAAACCCCATCTCTTCTCTCTATGGTGTATTTATAGCTTTTGTGCACCTTGTGCATGCAATGCACGCAATACCTCTGCATACTCATACTACATCGATATCCTCCACAACTTGAGTGCTCTGCCTAATCATCATCGTGGCTCTTCAGCTTCTTTGGTCATTTTTACACTTGTTCAACATCACTGTATGTTATGCTAAGATTCCTCAAACTCTGTGGCAGATGAGACTCTTTGTCTTCTCTGTGACAGACGAGCTCACCTTCTCTATTCCAGTTACAGGCTTCAATGCTCATCCAACTATCAATCACCTTCACGAGCATCTTCATCCCTCTTGAAGATTCCCAGAGACTCTTCATCTCCTCTTTCAATCACCCCGAAGTGTCTTCGAGTCCTTTGGCAGAAACCATCAGTGGTTTCTGGCAGTTATACTGTGACATGCAACAGTAGCCCTTCGATCTCCTTCAGTTTCATTTGCACCATTGGATTAAAGAGACATTTCACCTTTTCGGTATTTTGACATTCATACCAGACACGATCCCCAAAATTCCAAGGTGGAGCTTATCTGCACTAGGTCCTTCCTCCACGTGACCATAGGTGGTGACCACTGTCTGCGCTAAAAGGCGCTGCTAACTCATGATCTTCATTGACCCTGATCGATGGTCCATGATCTCTATGAATCAACGGTCCAGGTATTTTCACGATCTCGCATGTCGTTGTTCCTTATATGGAGGTTCTCGTCACTCCAAGTCGTGATAGGAGAAACTCTGAGATGGAGCTCAGATTGATGGTCCACGTTCTAGGTGATCTGACGGTCTTGATCTTTTCATGATCTCGCATCTCGCGGTTCCTTAGATGTGGGTTCTTGTCACTCCAAGTCGCTATAAGCGAGGCTCCAAAATGGAGTCGTATCAATGGTCCAGATCACACCTTGATCTGACGGCTGCGGTTAACTCACGATTTCGCATATCGCTGTTCCTAAGATGGAGGTTCTCGTCACTCCAAGTCACGATAGGTGAAGCTCCGAGATGGAGCTCAGATCAACGGTCCTCGTTCTCAATGATCTGATGGTCCTGATCTTTTCATGATCTCGCATCTCGCTGATCCTTAGATGGATATTCTCGTCACTTCATGATTTTGCCGCTTCACGATTTTGTCCACCTTCGCGATTTCGCCACTTCTCCGTGTAATGAACATGTAGGTCCTCCCTGATCCAACGATGGATGTACCCCACACTTAGATCAAACGCCTAAGATCTATTCTCATCTACTGCATGCTACTCCTCTTTGAATTCATATCTGACGGTCATCGAGGATTTTGAATAAGATCTAATGTTCATTGTTGCTCCTCCTCTTCCATTATCATTGTGCTGTTGATCATGCTGATCTTTGCCATCACTGTTCTTGCCATCAATGAAAAGCTTACTCCCAACTGTAAACCTTCAAACAACATCTCCCAACAAACATTAGGGACGACCTTTGTTGTACTAGTGAATGAACAAGTATAAATAAACTTTTAATAATGCACCATTGTTGAGGTTTGTATGGACACTTCTAGGTTCGTTTGAGTGTCAACTTGAGAGGAAGAAATTTACAATAGTATTTGAGGTGTTTGTTTTGTTATCGTAGGGTTTGGTGGAGAATTTGGTAGCAATTTGAACTATGTACAAAGGCTATAATGACAATAAAAGTATAATCTTTAAACATTACCGATTTATCCTAAAATTTCTTAGGGTTAGAAACATTGCTGATTTGGAAGGCATTTTTGGTCTCTATGGCTCTTTGGTGAGGTGGTTGTGTCTCTTGTTGCTATTTGTCCAAGATTTTGCGTGAGTTCATAGGAACGATCTTTGTCTCTTTGGTGGGGTTTCCATGTCTCATTTTTCTATCTGTCCAAGCTTTCACGTGGGTTCACAGGCATGGTCTCTGTCGAGGGTAGGAACGGTCTTTGTCGAGGGTTTGGATGACAGATACGAGAGGTCGTCCTGTCTCTTTTCACTATCTGTCCAAGCTTCTGTGTGGGTTCACAGGAATGGCCTCTGTCGATGGTAGGAACAATCTTTATTGAGGGTTTCTCTGTCGAGGGTTTGGATGCGAGGCCTCTATCATGGGTTTCCAATTGAAGTTGCAGCTGGTTTGTTATATGTTATAACATATTTTTTATATAGGTTATAACATATATAACATATATGTTATGTATAACCCTATATTTTACAACATATATAACCCTATATGTTATAACATATACATAATAAATTAAATTATTATTAATAACAAATTTAAATTATATATGTTATAACCCTATATTGTAATAAATTAAATGTATAATGTATATAAAGAAATCTATCCATAAGCTTAAAAAGGGATTGTTGGGTTTGTGAATAAGGAAAATTTTAAGAACCCCCCCTAAATTTATATGTATAATAAATCGGTGAATCCCCATGACACATGGGAGAGTGTGAAGGCTATTTTATCAGTAACATAATATGCATATATAATATTTTGGAAAATCTTTCACCAAATTATATAATCTTGTAAAATTTTGGAAAATATTTCACGGAATTATAAAATCTTGTGAAATTGTGGCGAATTTTCACACAATTATAAAACCTTTTAAAAGTCTTGGAGAATATTTTAAAATTCTATTAATTTAAATAAATTTGAATCAATGTTCGATCTTGTATGTATTTAAAGAAAATATGGTACTGAAACATCGTGCTCAAACACCTGGTTGAAACACGTTGCACACATGAAGAACACTATGCAAAATTAAGAAGAATGTTCAATGAATGCATATATGTTGGTGCTGAAACACACTGTTGATACACTGTTGGCACAGGGGCAGACCCATGGTTCAATGCTTCAACAATGAACCAAAAAAACCCTAACTACCAACCCTTTCGACAACACCTGTGAAGCAGATGAAGTCTCACCCGAGGTAGAGGCAGGGGTGGTTGTAGGACTCAAATGTTTGCAACCTATCTAGGACACAGATCTGTGATTACACCACTCTAACGAAGCACTTAGCAGTTAGCATTCATCAATATTTAACCCTTATTCACATCGCATATTCAAGCCCTAACTACATAACAACGCAGTATCCAACCAGATCTAACACATCTAAGCACTTAACATATGGAATGAGATCAGATATAACATTCATTCACATCATGAACACTTAATCTATCATACCAGGTTCATCTAGACATTCATTACTGCACTAATCTTAAATCATATGAACAATATAACAACCATAATGCACAAAGAAACCATAACACATGATATACGTCGTTCACCCCAGCGTGGGGCTACGTCCACCAACTCTTCTCTTCTTTATTCTCTTCGGTCAATCTTCTACAAGAACAGAGCCACAGGAACCCACTCCTCATAGGAAAGGAGATCTGAGAACACCTCACCAAATCCTCCTTCCATGAGCTAGGTTTAAGCACAAAGCCTTCTTACAATCATTTTCACTTAGCTCTGCAAGTCTTAACACATAGTATGCACAAAGCCTCTATCTCTGCAGTAAGACAATTCTACTAGGTCTCTTCACTTAGCACATTGGCCCCTTCTTACATCGCCTAGATTTCTATTTATACATTACAAAATGGGCCTAAACATGGGTAAACCCATGGGACGACGTCCCATACTTGTTACATAAACCCTAATCCAAAAACTGCCCTAAAAAGGGGCCGAGATCCTGCGATCTCTACCAGGGATGATTTTAGGGGCTAAATTTTGCTCATGGGCTAATTTTCCATGGTTTTTCCCAAAACAAGTTTCTCTATTCTAAAAATGATTCGCCCAAATTTTATAGGACAAAATTATTTTAACTTAAAAATCGTCAAAATTTTATACAAACTATATAAAATCCTTAGAAATTTGAACATTTTTAAAAAAATGTCGCCAAATATTTATAGTTGGCATATGAAGGATTAGTAATATTCGCCAAGGTTTCTACATTTTAAAATAAATTTGCATCCTTAAAATCATTCCTGATCTCTACTTCGACTTGCACTCCGTCTTTAACCAGCCTGTCGAAGTCCAAAAAATTGGTCAAACATGAACAAGGTTCTCCAAAACTTGGTAGAACATGACCAAGGTTCTCAAATATGACTGCTTCTTTAACTCCAACCTGCTCTGTGAGAAACCGTTCTTTCTCCCAACCTGCTCCATGAGCAATTGTTCTTTCTCTTTTTGGATCTGCGCTTTATCCTCTTTGAACTTGATTTGGAGGTCATCCTTCTCTTGTTGCACAACTCGGCGTTGCTCTATGAATTCCTCTTGTGCTTTCTTTAGGGCCAATGTGGCCTATTCTTTTTCTTCCTACACGTGATGAAGGCCAACTTCGGTTGCATCAACTATTCTGTGGAGTTGGGCAGGCTCATCTCCCAACGTTGTTTCTTCTGATGGTGGGGGCGTAGTGGACACTGCGCAACTAGAGTGAAGGGCTTATTGTACCCCTCTCAGCTCTTCTTCAATTATTTCGTACATGGTTTCTTGTTTTGATTCATTTCTCTGCAAAATATCTTCCAAGGCATCTGATACAACTGCGATAATGAAGTCGAAGTCATCGACCGTGAGCATAGTCTGCAGCTTCGGCTTACTAGCTTTGGACTTCTTTCACGATGTAGGTTTCATTGGGAAAACCTTTCTTTTCTTAGATGTCTCTGCCTCTTCAATGGGGTTCCTAGGAGTTGTTACTTCACCCTGCTTCTTCTTGTCTTCTTCCCCTTATTTATCTTCTTTTTCCAGTTTGTCATCTCCTCTTCCGCTAGGTGAATCTGATGCAATATCCTCTGATGTGTTGTGTATTTCCTGTACATCTTCCTTCTTTTTCTTCCTGCTACTGCTGGGTGCATTGTATTCTTTGTGAGTAACCACCAGACTTCCAATGAGGTCAGGGTTGGATAGTTTTGTGTGGTTAACTAGCACTAGGAATTCTTCAGGCCACTCCTTCGTGACTTCCTCCATGTCCTCCTCAGTGAGCTTGTAATAGGACTGCAACTCTTCTTTATGTTTGTCTTTGCACACAGTGATATATATAAATGCCTATCTGCACGAAACTTCACAACTGGTCTGAACCTATCCAAGGTGTTCGACGTCATACGAGGGAAAGACTCAATAGCCCTCCTTAACTGCAGGTAGTAGGTATGGAACACCATGTTCGACTGCCATTGTTTCCTCATATCTCTCGAAAACCAGAGTGTGGTGAACTTCGCATCTAGTGGCTTGAACGACTCAATGTTAGGGAAGGTCTCTCCTTCCACCATCTCCCAAGCAATGAACGTGATGAGGATCAACAACCAACTAAAGTGGAACTCATAGCCCTGATCTCGAGCTTCGCGACAGTCCTATTCTAACTAGTTGACGAGGTAACTCACCCAGTTCATTTGTAATCCTTTCACGCATTTTCCTCCAAGGTCAACAAAGAACCCCATGACCTGCGTGGGTATGTTATTCCTTACTAGATTACCAATGATCAATCGACAGGCTAGGCATACTGTGCCATTATGGATGGAGGCTACCTTGTAGCCTTGCTTCCCCTTCTCAACATTTCCATAGGTGCCTTTAATATTCTGCGTTAGAGTGTGATCTGCAACCTTCCCTGGATCAAAGCCTTGTAGGTCTGGTCCCTGCATGCTCAATCTAGTGATCCTATGGTTCAATGTTAGATTGATGGTGATAATCCTATCTAACCACATATAACCACCGTGGAAGAATGAAAGGAGGATCTTAATGCACACGTTATCCTCTCGATGTATTCCAAAGTGTGGTATATTCATCACGTTCAAGATAGTGGACCTCACGATGTCCATATTCCACGACTGGGGGATGATCTTCGACTTCTTCCCCTTGATCTTGGTCAAATATTTGTGAGGTGAGAGCATGCCATAGCTCTTGCGGTATCCTAGGATATAGTCACTGATCTTCAAGGTTGGAATCCTCTCTAACTGCGGTCTGACTACTTGTATTGCCTTCGGGAGGTATGCATTGATGACTGTGTAGTTGAAGTCCCTCGGGACACTGTCACGACTCACCACACCATCCAGGGGTGGGATGTAGTCGAGAAGGATGGATGTGATTAGCTTCACATTTTCCAAGTCATCACGATGCTTGGTTCTTTTCTCGGTCGTATCTCGGGATGGTCCAGATCCACGAGTAGTCGACAGGGATCCTTGCACTCCTCTCATCGATGAGGCTTGGATGCCTGCAGACATCACCTTCTTGGCCATGAGGTCTATTAGAATCTCTTCAATGGATTTTTCTACTGCACTAATTTCATCTGACATGCACACTCGAGATCTGATATCTCAGGTCGGTGAACAATACTCAATGTAACAGAATGGATGGAGAGGTCTCAATGATTGCTGCGTGAAATCAACTAGTTCTTTGTGGGCTCAGATAATCACAACTGGAAAAAGTGTTCTCAATGCAACGCTTGATGGGATAAATAGACAATGTGGTAACAGACTCTATCAATGGGCATGAACTCCTCAATCAATGTTATTCCATCCGTTATGGCGCGGTCCCAAAGGTCCAAGGGTGAAGGTTCCGGCAATAACTATGTTTCTAGCTGTTCTGGAGCGTTGTTCTAACGGTCGGGATGCCTCCATCGGTCATATTTCTTCATCATGGTGAAGTGCCAATCTGTGCTATACTGATATTCCGACAAAGTTCGAGTTCTGGAAACCTTCCTTATGCGAAGTCTTCTCTGGAACTTCTTGCAATTTTTCTAACTTTGCTTTCTTCTTGTTGAGCTTTCTAGCCTTCTTTTCTGTAATCTGAGCTACTGGGTTCCTCTTCCCATTTTGATTCTTACTTTCTCTTGGCCAAGTAAATTCGCATTGTCGATGATCTTTCATAGGGTTTGTTGGCAGCATTACACGATTTTTTCCTTTTAAAGTGACAAATAACAATTCCTGTAGCTGCCTACGCTTCGTCATGTAAATATTGCTATTTGAAGGTTCGGTTGTAAAAAAGATGTTTTGATTGTTCTTATTTTTATTTTTTCATTTTCATGCTTCGTTCATGATTGAAAGCATGAATGAGGCATTGAAACTTATAATCGTATTTCAATTGTATCTAAGGCTTATGTCTCTAGAAGGGTAAATATTCTTACAACTCTTTTAATGAATGTTGTTTTGCTTTGAAGCTTATCATATATCAATAAAACATTTGTTTTGAGTTGCTCCTAGATTATAAGCTATATCTTGAGTAATTTGTAAATACATCAAGAATATATTGACATTAATACTATAAGCTTCTTCATTTAATGTTCTTGGAAGATCATTTTCGATTTTAAATCTTTTGATTGGTATTTTGATTACAAACTAGAGTCTTGGGTTTCGCTCTGTACTCATGGCATTCATTGCCCAAAACGCCCGATTTTCATGGCTTGAAACCCCTTATGCTCTCATTTTGGTCGCGCTAGGGTAACTGTGGGTTTTATTCCTTTGTTATTTTCTCTGGATTTCCTCTATTTCTGCTACCCCTTATTCTCACAGTGAGTTTTGGTCTCCTTTGTGATTTCCTATCCAAACCCTTATGGCCCCTGTCGTCTGTGTCAAGATGAATGGCTACCAAACTTTGTTGTTGTGTGATGACGCAAGTGAAGACCTTAAAAGTTAGGTTTGGGTTGTGTTTCTCAAGAAATTCTAGGGTTATAACTTACAAGCAACCCAAGATTTCACCCTCACATTCAATGGATGCAGAGCCAAAGTGGGAGATATTCAAATGGAAATCACAGAGGAATTTCTAAGTGAGGCAATAGGCCTCCCCCTCACCGACAAAAAATGGTTTAAAAATTCAAAGCTGGACGAGGTACCATGGAGTCTGTTCGTCACCTCCCAAAAAATTCAATGCTGTGAAAAAGGTATGCTGCTCTCTCTGTTGAAGGATAGATGGCATGGTTTATTTGCAGTGTTAAGGAAATTTGTTACTTGTGAAGGCCTCTACGACCTCATCTTCCTCTACCACATAAGGTTACTCATGCATTTTATCGATTTCCAATTAAACATGCCATTTTACTTATTAAGGAGCTTGTATAAAATGTCAAAGAGATATAAAAGGTAGAAATTGGATTCCATCTTATTTCATCATGGGTTGATTAAGTTGTTGATAGTCCATCATCTAAAACTACTTAATGATGATTGGGATGCTTTTGTGACTTGCAATGGCTTTGTTGCAATAAACCCTGTAGAGACTCCGGTGGTTGATAAACCTATGCTAGAGAAGTCTCTTTTTCCCTCCATTGAGAAGCCAATTTTCTTATGTGAAAACTCTTGTGAAAGGGATACGCCCGATCAGTCTATGTGTGAATAGTAGGACATCGACTCTAAGCTTGTTGAAACTCCTAAGTGTGAGAAAGTCATCGAACCTAACCTTAATATCAAATCCACTAGTGGAAACCCTTCCAAACGGTCAAAGAAAAATCGAGACATGATAGGGTTTAATAGCAAGAAGGATGGGAGACTAATTTCGAGGAGCCTACGGAATAGATCAAAATCTCATGTGAGCTCGATCCAATCAATCGAGGTCCATGAGAGCTCTGATTCTGAGATTGAAAAATTCTTGGAAGTTGAAGACCCAAATCACTCTAAATCGGATCTTAGTCAAGATTTCGATTATGTAAATAACTTTCCACCATGTTTGAAGCACAACAAGGATTTTCCAGTAATTAAATTCGGTCAAAATCTAACAGTGGATGGTGGTAGTGTTTTAACACACTTTCATGCGCTTCCTCAACCATTTTCCCCTGCGGTAAATTGTGAAGTGTGTTTACATTAGATAGGTCTGTATTACATAGACATTCCCATCCTTCAAGAAAAAATCAAGGCCCTTATGACTCAAAACCGCTCATTGACAATTGAAAATCACGAGCTCAAGTTCAATGCACAAAGGCAAGGAAAATGCTTGAAAAGGACTGACAATATCATAATAAAGAACGTCAATAGTATCGAGGCTATAATCAACTCTGAAATTTTGTGATTCGAATTTGGTTTTCAGTTGAATGGTAAGATTGTTTAATTTATTTTATTTGTTATTTTATTGTTATTTTTCTAATTAATATAGAGTGATTTAGATTTCTGTTGTCAATAATAAGACTGGCTACAGAATCGAGAGATTCTGTATCCAAGTCAATTTTCATATAAAATTTGAAAAATGTTGGTTAAATAAATATCTAATTTGCTTATTTCGTTTTCTTTCAGGATATGATGTATCTTGTGGCGATCTCATAAGATGGAGCATTTCTGGACCTAGTTAATTAGTCATTTTATTTGGCTTATTTTGTAAATCAAAACAAAACTTTCATAATTTTGAAGATACAATTTGATATTGAGTGGCTTTTTGGACCCTCTATTTTTTGTAACTTTTAGATCCTTTTGAGATCTGATCCCATCTTACAGGATAGGATGTTTAGCTTACAAGAACTCTTTAAATACTACATATTTTTGTAATGAAATCATCTTGGTTTGGGGTAGAAGATGTAAGATTAATTCACAGACTTAATGGAACAACAATATGCATTTTGGCTTTAGCCTCTTGTAAATGGTGTTTTCATTTATGTTTTGTTTATCCTGATATACTAATAGGTTTTGACAGCTTTAGAATTCACGATCTATTATGTTTTGGGATAATTCTTTTATAAATATCGTCCATATTTGATGCTTTAGATATTAACAGTGTGATCATCTATTCAGCTTAAATGGCATGATTTCTCTTTAATTTTTAGTTGAATGATAAAATGCAATGTTGTTACAATCAGATTTATCTTAATGTAATCACTTGCAATCATAAGATCACAGGACCTATTCGTATCATCTATTCTGTTATTAAAACTCAACTGCCATGCATGTTTTGAATTTATTTAGAACAATCATAAAGTTCACTGCAAATTTCTCTCTTGGACATGGCCGCTGGATGTACTTCATTCATACAGAATATCAGATACATCTCGCAAACTATTATCAGGTTATCTATTTTATGTTTCTAATTTCTGTCAATTACGCAATTAGTGAAACCATGAAGTTTAGATTAGCTTTTGACTATCTGTATATTCTGTGTTTCGTAGTCTAGATAATTTCATATTAGTTCAGATTTGTAAAAGAAAAACAAAAAAAATTATTTTTATGTGCTTTCTTTATCTGCTTCTTAGAAGCAATCATATTTCACATTGATTTCGTAAGTTTACATTAAATCTTTCAATTTGTAAATGATGTACATAAGTTAGATTTGTATATTTTCTGCCTAAACACACCTACAACAATTATATTAGAACATATGTATATATATAATATAGCATTTAGCAATTAGTTAGTATTTCTTTCTTTTATTTGTTTTCTTTTAGGATTTTAGATTGGCTAACGAAGCCATTAAACCCTTCAGAATGAGTTACACCAAACGGCTTGGGTTACTTAGACAACCCCAGACCAAACTCGTTCTTCTAGTTGACATGCGGTCATTTTTGCCTGTCAACAAATGGCGCTAGAAGGAGGTCCTGAATACAATTGATGGCACGTGGAGGTCGCAAAACTCCACCCCCACACACTCACTCCCCCATAGTAACACGTAGTCGCTCAGAGAAAAATGTTACTTCTGAAACAACAACTACCTCGAATGAAATTCCCATTGAGCCAATAACACCAAATCCTCAAGGAGCCAACGTACAAAAAATCGTTCGTCATTCACTCTTAATTAAACACAGTGCTTTGGCCCGTATCAGACAACCTAGTAGGCCTCTCAATCAACCTTTAGATTTCTCAGATATTCGAGAGAAACTTGAAGGCACTAGTCTACGTTCATATCCTTTAAGAGATAATACCATAGATCCTGATCACACCCCTACTCTTGCAGCCGGAGGATCAGGTATTCCACCTTCCCCACCTCATTCATCCCCTCCCTCTTCAGGAGGAGAGTCATCTGATGAAGGCAGTTCTTCATATGAACCATCTCATCCTTTGACACCACCTACACCCATGGCAAATCAAAACAATCCTGCCAGGCCTTGGCTCGATCAAGATGTTGTGGCTGTACCTGGACCCCAACACCCTTTACCAAAACACCCAGAGAAATGGTTACCTAAGTTTGATATATATTCTAAGGAAATCACCAAGGATCACATAAAGAAATTCATGCTAGCCATTAGACTCTAAAGTGTACAACATGAATATGTAGCATGTAGACTTTTTCCTTACACGTTTGAGGGCAATGCCTCTACATGGTATTTCTCCCAACAACCTCACACCATTGTATCTTGGGACAAATTCAAGACCTGTTTCCTAGAGAAGTTCGGAGATGATAAATCTCTGTAAGTCTTAGTCATGGAACTTTCCAGCTTAAATATGAACCCTAAGGAGAAAGTAAAAGATTTTAACCAAAGGTTCCCCACGTTAAAAAACTGAATCCCCACTGATTCAATGCCCGCAGAAAACCTTATTGTGGCGTATTACACTAAATATCTACACAATAATATAGCAATTTGGGTTAAAAGGTCTAAGAATTCAACGCTACTAGAAGCCTTCGAGGAGGCGAGCCAAATAGAAAAAGATATTTTGATCTTGAAAGATAATTTTAGTAATGAGGCAGAAATAACCCCATATTCTAAGAAGAAAATAGAAATTCTTCCTAGGCCTCCCAAAACCAAAACTCAATCAGAAACCTCAGACTTAGAAAGTTTACAAAAGGTCCTCCAACAATTGATTTATTGAATCAAGTTGTAGACTTGAGGAGATTAACTGAAGAAGCATCTTCGAGCAAAGGAAGTTACAAACCTCCTTTCATAAAACCTTTTCCCCCAAACCGACCGAATCCGACCCCTGAGGGTCTGAATTTTGAAAGTTTGCAATATGCTCTGCAGACTATCCTTGAAGAACATGATAACTTAGTTCCTCCTGAGAATTTTGAGGATGTGGTTGAAGAAGAAATAGCCAAAGAAGAGGAGTCATATCCCAATATCTCCGGACATTTTTCCGACAGTATTTTTTAAGCCAATTTTGAAAATGTCCATCCTTACAACACCAGAAGAAAAACTCAGAGTAAATCCTCTTCCGAAATAAATACTAATGTGCCTCCGAAACAATTTAAACAAGATGAAACAAAACATAATCTAGCAGCCCCAAGTTTTGGAGTATGGTTTGATTGAAGACCTAAAGAAACTTAGAGATAATATTTTTGTTTACGAACTTTTGAAGTTCCCTCTTCTTCTGTAGAAAATTCTTCAAAACATTGCAAAAAATAATAAAAACAACAATCTGAACAACAAGAAAATTGCAGAAATCAGTTCTAAAACAGCTCAAAAGGTCCCTGCTAAAACAACACCTGAACTCTCAGATAAAAGGGATCTCATTGAAAAAACTATAACAAATGTAGATAAAATAATTTCAGGGATAACAACTAAAAATCAACAGAATTCTGCTGTTAATACTCGCAAAAATGTCCCACCTTTCTTATTAAATTTTGAAATTTTCAATAGAAATGTACATAATTGCATGGTAGATTCTGGTGCATCATCAAATGTGATGCCCTTGTCTGTTTGCCAAAAAATCAATGCTGAAGTTCAACCTTCTAGTCTTAAAATCATTCAGCTCGATCAGACGAATGTTAAGGTAATTGGTGAACTAAAGAATGTGCTCGTTAGACTATCTTCTAATCCTAAGGTTCAACAAATTATTGATATCATTATTGTTGACATCCCTGAGGTTTATGGTTTATTCTTAAGTAGGGATTGGTCCGAACAACTACATGGATACTTTGCAACAGATTGGTCTCATTTGTAGCTACTAGAAAATGGAAAGCCAAACAAAATTAGGATTAATGGTGAACGTTACCTCAAGCACACCGTGAGGGATTTGAACGATGCTAAGGAACCATTTAATGCTTCCACTAATTTAATCGAAATGAAGGGAATGAACACCTTCTTTGGTAACTTCATGGCTGAAACCTCCCCCATCACAGATCCAGAACAATATTCAGATCTCATGACATGTACCCAAACAACAACTTTACTGAATGTGACAAACACTGCCGATGAATCTCACATATGGTCACTTTAATTCGATGGATCCAAATCCAAAGAAGGAGCTGGTGCAGGATGTGTACTCATCGACCTGACGGGTAATAAATTTATTATCGTCTATCGATTAGAGTTTGAATGTACAAACAACACCGTCGAATACGAGGCACTTTTGCAAGGACTCAGGAAAGCTGTAGATATGAATGTAAATAACTTAATGGTATTCAGTGATTCGGAAATTATGGTCAGGAAGGTAAGAAATTCCATACATTGCCTATCACCACACTTGAAGAGTTACCAAACTGAGGTATGGAATCTAATGCACAAATTTTCTGCATTTAACATCAATTCCATTCCTAGATTAAAAAATTCCAAGGCTAATTTATTAGCTAACATCGCTTCCAAAATTTTTCCCGCAGAAGGCCTTTCTCCAAATGCATTTTCAATTGAGTTATTGTTCAGACCATCAATCCCAAATAATGTCACTAATTGGAGAGTTTTTGATGATGATCAATAGATCATCAGTTTTTTGCACATGGAGGACACCTTCCAAGGTATGGTTATTGATGAAGGCACCCACGATGAAAATATCCACAATTTTACGATAATATCAGAGCCAAGGTCTCCTGAATCAACATCTGATCTGGTAAATTCTATCCCTAAATTCATGGTAAGACTAGAAAAGTTTTATGATTTGCATGATAAATTCAAAAAATTAGTAAATTGTAAAACAAACAGTTCTTCCTTGACTCATGAAAAGGTAAATCTAGGGACTAAAGATAATCCACAATGTATCAATCTGGGAATGGGATGTTTTGAGCAAGAGCGGTCCTCTTTTATAAAACTGTTTAGAGAATTCAAGGATGTCTTTGCTTGGACATATGATGATTTAAAAACTTTTGACCCTAACATAATACAACATATCATCCCCATGAAACCCCAGACTCAACCTTTTCAGTAGAAGCTGATAAAGATGCACCCTAAGCTGGAACCAATAGTCAAGAAAGAGATAAATAAATTATTGAACGCAAAGATAATCTTCCCAGTAAGACACACACAATGGGTGTCTAATCTGGTTCCTGTAAGGAAGAAAAGTGGCGAAATTCGACTCTGTGTCTATTTTCGAAACTTGAACCGAGCGTCTGACAAAGATAATTATCATGTTCCTCCAATGGAAAAAATACTTCAGCAGGTATCTGGTTCTGAAAGACTATCACTGCTAGACGGTTTTTCGGGATACAACCAGGTCCTCATGTCTCCCCCAGACCAGTTAAAAACCACTTTTCGTACCCCATGGGGTACTTACGTCTACAGGAAAATGCCTTTTGGGCTTATAAATGACGGGGCCACTTTTTAGAGAGAAATGGATATTTATTTTCGTGGTTTCATAAATCAATCCATAGTGGTCTATCTTGATGATGTTACTTTTTTCTCCAAAAACAAGAAATATCACTTATCTCACCTTAGCTCTGTCCTAGAACGATGCCGCAAGTACAACATATCTCTCAACCCCAAGAAGTCTATATTTGTAGTGGAACAAGGAAAAATTCTTGGATTCATAGTATCCAGTGATGGGATGATCATCAAACCCGAAAGAACTCAAACCATTTCCAAAATTCCTCCCCCTTCCTCCAAAAAATCTATGCAATCTTTTTTAGGGCAGATCAATTTTATCAGAAGGTTTGTCTCGAGTTTCTCAGAAATGGTAAGGCCATTGAAAAAATTAATTAAAAATGATGTTTAGTATCATTGGGGACCACAGGAAAATCAAGCTTTTGATTCCATAAAAAAATCCATAGTGGAGGCCCCTTCCTTGATGAGTCCCGATTTCTCACAAGATTTCACTCTTTATACTTTCGCCTTTGACCGATCTTATGATGCTGTGTTGACCCAAAAGAACACTGAAAGCAATGAAATCCCCGTTGCCTTTATGAGCTCAGCCTTCAAAGGAGCATAGCTTAATTACCTGGCTGTAGATCAACATGCTTATGCAGTTTTCAAAGCAGTGAAACATTTCCGATCATATTTGTTGAAATTCAGAACTAAAGTCGTTGTACCTTATCTTGTTGTCAGAAACTTGTTAGTACAAAAGGAATTGGGTGAAAAATGGCCAAACTGGATGACATCGTTACAAGAGTATGACCTCTAAATTACTCTTGCACAAATTGTCAGAGGTCAAGGTCTGTGCAAAGTAATGGTTGATTCAGTTGAAGAGCAACAGAGTCAAATTAATGTCTTAACTGTAAACCAGGGTAGTCAAAATCAAATCTTTTGTACACAAGTTGTTCCTAATTCTTGGTTTTATGATATTAAGTTTTATATAACACATGGTTCTTCTCCTCTCCATCTCGATCCAAAAAAGAGAAGAGCATTAAGACTAAAATCTGCACCTTTCCAGCTGGTAAATGGCGTATTATTCTGTAAAACATTTGATAATGTCCTCATGCGTTGTTTGGAAAGAGATGAAGCATAGAGAGTATTATATGAGCTGCATGTAGGTGAAGAGGGTGGGAACTTCGGTGGAGACACCACTGCTCACAAAGTATTAAGAGCTAGGTACTATTGGCCCACGTTGTTCAAAGATGCCCATGCATTATGTCATAAATGCATAATCTGCCAAAAGGCTGCTGGATGAGTACAAAAGGCAACATTCCCTTTGCAACCTATTTCGGTAGATTCTCCTTTTCAGCAGTGGGGTCTTGACATTATAGGGCTGATTAACCCCACTTCCTCGTAGCAGCATAAATACATCATTACAACAACAGATTATTTTACCATATGGTCCAAGGCTGCACCCCTAAAAGTGGTAAACACTAGTAAGGTAATATATTTCCTTAACTCAAACATCATTACTAGATTCGGTATTCTCGAGTGTTTGGTCTTCGATAATGATTCCTACTTTTCATCCCTCGATATGAGTGTTTTTTCTTTAGAAAAAGGGATCAAACTAAAATATTATGCTAGCTATTACCCCCAAGGAAACGTCTTAGAAGAATCGACAAACAAAAACCTGATCAAAATCATCAAGAGGACAGTTTCTGAAAACCACAAGAACTGGCACAATGTGCTTTTTAATGCACTCTAGGCTGATAGGGTGACTCCGAAAACCTATGTTGGTAATTCTCCTTTCTTTCTCGTCTACAAAAGAGAAGCAATTCTCCCTCCTCATGTTTTTCTTCCCTCTTTGCAATTATCGCAGAAAGTTCAGGAAGAGGATTGTCCTCCTCTTGAAAGTCGAATTAATGCTTTGTTGAAATTAGAGGAAGTAAGAGCACAAGCAAAAGAGAGACTGGATTAGCATCAACATATTGTGAAAGGTTGGTTTGATTCAAACTCTGCTTCGGATAGAAACTTTGAGGTAGGAGATCTGGTTCTCAAATGGGATAAACCTCATGAGGGAAAAGGGGAACATGCCAAGTTCCAAAACCTGTGGTTGAGGCCCTTCGTAATCGCTGAAAAACTAGGTCCCAAATATTTCCGCCTACAGAATTTAGAGGGACAGACAGACACCTTTCTGGTGAATGGCCAAGCTCTCAAGAGGTATTTTTGGTGATAATTCCAGATCCACCTTTTGTACATATTTTTCTGTTTTGATTTATTTTTATTTTCTGATTTTGGTTCTTTTCATTTTGTTTGTTTTCGTTGCTTTTTGGTTAAAATTATATCTGTGTCACCTTTTAGTTCGTAGAGGGGAACCAGAATGCATCATTATGAAACAACTATTAAGGTCTTCTCAAGAGCATCAATGCTGTGAATTGCTGAAACATAGACTAGCTAAAGAAAATTTCTGTTTGAAACAGACTTCCTAGTCTCACTTTATAATTATGAGCAGACACGACCATCTTTAAAGATTTTTACGTTGTCCCTTATTTTAAAGAAAGAAAATCAAGTATGCCTTCTTGTCCGTGAAAAAATAGTCTCATCAAGAAACTAATTTCAGAACATAATGCAGGTGATTAAGCAGAAAATTAAAGGCTGGAAAATAACAAGTGTTCTAAAGACTGAATTTTTTCAGAATCACCCCTCTTTTCTGAATATCTTTAAATTTATATCAGATTGTAAACAATTTCTCAAGAGTTGTGGGAAGTTCTTGTAACCTGCCGGGATATTGAACAGGTCTGTTGGCAGTGGGTAAATGCATGCATGATGCCAAGACAACTTCGTCGGGGTACTGAACAGACCTGTTGGCAGCGAAGCAATGTTGGGTTCAAGAAAATTATCAGGTATAAATTTTGATATTGGCCTTAAGTATCCTTCATTTTGAATTAAAATTTCTTGGACAGTGTAGAGGCATCAGAGTGGGTTAATTGACATCCTTGCCGAGGCTATGGACCCTTGCTAGAAGCAGTGGCCTTGTCAACAATATCAGAGCCATTGACTTGAACATCGTTGGTCTCATTTTTAAAATTTGTCACCGGATTTCATTTGAATAGGAAGATATCTGAAGCTGGACTGTGTAATGATTGTTGGGATGCTTGATGTCCTTCATCTATTTTTGATCTGAAATCATTCTAAGCAGTCCTAACATGAACTCGTTGGTGATGTAGAGATAAATTCTTCATTTAACGTTCTTGATAGATCATTTTCGATTTTAAATATTTTGATTGGTATTTTGATATTTGGATAGTATCCTCTCCTAACCTTGGAAAATCATGGTACCCATTACATATGATGGGATTCATACACAACTCGATCATACCCTATACTCTTTTGAAGTGGCAGTTCGAATCAATAGATCCATCATTACAAACTAGAGTCTTGGGTTTCGCTCTGTACTCATGGCATTCATTGCCCAAAATGCCCAATTTTCATGGCTTGAAACCCCTTATGCGCTCATTTTGGTCGCGCTAGGGTAAATGTGGGTTTTATTCCTTTGTTATTTTCTCTGGATTTCCTCTGTTTCTACTACCCCTTATGCTCACAGTGATTTCTGGTCGCCTTTGTGATTGCTTATCCAAACCCTTATGGCCCCTGCCGTCCGTGTCGAGCCGAATGGCTCCCAAACTTTGCTGCTGTGTGATGATGCAAGTGAAGACCTTAAAAGTCAGGGTTGGGTTGTGTTTCTTAAGAAATTCTAGGGATATAACTAAGAAGCAGCCCAAGAGTTCACTCTCACATTCGATGGATGCAGAGCCAAAGTCGACGATATTCAAATGGAAATCACAGAGGAATTTCTGAGTGAGGCAACAAGCCTCCCCTTCACCGGCCAAAAATGGTTTAAAAATTCAAATCTGGACGAGGTACCATGGAGTCTGTTTGTCACCTTCCGAAAAATTCAATGCTGTGACAAAGGTATTCTGCTCTCTCTATTGAAGGATAGATGGCGTGGTCTATTGGCAGTGTTAAGGTAATTTGTTACTTGTGAAGGCCGCTATGGCCTCGTCTTCCTCTACCACATAAGGTTACTCATGTTTTTTATTGGTTTCCAATTAAACATGCCATTTTACTTATTAAGGAGTTTGTATAAAATGTCAAAGAGATATAAAAGGAAGAAATTGGATTTCGACTTATTTCATCATGGGTTGATTAAGTTGTTGATAGTCCATCATCTTAAACTACTTGATGATGATTGGGATGCTTTCGTGACTCACAATGGATTTGTTGCAGTAAACCATGTAGAGACTCCGGTGTTTGATAAACCTATGCTAGAGAAGTCTCTTTTTCCCTCCAGTGATAAGACAATTTTCTTATGTGAAAAACCTTGTGAAAGGGCTACACCTGATCAGTCTGTGTGTGAACATCAGGACGTCGGCTCCAAGCTTGTTGAAACTCCTAAGTGTGAGAAAGTCGTCGACCCTAAACTTAATATCAAATCCACCAGTGGAAACCCTTCCAAACAGTCAAAGAAAAATCAATACATGCGAGGGTTTAATAACAAGAGGGATGGGAGACTAATTTCGAGGAGCCTACAGAATAGATCAAAAGCTCATGTGAGATCAATCCAATCAATCGAGGTCCATGAGAGCTCTGATTTTGAGATTGAAAAATTCCTGGCAGTTGAAGATCCAAATCACTCTAAACCGGATCTCAATCAAGCTTTCGATTATGTAAATAACTTGCCACCGTGTTTGAATCACAACAAGGATTTTCTAGGAATTAAATTCAGTCAAAATCTGACAGTGGATGGTGGTAGTGTTTTAACACACAGTCATGCGCTTCCTCAACCATTTTCCCCTGCGGTAAATTATGAAGTGTGTTTACATTGGATAGGTCTGTATTACACAGACATTCCCATCCTTCAAGAAACAATCAAGGCTCTTACGAATCAAAACCTCTCATTGACAATTGAAAACCACGAGCTCAAGATAAATGCACAAAGGCAAGGAAACCGCTTGAAAAGGATTGACAATATCATAATAAAGAATGTCGATAGTATCGAGGCTGTAATCAACTCTGAAATTTTGTGATTCAAATTTGGTTTTCAGTTGAATGGTAAGATTGTTTATTTTATTTTATTTATGCTTTTATTTTTATTTTTCTAATTAATATAGAGTGATTTATATTTCTATTGTCAATAATAAGACTGGCTACAAAATCGAGATATTCTGTAGCCAAGTCAATTTTCATATAAAATTTGGAAAATGTTGGTTAAATAAATATCTAATTTGCTTATTTCGTTTTATTTCAGGAAATAATGTATCTTGTGGTGATCTCATAAGATGGAGCATTTCTGGACTTAGTTAATTAGTCATTTCTTTTGGCTTATTTTGTAAATCAAAACAAAACTTTCATAATTTTGAAGATACAGTTTGATATTGAGTGGCTTTTTAGACCCTCTATTTTTTGTAAATTTTAGATCCTTTTGAGATCTGATCCTATCTTACAAGATAGGATGTTTAGCTTATAAGAACTCTTTAAATACTACATATTTTTGTAATGAAATTATCTTGGCTTGGGGTAGAAGATGGACGATTAATTCACATGCTTAATGGAACAACAATATGAATTTTGGCTTTAGCCTCTTGTAAATGGTGTTTTCATTTATGTTTTGTTTATCCTGATATACTAATAGGTTTTGATAGCTTTAGACTTCATGATATATTATGTTTTGGGATAATTCTTTTATAAATATCTTCCATCTTTGATGCTTTAGATATTAACAGTGTGATCATCTATTCATCTTAAATGACAAGATTTCTCTTTAATTTTTAGTTGAATGATAAAATGCAATGTTGTTACAATCATATTTATCTTAATGTAATCGCTTGCAATCATAAGATCACAAGACCTATTCGTATCATCTATTTTGTTATTAAAACTCAACTACCAATGCATGTTTTGAATTTATTTAGAAGAATCATAAAGTTCACTGCAGATTTCTCTCTTGGACGTGGCCGCTGGATGTAGTTCATTCATACAGAATCTCAGATACATCTCACAAACTAATATCAGGTTATCTCTTTTATGTTTCTAATTTCTGTCAATTACGCAATTAGTGAAACCAAGAAGTTTAGATTATCTTTTGACTATCTGTACATTCTGTGTTTCGTAGTCTAGTTAATTTCATATTAGTTCAGATTTGTAAAAGAAAAACAAAAGAAAATATTTTTATGTGCTTTCTTTATCTTCTTCTTAGAAGAAATCATATTTCACATTGATTTCATAAGTTTAGATTAAAGCTTGCAATTTGTAAATGATGTATATAAGTTAGATTTGTATATTTTCTGCCTAAACACACATACAACAATTATATTAGAACATATGTATATATATAATATAGCGTTTAGCAATTAGTTAGTTATTTCTTTCTTTTATTTGTTTTCTTTTAGGATTTTAGATTGGCTAACAGATCCATTAAACTCGTTAGAACGAGTTACACCAAATGGCTTGGGTTACTTAGACAACCCCGGACTGGACTCGTTCTCCTAGTTGACAGACGGTCATTTTCGCCCGTCAACAGGGTTCAAGGGTGATACTTTTTCTCTCTCTGGGGTAGGTTCTCTACTCTCTTATACATACAGGTGTCTCCAGTCTTCCTGTGTCCTTTCAAATTCGACGTCCATATCTTTGGTCCTTATGAACTTCGACTGGTTCTCTTGTTCTTCCAGTAAGTGCGCTATTATCCTAGCCATAAAATCTCTTAGTTCTTGTTTTTTTTGTTCTATATCCTCCTCTTCATGTTTCCTTTCTATCTTATCTTTCTCAATATAGGTTTTTCCTACCAAGATAGAAAATGGGGCGTTGTTCTCAACAAACTGAACGATCTCAAATTATTCTTCTGTCGAAGTGACATGAGCACTCATAGATGTTTGGGTAAGTCTTCCACATAGGGTTATCAACTTTCTTCTAAATAATCCTATTCCTCCTAATGAAGGAACCATAACAGGATTTCCCAAAATTTCCCAACTTCTTTCTGTCATGATATTCACGTGTGTTTCCTCATCTAGGACACAGTCTATGTCGAAGTCTCCTATTCCTGTTTCTATGTACTCTTTCTCTTTTAAGACCTCTGATAAGTTGATATTTCTATGATCGTTCAGGGTTTCTTTAATCTGTAGTAATACAGTCTCTGATTCTTTCTGGGGTTCTATCATATCCTTAGTTTCTTGGCTTATCTCATAGTTTTCTTGTCTCATATTCATCTTTTCAACTTTTGCAATCATTTTAGGGAAATCCAAAACTTCATGGTCCATAGATTTATAGCAAAGACAACTAGGACCTCTACCAGGGAATTCCTTAGCAAGATGCCCTAGTATTCTGCAACTATAGCAAAGAGTTAATTCTCTCTTTCTTTTAAACAATCCCCAACCTTTCCTGTACTGCGCACTGGGATCACAGTAACCAACCTACAAAAAATTCTTTCTAGGATCCTTCATCCATTTGTTAGTCCAAACATTATTTCTATGCATAGGAATAACATACCTTTCATTATTTCTATCAGATCTATTCATATCAAATCTCCTTTCTTCTAGTTGTTCCCTAGTTTTCAGATTAGGAGAAAATGTATCGAACATACCTAGATTCATTCTTTCAAAACAAAATTTTTCTCTTATCTTACCTTTCTCAGAGCACAAATCTTCAATATCTTACCTCTTTTCTTTAGATCAAACTTCTCTACGCAAAAATCTTTCTCTTCTATTCAGTTCCCAAAAATCACAGTTTCAGGTCCCGACAACATAACCATTTTTTGGCACAGGGGCATGTTAGACAACTGAGAGGGGGGGGTGAATCAGTTGTCTTCGTGCTTAAACAATTATGGTTCTTTTAAAATCTTTGTAGAGACACTGAATGATGATCACAATAATGCAGGGAAACAAACAATGGCACTTTCAACATCATTCACATATATGAGAAACACAGAGGCAGATATTTCCCGAGAAAACCCATGCACGGTAAAAACCTCTTTTTCTTTATATGATAAGTAATGGTTACATTCTTTACAGTATCATACATATGAGAACCAACTCATAATGAGGCTAGAACCTCAGTTTTTCAAGCTGCAACTTGCTGAGAGCACCAACTCTCTGTTTTCTCTAGCACCCACTAGAGGGAAGCACCAACTCCCTGGTTTCTCTAGAACCAACTAGAGGGAAGCACCAACTCCCTGGTTTCTCTAGCACCAACTAGAAGGAAGCATCAAATCCTTGTGTTCAAGCACCCACTTGAACCTTTTGAGGACACAAGTCGTCCCTATCTCCTCCCAACCACCCTGAAATATAAATATTTGCTACTGAAACTTATTACAGTGATATGATGTTCAACAATGGCTTACCAGACTCATCATTGTTCTGCTGCATTTTGTTGCTCTGTCTGCCTCATTTACTTTCTACACACATCACTTGTGTTGTCTGTTCTTTCACTTTTTATGCTCTGTGCACCATGTCCATTCACTGCACAGTTCCTCTTCTGTGCTCTTCAACTGCTACACTCTCCTCCTTCTTCACACATGAATCACCTTCACCAACAATCACAGCAACCTCCAACAACAACAACAGCAATGCCCTTCTCTTCCCTGTACTGTGTATTTATAGCTTCTGTGCACCTTGTGCATGCAATGTTCGCAATGCCTCTGCATGATGACTTTGTGCCGTTATCCTCCACCTCTCGAGTGTTCTGTCTGATCATCATCATGACTCTTCAGCTTCTCTGGCGGTTGAGACTCTTCGTCTTCTTTGTGACAGTTGATCTCACCTTCTCTGTTTTAGTTACAGGCTTCAACACTCATCCATCTGTCAATCCTTTCTAAAAATAGTCTTGCTTCACTGGACGAAGCTTGGAGACTCTTCATCTCCTCTGGAAATCGCACATGGGTCTCTTCGTATTCTCTAGTGGACGCCATCAATGGTTTTTGGCAGTTTTACTGTGTCATGCAATAGTAGCCCTCCGATCTTGTTCAAATTCATTTGCAGTGTTGGATATGCAACAAGCAAATATGGACGGTCATAATTTGTACTCCTAGATCTACGGTCGGGATTGGATTCTGGAGCCCCCTTGCCATTCTACCTTTAAGCGAAGGGGGGCGGTCCGGAATTGGGAATGCATCTCTTGAGCGTTCAAGATTAAAGTGCCTAGATCAATGACGCTCATGCAATTCCGGACCCCCCTTGCCTTTCTGTCTTTAATACCGTGGGGGTCCGGAATGGTGAAGTATTGACGAAGGGCCCCACTCCTGTCATGTCACTTTCTGTATCGTTCTCCACCTGACCGTGCACCAAGGCTCACCCCCTTTATCCCCTCCTCATCCTCTGACATATTTCCATCTCCCGAGTGGTGTAATTCTACTGACATCACACATGGATTGACACGTGTTGAATACTGCCACGTGTCACTTTGATTCGTGACTTACATGTGCCTGAAATGTTGAAACAGTCTGACACTTGTCATTACCTGGTTGTGCCACGTGTTCCTAGCTGATATGGTATGTTGACGTGAGTCGGGTCGACGATCCAGATCATATCTTGATCTGACGGTTCAGATTCAGTCGAGATTTCACACATCGCGATATCGGGATTCTTGTTGCATTGGGTTCTTTGTCTCTCTATGTCACGATTCGCAAAACTCCGATATGGAGTTTGATCAACGGTCCAGATCTGATCTCTTTTCAACGGTTGCGATTAAATCGCGATTTTTCATATCGCGATATCGAGATTCCTGATGTTAATACACTTTGACATATCCAACTCTCGATCCCCAAAACTCCGACATGGAGTTAGATCAAAAGTCCATATCTGAGCTTGATTCAACAGCTGCGATTGAGTCGCAATTTCGCATATCATGAAATTGACATTCTTGTTGCATTGTTTCTTTGACATCTCCAATCAACGAACTGACGATCTATCTCCACGTGTCCTGCCTGTAGATGGATGGTCCTCCTTCTTTCAGGATTTTGGATCCCTCTACTCCTTGCACTTTAAAGAATGTGCATGTTCTCCTTGATCCAACGGTGGTCGGACCGTGCTCTTGGATCTAATGCCTGAGATCTATCCTCCATATCTGCACACTCCTCTTGTCTACATTGAGATCTGACGGTCATCAGGAATGTGGGATGGGATCCAACGATCACTGATGCTTCTCCTCCAAGCTTACACATTTCCTGTTTTTCCATCGATGCACACTCTTCCCAAACTGCTTTTGATGCCTGTCTGTTACATTCTTCCTATACTCATGCCATCTTCACTGTTGTACTTTCCATCAATGACAAGCATACGCTACCTATTATACATTTACCAACAATCTCCCCCTTTGGCATTGATGGCAACTAAGGCACCCGAATTCTTTTCTCCCCCTTTGACATCAATGTCAAAGAGGAGACATGCTCCCCCTGAGCTATTGCATTAATTTTAGGAGGTATCAGATATTAAATCGATGCAAATCTCCCCCTAACAAGATGGACTCTTTTAGGTGTGAAACGAAATGACACCCAGCTTCTGTCTGAGATATTCAAACGATGTCTTGGCTAGGGGCTTAGTAAAGATGTCTGCAATTTGTTCTGTAGTGGGAATGTAATGAACCTGAACAATCTGATTGGTGACCTTCTCTCTCAGAAAATGATATTTTATGGGAATATGTTTTGTCTTGGAGTGGAAGATAGGATTTTTAGACACACTGATGGCACTAGTGTTATCACAATGAATTGGGATCGGGGCAGTGTATTTTACCTCTAAGTCTGCAAGTGTCTGAATCATCCATAATACCTGTGTGCAACAGGTAGTAGAAGCAATGTACTCTGCCTCTGTGGTTGATAAAGAAATAGAACCTTGCTTTTTACTAAGCCAGGCTACTAAGGAGTTACCCAAGAAGAATGCTCCTCCACTGGTGATTTTTCTCTCATCAACACAATTTGCCCAATCTGCATCTGAATAAGCAGTCAACTGAAGACTTTGATTTCTGGGATA
>ML777778.1:398768-420280 GCA_009831015.1 Picea engelmannii
CTTCTTCTGGAGGGCAGTGATTGGACAACCAATCTTGGAGAATCCTTTTATAAATCTCCTATAGTATCCCACTAATCCCATAAAGGATCTGATGTCTGAGACATCCTTTGGGGTAGGCCATTCCATGATAGACCTGATCTTGTTAGGATCTACTGCTACCCCTTCCTCGGACAGAACGTGTCCCAAGTAATGTATTTTCTTCCGAAAGAAGTCACATTTGCTGAATTTAGCATAGAGCTGATGCTCTCTTAGCACTTGCAGCACAAGTCTAAGATGCTCTTCATGTTCTTCTCTATTCTTAGAGTAGATTAATATGTCATCAATAAAAACTAGTACAAATTTATCTAAAAATTTACTAAGTACATTGTTCATTAAGCACATGAAAGTGGCAGGGGAATTGGTTAACCTAAATGGCACTACCAAAAACTCATAGTGACCATACTGTGTCCGGAAAGCGGTTTTATGGATGTCTTCACCCTTGATTCAGACTTGATGGTATCCCGACCTCATGTCAATCTTTGAGAAAATAGACGCACCTCCCAACTGATCGAATAGATCATCGATCATGGGCAATGGGTACTTGTTCTTTATGGTTACTTTATTGAGTTGTCTACAATCTATGCACAGTCTAAGGGTGCCATCCTTCTTTTTCACAAATAGGACTGGTGCTCCCCATGGGGACACGCTGGGTCGAATATAACCCTTATCGATCATTTCTTTCAATTGCAATTTGAGTTCCACTAACTCAGATGTGCTCATCCTGTAGGGTGTCCTAGACACTGGCACCACTCCTGGTGCGAGCTCTATCGAGAAGTCAATGTCTCTTCTCGGAGGTAGACCCGATACCTCTTCCAGAAACACATCTCTGTATTCTCTCAGGATAGGGTGATCATCAGGGCTTAGTTTATCACCTTCAATTGTTTTCAACACTTGTATTGCATATAGGGGACACCCTTTTCGGCAATACTTTCTCATTTGCAGGGCTGATATTTGCCTCACCGAGACCAGTTTTCGGATCCCTTGGAGGGATATCCTTTTTCCTTCTTTGCTCACACATTCTATGGTTTTATGGTAATAGTCCAGTCTGGCTTTATGGGCGGCCAGCCAGTCCATACCAATCAATAGATTGTATGATCCCAGGGGTAATACGTTAAGGGTTACTTGGGTGGGGAATTCACCCAACATTAATTGGCAGGCTGGTATGACCTCTACTACCCTTCTTTTGGTGCCGGTGGCTAATTGTACCAACCATGGCTTGGTTTGTTTTCGTGGCTATAGATTACACTTATCAACAACTCTAGGGGCTATATAACTCAAATTTGAACCAGGGTCAATCAAAACAGACACTAGATGGTTGAAAATCATACCTTTTATTTCCACCACTGAAGCTTGGTGGTCAGCTTGGTTATTATCCAAGGCTGCATAGATCTGTGACACACTCCTTGCCACATCATTGACTATGGTAGCTTCCTGAATGTTATAAAATTTTCGACTGTTTTGTTGTCGGTGTGGACAGTCTCTCAGGAGATGATCTTCTCCGGAACCCCAACATTTCAGAGGTTCTCTCTTTGGGTTATCAGTATTCACTGGTATAGGCCCAGAATTTTTATTTCCGCCTGTTGAGGGAAAGTTCTGCTGGAGTACACTCCGGGCTAGAAAGTTCATTCTGGGGTTCTTCTTGTAGTTCTTAAATCTTGAGGATTTGATCCCCTTTTTCTGAAATCTTGAACCACTCTTATGTTTCCAGTCTCCTCGAGACTCTGCCCGGTGTCCTTATTGTTCATGACAATATGTCGCCTTTCGAATAGTGTCTTCTAAGGTCTTTGTCTCATCAAATTCAATTCGGTTCCGGTATTCCTTGGGTAGCTCACTGATGAAGCGTTGCGCCTTCGCCTTCTCTGCTTTGATGTAGGGTACATATCTCAATAAGTCGAGGAATTTGTTGACATATTCCTCTATAGTGAGTTGCCCCAATTTGAGTTCATAAAACTCTTTAGCTTTCTCGTTGAAATATTTTTCTGACAAATACTTCTTCCGGAAGTACTTCTCAAACTGTTTCTAGGACAGGTCCTCCTCATAGACCCCTTTCATATTCTTAAAATCTTCCCACCAGATGGAAGCTTTTCCATTCAGATTGAAAGTGGCCACTCGGGCCTTCAAATTCTCTGAAAAATCATGGACTCTGAAATATTTCTTCAGTCCAAGTAGCCAGGCCTTAGCTTCCTCTCCCTTCTTTATCTCACCGTTGAAGGAGGGAGGTTTGGCCTTTCTGAATTCCTCAAATTTATGACCCTTGGAAGTCTTTTTCTTCTTCTGTTTTCTTCGAGAATAGGAACTGGTCCTACTACTGGAAGAGCCTTCTGAATCACCAGCTTCCTTCTCAAAGGAATCGTTTGGCACTGGTCCTTTACCTCTGGGGTGGACCTTCCTTGAGGTGATCCACTTAGTATGGCCATTGATATGACCATGTTTTTGCATCTCGGGTTCATGCTGCATTTGTCGCTGTAGGTCGGATAATCTCTGCAATAAAACTGCATTAATTTCGGTTTGCTTTTCTTGTTCTTTCATCATTCTTTCATTGTCGGCCTTGCATCTTTGCAATTCAACCATGAGACTCCTCACAATCTCAGCTAGATCTAGAGGGGTTCCTATTGCTCTTCTTTCGTCAGACTCTTTGTCTCTATTGTGGGAGCCTTCTCCCATCTCTTGGTGAGTCACCATTCTCTGCGTCTGTAAATTCCCACGGCTGATCATCCGCTTGGGTGAAACGTCAAACACTGGTTATTAGTCAAAAGTTAGATACATTTTATAACCTGCGCATAAATTTATAACTTTTTCACATGCATACACAGTCGGGTTCTCGTTTCCAAGTTTTAATCCTAGACAAGAGAGTTAAGTTATGGGGTTACTCCTCATAGGAGTGCTTCGAACGGAGCTTATGCGCAACTCATTCCTGAGCCCAATCAGGCCAAGTGTTGTAACCATGCTCTGATACCACTTTGTCACATACCCACTACCATAATCATATTTTCATTGATTTTTGCAGAATCAGAGCCCCCGAATTATCTACGGAGGCCTAGCGCAAGCTAGCTCTATCTCTCTCTCTGTTCCCATGTGATCATGGGTCATGATCACAGTTCCTCTTTGTATTTCGCACCTTGGCACTACAGTGATGTCGAATCGTTCGACTCTGCAACCGTCGAACCCCGGCAGGGATGGTAACTGGCCAATAGGGACGAGTCCCTATAGGGTTGGAAAATGGCTGATAAGAATGGCCCCGTCGCGCGGGTGAGTGGAGTACATGTGGCGAGAGGGGAAACATGACACAGTGGGTGGTGTGATAGGAGATGGGTCCCACTTCACACGCCACGCCATTCCAGAGCCCCCCTCCCCCCCCCATTNGCAAGGGGTGTCCGGAATTCACCTGAATTCCATTGATCAAGGCGAATTGATCCTGACCATTCCTGAGTTGCACATTTGATTCCATACGCCCCCCCCCACCGCTAAAGGAAGAACAATAAGGGGGATCCAGAATGAAAACTTAGCCGTAGATCTGGGTGGGTGGACTCTGTCCGTACAGATCTGCTCGCCGCTTACGCTAAGGCGTATTAGCACCCCAGCTTAAAGTCAACATCTCTTCCTCACATCTGACGGTCATTACAGACCCTGAGATCCTTCGAAAGAATCTTTTCCATTCATCGAGATTTATCATCACGAGAGTCTGAACTCTCGACCACGGGACTCCCGAATTCTCGATCCCCGGTTTCCCGATGCGGTTAATCTCTCGACACGTAGTCTCCTTAAATCGGACGGTCTGGACCTATCCCAGGGTTTCCACCATGGAAAGTCTCGATATCTCGTCACCAGGACTCCCGAGTTCACGATTCCTGATTTCCCGAAATGGGAAATCTCATGACACATGGCCTCCTCAAATCGGACGGTCCAGATTTGTCCCGGGGTTTCCATAATGGAAAGTCTCGATCTCTCGTCACCAGGACTCCCGAGTTCGCAATTCTCGATTTCCCGAAATGGGAAATCTCCCGAAACGTGGCCTCCTCAAATCATATGGTCTAGATCTGTCCTGGGGTTTCCACAATGGAAAGTCCCGATCTCTCGTCACCAGGACTCCCGAGTTCGCGATTCCCAATTTCCCAAAATGGGAAATCTCATGACACATGGCCCCCTTGATCGGACGGTCCAGATCTATTTCGGGGCTTTCCCCCTTATTCATTGGGGGTTTATCCCTTGGGTATCTCCTGACAGATCCAACGACTGTCAGGTTTTTCAGCTGAAATCTGACGGCTCAGACCGGTTCCTAACTTGTGCATTCTCCCACGACTTTCTGGATGTGGAAACATCAATGGTCCAGATGTTCTCATGGACCTTGGGGATCTACGGTCCCGATTTCTTAGCTACCCACGAAGACATAGAAAAACAAAGGGGTAAGGCATTTAACACCCTACTTACTCCTACCAATCTAACAGCCATGTGTGACCACAGGTTTCCCGATTGAATCTCGTCTGTCGATCAATACCTATCAGGGTTAAGGCACTTAACACTCCATCTTCTTCTTCCGATCTGACGGTCATGAGTGACCACAGATCTCCCGACGGGATCTCGTCCATCGATTCGATACTTCATCCTTATGCTGCCATCTCAGGTTTTCAAGAGGATCGTTCCTCCTCGTGCAGGGTTATTAAGGCCTTGCGCCTTCACATTATCTTTCCCGGTTCTTGATGGGATTTCAAGAAGGGTATCTCTATGGGGAGGTTTACCCAGGGCACTATCTAAGGCAGTTAAGGGTATCTCTCTCCCGAGAACCATTTGTGAAGTCTAAATTAGATCAACATGCATATAAATAACAATTTAAGAGAGCATAAGCCACACGTAGTCTTTCCATATAAACATACAACTACCAGCACTGATCAAGATACCATATAGACATTCTTATAATGATGTCATTCATGATTTCACAGCTTATGAGAATAAATGTCAGCATACATATATTTCAAGATGTCAAAGGAAAAACACTTATCAGAAAGTAACACCAGGGGTTATGCAACTGCTGAGATGGGTACTCGTTTCCACCCAACCGTAGGCTCAGCGACTCCCAGTCGATTTACCACTAGCCACCCCCGAGCTGAGACCATGATGCTGTGAGACTGTGTCTCTGTTTACCAGTGACCAGGAGTGAAGGTTACTCTCCTTCCTCTCTTCTATCACTCACTTTGCATATCGCCAGAGTTCTCTTCCTCCCCTCGCGTCTGCCCCCAATCGCTTCTCCCCCACGCCTTATCCTCTTGCGAGGTTGTGTGTGGCATGATTTCCCTCACACTGGTTAGGCCTGATGGCTCTACGGATGGGCGGTTCACCTCCCCATCCCTCATTAATTCCTGAGGAGCCATCTACCTACCAGCCTGCGAGACATTTAATTCGGGGCCAGAGAGATGCTTTTGGTTCTCTGGGCCAGTGAAGTCCAAATACGGTATTAATTCTTGGTGGAAGTTAATGCCACCTTTCCAGGTGCCTTCCACCACCATCATGGTCTCTTTTTCTGCACATCCCCTCTCAGTAGTCCTGCAATATAAATTCATAATATTATTCACATTCATCGACCTTTTCCACAAGGTCCATTCACATCACATATTCACATTTCTGAGTTTGCCACAGTTCTTGGCCAGTCCAGTTATTTTTACAAACTGGGGGAAACAGGGTTTTACATTGAGGCAACATAGAGAAATAAATCCACTGCCACACAAGAACCAGTGTCTAAGGAGGAAGAAAAGAAGACTAATGAAACACCTGAGAATTCCACTGTAACACAAGAACCAATGGTACTTGATTTAAATATGTGTTCTAAAAGGTTGCCATTGTAACACAAGAATCAGTGATGGCTAAGAATGATGAACCAACCTAGCTTGAGAGTACCAATGCTACATAAGAAGCATTGGTACCTAATTTAAATAAACAATTTGATGAGGCCACAAAAGAAGAAACTGTCACACAAGAACTAATGGTTGAGGAAGAGGAATTACCATAACCAGATAAATGCACTGTTACACAAGAACCAGTGATACAAGCTCAAATTCCTCTAGAAATCAGTGATGAGGATGAACAAGAAGTTTACCATCATGACAAAAAATATAATACTATCTTTTTGATGGCAGAGATTGATAAATGGAAGCAAAAGGTTGCCATGTTTGGAGAAGGAATGATTCCTGTGCCAGCCCACAAAAAGGTAATACAGGACCTCAGGGAGAGATACGTTGAATTTTTGACATCTTAGAAATTGAAATGGGAAGAAATAAAGAAGGAATTGGAGAGTTGAAGAAGTTGCAAGCTAAGCGCCATATTCTGCAACAGGATAAAAATCAAATGTTGGAAGATCGATGGCTATTCTACAACCTAATGGGCCTCCATTAATAAGGCTACAACAACTACCTGGTAATACTTTAATGAGACCACCTTGAATTTGTTTGTTACACACTCTAACTACCTAGTGGACCTTACTTAATAAATATGGAAACTACAAATTAAGTAACAACCTATTCCATTAACTAGGGGAGTTAAGGTAGGAACCTAACATTGGAAGGTGATTTTTTTAAGGGTTATTTCAAGCATGTGGAGCATCATCCTTTAGCTTGATTTCAACACATTTATTGTTACTTTTGGGTAACTTAATTCAATATTTACACTAGCAAGGAGGGGGCTTCCATGAGGCATATATTTAGTGTGATCAAGATATAATTTTGTGGAAAAATTAACCAACACTTGGACTTCCTGAGTTTTATAATTGGTGATAGGTTAGGGAACACTAATTTAAGGAATATTCTTTCATGATCAATTCAACACACATCCAGTACGAGGGTGTAATTCTTGGAAGTGTTTTGAGGACTTATCAAGAAGTTATTTTAATTCTATGGAACACACCACATGAGGAGCTCATTGTGTGCTTTGTTTAAAGTTGTGAAGAGAAAGTTATGTTAATTTTAGAAAATCATATTGCTTTTTTTGAGATGTGCTTTTCAAATTTTGGAGAGGGTGATTTAGATATTTTCAGAAAGGCAAGTCTCCTATTCTGAGAAAAGTGTTGTGGATATTTTTGAAAAAGTATACTTCCACTATTATTGGATGATGATTGACATTTTTTTTTAAATCAAGTTGTTGATATTTTGGAAAAGTCCTTGAAGAGATTCATGAAGCGCAAGCATAAATACATGTTGATGGAGGAGAATAAAGGTATTGATCGTTATTCAATATTCTTGCTCTTCAACCGTTCTTCTCTTGCTTTCTTATTTTCATGTCAAACTCTCTGAGCAACATCCTTGTGTAATCATAATTCAAATCCTTAGTGTATCTCTACTGCAAAATTCATCTATTGTCCAAGATTTAAATGGGATAAGGATTCTAGGGCATGAATGTATCCCCCTTAGGCCTTTGGTTAGGCATGATGATGATCTGAATTTTTCAGGTCGTGTAATTGATTAAGGAGAACTGATTAATGAAAGACAATAATTATCTTATCTCTTTGTCTTATGTTGATGTTAGGATGTTTAAGAACTCATTCTTATGATCACCCTTATTTGTTTGTAGATTCAGTGTTGGAAGATTGTGGTTGGTATGATTCTTAGAAGATTGTGGTTGGTAGGATTCAATGTTCAGCTTGTCTAACTAATATATTCACATTTGCAAGTCTTTCTTCCTCCTCAATATCTCCCAGGTGGAGTAAAGCATTGGTCACTTTAAAATTTAGAATTTAATATATTTGAATTTTGAGTTTCGTGGAGAAGATAAACTACTTTTATTTGAAGATTTGAAGAATTCGAAAGAATGTTCCACTAAAATTTCCTAAGCTTTCCTCCAACTGCATTTAATTTCCCAATCAATCAAACATATATAATTCAACTCACAGTCAACAAGTTATTAATCAGTGCAGGAACATACAAGACATTGTTAATCTCTTTGTAGGCACCATCTGGGAATGTCACTGAGACAATCCACTTGCTTGAAATCTACAATTTCATGCCCATCTCCACCTATGAAAATCAAATCCTTTCCTTTTCAACATACTCATGTCTCACAAACCACACTTGGTCAAATGTCATGTGATGGGTCATGAAAAAATCCAGATATCAGCTTCTAGAAGAGACAACTACTGCCATATCCATTGTCTTAAAGAGTTGTTCCAAAGAGAGATTGGCCTAATCACTCTTCTTTCTTTTCTCAATGATAAATTTAGACACTCATTTTTTGTATACTATTTCATGGAAGTAGCAGCATTTCACCTTCTTCTTCTTTCCCTCTAATTTCTCCTTTAGGGAATTTCATTTTTTCTTGTTATGTTGGCCCTTATTCTTCTTCTTTCTTGTGCCTTTAACAATTGATGAAGAATAATGTTGGTGCCTCATCCAATATTAACACAATGCCCTGCTTCTTGATCTCTTCCTTCAACAATTCGAAGCATGCTTCCTAAAAGTTCAATTTGACCTTAGAAACCAATATCAACATTGTATATTCATACGATGCAGGCATGCTTCCAAGGGGAGTAATGATGAAACATCCATTAGAAACTTGATCACTACACACCACCAATTATTCCATGAGCTATCAAAATTTTATTTATATGTTCCTGTGCTCTCATATTTTCACATCTTCATTCAGAGAAAATTCTTTCCTAGATGAAGCTTAGAATTCAAATCCTTATTTTCATAAATTTGAACCAACTTGTCCCTTGCATCCTTCAAGGTCTTGGACTAACTTGCAATTGAAAGAATGTTGTCACTTAGATGGTGAAATATAGGATTGTGATTGCCCATCCTTTATCTCCCATTTCTTGACTTCATCCGTTCATGTAGAGGTTGGCTTCACCTCGTTCCCATTCACACACTCAGGCAACTCCTTGTCCAACAATAATGTCTCCATCAAAGTTTCTAGAGGGTAATTTTATAGCCATCAAATTGTTGTACTAGATTCTGTGATTCTATAGCAATGCTCATAGACATATTTTAAACTCTTCTATAGATTTTTTTATTATCAGGGACACCACTCAAAGAGAATCCAAAATAGGAGTTCAAACATAGCACAAACTACCTACATATCTGAAACTGTGTAAGAAAATAGAGCATGCAGTCATGACTCACAACACAAGAAAAGATCTATGCACAGTTATAGGAATTAAAAAAAAAATGCAGAGACAAGAACTACTATAGAAATAAAAATGTATGTTTGACAATGCTTCCCAATTGCAAACATGAAGTTTTTCACAATACAAATGAGGAAAAGTGCTTCTATTTCACTGATATACAAAAATGTATATATACAAGAAAAGTACACAAGAAAAACTTGAAGCTCCAACTGTCCCAAGAAACCCAAACGTTTTAGCTCCATGTAGATGAATTTGTTGACTATGTACACTCAAAGATTGTGTATTTACAACAAATATTACTCGATAAACTTCCCTTGATCATAGATCACAAATCGTGTTTACCAAAAACTATTGTGATTGTGTCCCATAGAATTATGATTGTGGTTATCATGTTGGCCCTTTAAAGCCTATTTATTTTTTGTTTTAGACACATGATTCTTGGATAAAGGGTTCATTTAGTATGTGTTTGGTCATGGGGATAGACATGTTGACATTTTCTAGTTTGTCTTTGAGTGCTCTCACTAGGTTCCATTGCATGGTATGTAGTGACAATTTGGTTGTAATATGCATGTAATTTTTCCTAGATAATAAAGGAAAGGAATGGAAATATGCTTCTGTTCTACTTAAATGAACATTTGCCACCTATCAAGAGGTGGGACATTGTTTTATGTTATTATGACATGTGACCTTCCAATCTAACTTAATGGCCAAGATGGATTTCTCTTAGAAAAAACCCCCTTATGGGGATGCACCAACCCACAAGAGGAGAACATGTCACATGGGGGAATCAAACCCTGGTAGGGTAATAACAAGACCCTTCTTTCACCTACTTGGAAAATGTAAAGATTCGTGCAAATTTTTTCTGATTTCTCCCTTAATTCTTCCTCATGAACCATTTGTCAATATTTTGGATGCCAATATTTTATACAAAAGTAAATAAGTAATGACAACAAATTAATTGATAGAATATTTAAAATCCTAATATATATCAGCAAAAAAATATCGCATACTGATCTTTTATTGCTAGTTTCAAGAGGGAATGCATACACAACAATCAACTTACAAATTGTTTAGATCTGACCTTGCTTAATGATGCTTGTTACAGGTATGATATAAGATAGTTTGGCTACTATAGAATTGTTGAGAAGTTGAATCGTTCCCCACTTGGCCACCAGAAATGCTTGGGTTGTCACCTACAGTCCCACAAGAATCTTCTTCTAGGAATACGTCCTCTTATTAATAGGAAACTCACCCCACTAATAGGGATATCAATTATAGGTAATGGGTATTATTCCCAACATCAAAAAATAAACCTGATCGATGATGATAACTCAGCCGAGATGTGAGATTTGTCACCCCACACATATAATGCAACCTTGCATAAGGAAAACTCGGCCAGAGAAGAGCCACAAACCCAACAAATGTGAGAATTGACCCCCAAGTCTGATACAAACATCCAAAAGTCACAAATATGCCTAACGAGATGATAAATTATTGGCCAACAACTCAAATCGTTCCCCAATGCTCCCAATACTCACCAAGCAAGAGGCCACGAGTAGAATAATGTTTCCTCTCTGAATTATTTTCACCCATCAATCACAAAAGGTTCCTAGTAAGAGAAGACTCGAAGCAAAGGAATCATACATACTTCGCCTGTCACAACACACCATTAAAGAGGCATCCACAACTCATGGAAGGCTTGTAAAATTAGATTTGTGGGTACTGAATATTTGTAGGTGGTAATCATTTTATTTTCTATGGAGCTCAAGCATCAACCGAGTAAGAGGAACAAAATTCCTCCAGAGGCATATGGCACTTGTTACATAAGTCACAACCATAAGCTAGAGGAGGGATCCTGATGAAAAACCATGAACATACCATAAAATAAGGGAAAAATACCTCTGAAAATTCCCATGGCCAGAAAATGGGGAGAAATACCTTTGAAAAATTACATGCTTCAGAAAATTAGGGAGAAGGGAGGATTTAGTTCGAATTTGACAGGGAGAAAATATATTTCCCTGCTCTCCTCTCAAAAATACCAGTGGGTGAAGGGTTTTTTTATATAATATTTTAAAAATAAATTTGGGGCTATATATATTCAAATCCTTCAAAAACTTCTATAGAAATAATTCGCCCAACCAAAATTTAATACCCTCTAATTTCACCCCTAAAATTTTCTATGTCTGTGAAAGTGTGGGGTTACTAAAGTTTTTACTAATATTGAAGCACTCATGTGTATTTGTGCTCATGTTTTTTGTATATCAATGTTTGAAATAGTGGTTGGGGCCATGTGAAAGTCATAGTCCCATGCAATGGTTGGGGAAAAGCACAAGTCCTAGGCATGTGTTTGTATTGACGTGAAGCATCAAGAGAGCAATACAACTATGATGTGAAAATACTAAAAGAAGAATTAACGAAGAATACATTATTACATGGAGAGAGGAATGCCATCCCCATGAAACTAAAATCGATTCCCATTTCTAGTGTATCAAAGAAGGTCATGAACCTACCATATTTTATTTTGGATACCTTGAGAATAAATATATGTATGAACATATCATGATCGGGTTGAGTAATAATCATGGTATTCTCACTAAATACTTAGATAAAAATAATAAGAATTTTGGGCTAGACTTCCAAATCATTTTTTTCAAAAATATTGTGATATAAAGTATTGAAATTGCATGAGAGGATTGTCAAAAAGTAGTTATTTCCAAGGTATGGATAAATATGTGAGATATTATTTGCTAATATGTTTCAATAAAGGAACTTCTTGAATCTATATGCAACAATAAAAATGGTAAATCCCTAGGGTTGGATGGTTTCTATGCACAATGCACAAGGTGTTTCACACTGGAAAACTTGATGGATTCCAAAGTCAAGGTTTGATAAAGCATATTCGTAAGAGAGATAATAGAGACGTTATTACCTCATAGTGCCTTATTATATTGCTTGATGTGCCTTCCCTTATATAAGTGGTGAGCACTAACTACCTACTATGAGGCATGTGCTTCCATACACTTATTATAAGGGCGTGTGACCACCCATTCTAAGAAAACAATATTTATGGTTTTTCCTAATCAACATCACCCTTATGAGTGTCTGTTGGCCCATGAGGGGAAAACATGCCACTTTTTTAAGAATTCAAACCATGGTGTGTACGACGAAAAACCCTAGTTTTTATTGACTCAATTTAACTTTGATGACCACTGTGTCTTATAATATCTTAGCTAAAGTTGTAACTTTAAGAAAGAAGTGTGTTTATTTTTAGATTGTTAGACCTAAACAAACAAAATTCATTCAAGGTAGGCCAATTCGTGACACCATGTTGAAAACACATTAAATTTCTGAATGGGAAAAGGGATTTGGAAGAAGCACTTCTCTAATATTGACTTTGACTAGGTTTATGATAGGGTATATCGATTCCCCATATTTTATATTTTATCATAACCCGATATGGAGTATGACTGAAGCCATTTTTCACAATGCATTTGCTTTTGTGTTGGTTAATGGTGTCTTATGTGATGTAACTATCTTGCAAAAATATATAAGGAAAGGCTACTCACTTTCCCTCTTTAACTTTATTTCGTTGTTGTTGATGCACTTGGTTATATTCTAGAGCTTATCCAAGCTCAAGGTTGAATATGTTGTATTAATATTCCAAGAAGTGGTAAGGTGATCAAGAACCATTTTATACATGGCTATATTCTTTCTATTTCTCTCTTATAAGTTTTAGTTGAAGGTACTTTATAATTCTTAGATAATTATTATGTTGTAGTGCAAGTAGTGGTGAGTGATTTGAAATAGAACAATTGGTTGACTAGAGTGGAGGAGAAATTGGTTGGTTGAAGCATCCCCAACAATGCATGAGAAATTGTAGTATCACTATATACATAGGACTTTGCTTCGATATAAATGTTTCCCAGTCTTCTATGTAGGTTTGGTGTCCATTAAATTTTTAACAAAGACTTAATAATTCATTATTTAGAGACATGCATTTTGTTAGTAAAATCATGGCTATAGAAAAAATACTCAAGAAAGACACATTTATTATGTATGTTATTGGTTTCTTTTTTCTTCCAAAATTAGTCATATAGAAACTTGAGTGCTTAGAGGTTTTTTATTCTCTAAAAATGTGGTGGACCATGCTTTGTCAATGGTTCCATGGAACATATTTTCATTTCCTTAAAAAGACAAAGGCCTCATATAAACTAATATAATTGTGCATGGAGGAAGCATGTCAGGAAAGTAGATAGTGAGTTCAATGATTGGTGATGAACCTTGAAAAAGATTGACGTAATACATAATTGTTAAAGGAAAATTTAGATCCAAAATAGACAGACTTTTCACCCTCAATGATGTGAATGTTACTTCAAGTGATTTTAGGATTGGCGGTTCTTTTGCACTAATTAGAATAGTCTGGGAAGCAAGGAAGAAGGTGGTTTCAACTCTTACTTAGTATTAGGATGATTTTATCTAGAGAGGATTTAAATTTTCTTGCGACTCTATTTTGACATGGAAAGTATGACATTATAAAATTTCACATATGGGAATATACATTCTTAATTTTTTCTTAAAAATGAACTTTAGATGGATAGATCTATGAGATGGGGAATTTTAACATGGACATATCAATCTAGTCTTACACAAGAATTTGGAATGGTTCAATTGGATTTTATTGTCATATAATAACTTCAACAAGTAATAATTGTATAGTCTTAACATTCATGTATACATTACTACTTTGGATGACTAGCTCTTGCATAATTAAAATTGTTTTGAATCCACATATCATATCAATTATAGCATTTTTTTTATAAACATCTTTTTTCTTAAAAAGTAACTAGATGTCGAACCATTATTGATTTTGAATCCTAGTAAATTTCGAACCCCTTTTTCTTAAAAAGTTGACATGTCTCTAGTATTCCATCCATTAAGAAAGGTAAGAAAAAAGTCAATGAGGAGGATGTGGTTATTGGGAACAAAGGTCACAAGGTTCTCATATGTGAGTACACGGCCTTATAAAGAGTACCACATCGTCAATGAACTAGGCTCCTTTGGCATGAGATACCATAGTGTCATCTCCACAATGAAAAATTATATAATGAAGATAATTATCACATGGGTCAATCATACATTATATCCTTTAGGAAATATCCATAAGATTTGGAGATCCAAGATTTGAGGTATTTTTTCTTTATCCATAAGCCACATGGAGGAAATCTTCTTAATGTAAAAGGATGACCAAGTTGAGGGTTTACCTAAACGAAAGAGATTCTTAAATGGGGTGAACTTCCCATGAGAGGAGGATCATTTAAGGTAGAGGCACGTTGAGCACTAACCACAAGGGATACAACCTTCCCCTTTAGAGAATTTATTCACTTGCACCAACAAGGGTCATGCAATCCTCTATCACTATACAACAACTTCATCCCAACATTTAGGTATATACCTAAATATTGGTAAATATTTTATTTTTTTGGTAAAAAGGAATATTTCTATTAAAACAAGCCCCCTCTCTCTATATATTAGGAATTTTATTATGAATCTTATTAATAAACCAAAATGTACAAAAAATATTATAAAAAAGGGTGTGAGACGAGATGCTTAGAAAACACAATAATAAAATATTTAAGCATGCCCTCTTAGGTTAGATCTACATTTATTTTCTACATAGACATGATACCAACACTAAGACCATTATTAAAAGAGTATTTTCAAAACCAAGTCATGTAAAATCACCAAGCATATAACATTGTAATAAAGAAAACTACCTTGCAACCTCAGGCACCAACCCATTACAACATCAAGGAAAGTTAGAGTCCAAATTAATGTCCATGTTAGTCTTCTCTAACATAGAATGCTAAAAAGTAGCCAATTTTATTTGTCATCATTTCTCCATGAGGATATTATTAAGATTGTTTTGTGTTCTATAATCGTTCCCTTGTTTGCGTTTGATTGTATGTCCCATTAAATTCTCATTAAAAAGGCATTTACAAACTATCAAAATTATCTTATCAATTTTGGATGATAGTTTGGGATGTTCACACATCCATCAACATGTCATAGTAACTTTCAATGTTTGGGCATTAATTTATATTTGGAACTTAGATGCCAAGGAGCCCAATGAGTAGCATATGTTTGTGATTATAAGTATTGGCGCTCCAAGTTTCTTATGCATGACCTAATTAGGACAAAAAATATGGGTTTATTCCCTAAACAATATTTGAACAATAGATACATAGCTACTAAACTATGTGGATGGTTCATAGCTATATACATAATTATAGCTATGAGAGAGAGAGAGAATATACATAATTATTTTAGTATGCATATAGATGACGATGACATTAATTTGAGAAAGTTCAAATGAAACGCGGAGAATATTGAATATAAAGAGTGGGTGTGTGAGTCGAATTTGAGTCCAGAAACCCTCCCATATCATTAATGCATGTGAATAGTATATCCATGTCAAATTTCAGTGCATACAAAAATAGTTTGAAAAAATTTCAGCGTTGGCCCCATTCATAGGTCATTATTGCCCAAGTCTAGTCCTAGTACAATGTCTTTTTTTTGTTCCTTTTAAAATTCATTCGAAACACACATTCCCACATCTAGTACTGCAAGGACATGTAATAAAGTCGATAAAGAAGTACTAGTTGATATAAATTGCACAAGCTTCGTCAGTTATTTCTTGTCTTTGTTTTTTTTTCTCTCATCTAACTAGTACTTCTTTGCTCCATAAATTAAATACTATTAGTACGAAATTCTTATTTAAATATGAAATTCCCTCTAGTTCCTTCTTCTTGCCACCAAACACATGGGCATAATTTGCATGATTTTTTTTATACAACATAAGGGATGAAAACAAAGACAACGAACATGACAATGGGTATATTGTTGGGAGTTATATGCACCATGAAATTAATCTGAGAAATTTTGAACGAAACGAGGCCATGATCGAATATATAGAGTGGGTATATGAGTCATATTTGAGTTTGGAAACCATCCCATATCATCAATTCATGCATATTTAAATATGAAACTACCATGACACCATAATGATATTTAAATTTGACACTACCATGACACCATAATGATGCCATTGACGCATGCACTACTTAGCGACATTGATAGAACACCATCTCGACATGCATATTTTGATGGTGTTGATTAAAAAACTAATGGAAAGATGGATTTTTCATCACAACTATGACACACATACATTCTATATACATGGTAGAACCTGAAAGAAAAATTAAGAAAGGATGATGCAAACTTAAAACTTGTGTCAACCAATTTGTGTACTTTGAAAGAAAAATAAGGTTTATGGTTTACATGATGAATTGATGATGGAAAAAAGTGGGTGTGTGAGTCAAATTTGAGTCCATAAACCCTCCCATATCGTTAAGGCATGCAAATAGTCTATCCATGTCAAATTTTAGTGCATAAACAAATAGTTTGAAAAAAATTTAACGTTGGCCCCATTCAACAAAAATTCTATAGAAATGACAAACACGTTCATAAAAAAATTGTTGATTCAATACTATGAAAAAAATGATGACATCTACGATCATGATGGTATAAAAATGAATGATCTTCTCTTGGTTTCAAGAATAATTTATCCTCTACTAAACAAGGAAAACCACGTGAAGGTGGAAGCGCATATGCCCCTACCCTCCCCCTCACATCACTCTCAATTCCCCAATGCCCAATCTATAAAATAGAAAATAATCGAAAGAAACATAGTAATATTCATGCATAGAAACTACCAAAACAAAAATTAATGAAGGTAAATGAAATTATGTGTTTCTAAATGATATTTTTAGTTTACCAGGTACTCTAGTATATTGGCGACTATTTTCAGGTTTCACATAATAATTAAAAAACATGTAGCATAGGATATAAAAACATCTCATAAAACTTAAAATATGTAATTAATCCATGACATAAGTAAATTATTTTAAGAGAATAATTCATACAAATTAAAATATATAATCATGTACCTTATCCAACTCAACATTTGTATCATCCTTATTATGTATATTCTTCTTCATCGAACTCGACATCTTTATCATCATCCAGTTCAGAAACGGTGTTGAAAGGATTGATGATATCATCATCGTCATCAATGTCATTTTCGAGCATATTTTCATTGACATCATGATCAAGAACTGCAATGTCTCCTATGCCTGGATCATTATCTTCTTTGTATTCTTCGTCTATTGACCTTGCATGATCTTCCGACTCTGTCTAATATGGTGAATCATACTCTTCTTCAATATCATCTTCTTCCTTTACATGAGTATACTTAACTGTCCTTCCTCTTGGATCATATCTAACAACAAATAACCAATCCCTCTCACCTGAAACATTTGAGTAAAAGACATGTTCACATTGTCTTGGAAAAACATAGCGATCATGTCCTCTTTCAAACAACGTTGTTTTAATCATCGAAAATCTATTGGGATGATGAATAACAGTTATTTCCTCAACATGTTCATGCATTCGTAACCTATGCCATTTGTTGTCGAACAAAACTAATTTGAAGGAATTAAAGTCACACACAAGTATATCATTCAAATACACATAGTATCTATTTTCATATTCTCGGGGATGTATGTCACTCCTAGAGGAAACATTAGTGACCTGAAATACTGCAGTTATACCATGATCATAAGTTTTCCTAGTTTCATCCAACTATTTGATGCGAAATTTATGACCATTGAACCACATAGCCTTGTGGTGTTTCAACTGCAATATGCCAGATATGTAAAAGATGCATTGTCAATTAATAAATTAACATATATATATAACTTGGAAAGTATCTAAAAAATACAGTACACATGTAGTCACATTAATATAATATAAAATAACTTAATAAAATGGGTGAATTTTCTTGCTTGTCCATCTTTCAAACCGCATGCTAAATAAATTTCCCTTTGCATAACATTGGCATCTCTGTTACGACGAGCTTATCTAACTAATTCAGACAATCATTGCCATGATAACCTACCACCATGATGTTGTTTACATATTTCAATCCATACATCCATCCAATCAAGATTGTTTGCAATGTATAAATGCAGTGCATCCCAATCTTGAGCAACTGAATAAAAAAATCATAATTCACCAATATTAAATATTAGTTATAACCATGGTAAATATTAATAATTCACGAAATAACATATATTAATATATTAATGAGTATGATCATATACACAAAAAATGAAAATTTATATGTATTAATATAAATCTCAACAATTATTAATATATTACCTCTGATTTTTTTCATTCTACATTTCCCCAACAGGTGCTCTTGATATTCAAATTTTTTGATGGAGTTCACATCCCAAATGTGGTCCACTTCATTCACAGATGGCACTGCTAATTTAGGAAGATACTGACTAATATACACCATGGATTGATATACCATATATCCCTCCACCATATAACCCTCATGACATGCTCTTTGTCTAAGCAAATCCTTCAATGATTTCAAGTGCCTCTCCACCATCCACATTGACCTTGTGTGTACAGGTCCACACATTTCAATCTCCTCAACTTTGTGTATGAGGTAGTGTTCTTGGGCATTGAAAAATGTTGGAGGTATATGATTTTTCATTTCACACATTAGCCAAGAAATCTTTCTCTTCTAATACTTTATATCATGTTCATGGATTTCTTTCAGTGACAACCATCTACATGCGATCATGACACAAGAAAATAACATGTTTCAACATAACATAATATATATTACATTACAAGTAAAACACATGTCATTAGGTACAACAACAAATTGAAAGAACAATTTTCATATAAATCACAACTACTTACCTCATGTATTTTCCAAGATCATATATAACTTGTTTGATGTTGTCGTCAAATTTGTTTGGGAGAGATAGCAGTAGAACATACTGTAACAAAAAAATGAATCATCATTTGTTTCGATCAAAGTAGACAAAAAAATAAAAAACTTAAAAGATGTATAAGGACAATATATAAATATGTATATCAAAATTATTACCTTAATGAAGGTATGCCAATCATGTGTTTTTACCCCACCAAATTCACCTTTCTTCGTTAAGATATTATTTATGTTTGAAGCAAAACCCGTGGGAAATTTAATTCTTTGAATGAACTCTTTTACATCATTGCTTTGTTGCTCTGTTAATAACCATGGAAGGTTATTTCGGTCTCCATCGCTATTTGATTGGATCACAATTCGCATTGCATGATTGGCTTCCTAAATGTCAGTACAAATTTTGACATTTTTTTAATTATCCCTCCTATCATCTATGATTCACCATATGTTTATGTCACATTCTTCCCGATATGGATTGTATCAAACAAATGAGATATTTTTATATCCTCATCGTAGGGAAACCTCATGAATTGAGTGGGATAACATTTCATTCCTCGTGGAATCCCATTATTAATACCTTCATTATGGCAGCCTTCATGAAGCATAAAATAAATCACAACAATAATAATCAAATACAGTAAAATAAATTCAATGATTAAAATAAAAATTCAAAACATTACATATACGATACATAAATAAATTGCGTACCTTGACGATTTCTATTATAATCAAACCTCCATAGGTGAGGTGTCATTCTTCATGGTTTTAAACCAGTCTCTTCTTTCCCATTGAAAATATGTTTTTCAGTAGTACAATACCTATGTTTCTTAGGGAGGAGGTGCCTATAATCATGAAACACCACCTTTCCTAAACTTTTTGAATGACAATACTTCATCTTAGGACCACAAACTAGACATGCAAATTTACCCTTTGTTTGAAGACCTACAAAAAATGGATTAATGTCAATTATAAGATGATATTATTTAAAAATTAATCATGCATGATATCTTTAAAAGTTATATAGTATTAAAGAGAAATAGAATGCTACATACCACAAAACTTTGTTATTCCTGGGGCATCATGAATTGTCCATAAAAGTATTCCACGGAATTTAATTTTCTTCTCCCCGATTGGTTTACATATGTCATACATAGTGATTCCAGCCCATAACTTTAGTAGCTCATCGATAAGAGGCTCGACATATACATTCACATCTTTAACTTGGTACTTACCTAATTGTTTGAAATTACACATAATTACTACCATGATATGTATATATAAGTAAATAAATAAACAAAAGATATCATGCAAAAAATGAAACAAATGAAAATGTTACATTCAAAAAATTAATGGAAACAAATACCTCGAACAATCATTGTCAACATTATGTGTTCCTTCTTTATTGACATCCAAGGATGAATGTTATTGTTGATAACAAAAATAGGCCACAATGAGTAAATAGACCTAATATCTCTGAATGGATTAATATTATTAGCTGCTAATGAAATCCTAACATTATGAGGTTCATATTTGAAATCTGTCCATTTTTCCTCAATTTCCCTAAATGCATAACCATCGGAAGGAATTCGAAGAACACCATCTCCACTTTTTTTACATGCATGGTAGTCCATAAATTGTTCTATTCTTTCACACCTGAACAATTGTTGCAAACTTGGAATTATGGGAATATGATGAAGAACCTTTCGAGGCACCCTTTTTGTTACTTGATCGGTTTGATATATATTGATAAGACATTGCATGAATTCTGTTTTCGAAGCATGTTGTCCATAGTATATAATATGATCATTAGGGCATGCATCTATAGTTTGATAATCCATTCCAATGTCTTTCATAATGGCATGCAAATTGCGATATGTACGAGGTAAAATATTTGACAATGGTAACAAAAATTCACCTAAACATCTACAACATAACAAATAACTAGTTAATGTAAATAATATTAATAATAAAAATTGCATTCTTATTTTACACATTAATTAACATTAAAAAACAATAGAAAAAAAGTCAACATTTATGTATATGAGATGAAACATATTACATACCTTAGGATCTATGTCATACAAGTGTTCGACAAATGATTCATAACCTTTCAGTTCACTAACAATAATGTAGCGGAGAGAAGATTTTCTCTTGATCCTTCATAAATTCGTTTATTTTCCTTTTCTAATAAAGGTTCATCATAAATACCATCACTGTACCCATCCTCATCTGGCTGAGAAAACAAATCTTGTATCATTTGATTTGTCCTGTCATCTTCTTCCATGAGATCATTAACTTGATTTTTCCCATCATATTCTTCCATGAGATCCTCATTTTCTTGATCATGTTCCTCAACTAGTACAACATCATTTCTACTACTACTTGGTGCAATATTATGCAGAAAGTTAGGGGGCAACTCAACTTTATAATTACAAACAATCATGAAATTTAGTGTATATAAAAAATATTAAAACAATATATATATATATATATATATATATA
>ML777778.1:421911-444615 GCA_009831015.1 Picea engelmannii
GAGATACTAACAACTAGGAGGGAGTGAGATTAACAACTAGGAGGGAGAGAGAGAGTTGGGAGAGAGAGGGGAAGTATAGGGGGAGGGAGGGAGGGACAAAGGGGAAGAGGGAGGGGGAGATATATATATATAGAGAGAGAGAGTATAGGGAGGAGGGAGATAAATAGGTGGAGAGAGAGAGAGTCGAAAAGGAGGGAGATAGAGAGGGAGTGGGTGGGAGAGTGTGAGGCATGGCGAGGAAAGGTCTAGGTCTAGGTCATGGTATAAGTCTCAGTCTTGATCTAGGTCTAGTTGTTTCCATGAATTTCTATGTTTAGGTCAAAGCCATGTCTTTCCTTACCATGCATTTTCTTGCAATGTACCAAACTTGCTAGTCTGTGAGAGTGTGAGAGGGAGAGAGAGGAAGAAAAAGAGGGTAAATAGAGAGAGCTAGAGTATCTTAGAGTGTGGGAGGGAGAGAGAGGAAGACATAGAGGGTGGCTAGAAAGAGTGTGTGTTAGAGTCCGGGACAGAGAGAGAGAGGAAGGCATATAAGGGTGGTAGAGAGAGAGAGTGTGTGTGAGAGTGTGAGAGGGAGAGAGAGAAAGACAAAGAGGGGGATAGAGAGAGAGGAAACTGTAGGAGAGAGGGATAGATATAGGAGAGATAGAGGAGATATAGTGGGAGGGAGGGGGAGAGAGAGAGGGATGAAGGGGGGTGTTGTATGTATGGGATTACTTGGGTTCTACCTTAGTTATCCAAAAACACCCTAGAAACCATTGGCCCCTCTGGTAAAACAGAAGGAAACACTACGCACACAGTGCACAAGGCAGTCTCACTTGAGATTGATTATGGGTGATTGCATGACCCAAGTGTCTGCAATCATGGAATGGATGGAACTCATGGGGATGTTAGGCATATCATTACTTATTTTACTTCAACATGCATTCTACCATACCATCATTCATTAGATCTACCATTCATTTAACCCTTAATATTTATTCTTCAGAAAATAACATGTGCACTGTAAATTAACCTTAACAGATTGATATCTTCATTCATTCATAATCATATAAAAGAAAAAGATAAGAAAAACACACATAAAGATACCATATTTTACCATGGTTCATCCCCCTGGGATACATCCACAAATATCTTCTGCTTCTTATTATTATTCATCAAAATATGGCATTGTGTGCATTACATCATAGTTTTTAGTACTGGTGAGGTTGACCAATGCCACACCAAGTTCCACGTCTTGCGACCTGACCCTCAATTACACTCCATAAGTCTCCAAAACTGATACCTCAACTCAAAAAATATCAAAGACTTAAGAATCAAAAAGGTTCTCCAAGGTACTTCTCTTCATACATAAGTTATCCTCCTATATACCTCATACATCATATTTATACAAAAATATGGGTAAAAACCATTACATTATAATCCAAAACCCTAATTCTAAGTGGAATCCACTTGTCCACAATCTAATTCCTTGTGCATGGTTGGTCTTCGATCCAACCGTTCCTTGCATTGATTTTCCTTAATTCCTTGCACATTGCCTCCTTTTCCTTCTTGCACATTTCTTTCTCCTCATTCCTCGATGCACACTTCTTCCTTTGGTCTATTCCTTAATTCCATTCCTAGTTTACTACATTGTACCCGAAAATAGCATGCTCCAATAGGTTCCCAACACTAACATGTGGCTCGTCCCGATCCACTCAAGCAGTTTTTGCTTCCTTTATAGAATTCTCCAATTCCTAAAATCTTCCTTTCATCTCATGTACTTGTGTTTTCTCCTATGCTCTCCTTTCTACAATTTTTTCTACTATCTATGTTGTAACGTGATCCTTCATCACTTCTACACTCTCCATGTGTATCTTCTCTATCCTACTTTTCACTGCTTCGAAGTATCTGATCATTTTCTTGTATCCTTCCTATAATGGCTCCAACTGATCCTATTGTAGTTGCTTCTCCATTTGGACCGCCTTTAGTTCTTCTTGTAGGTTTTTTGTTTCCTGCGTGGCCTTCATTCTCATCGATATAAGCATTTGCTTCTTCCTTTTCTTTAAACACTGAACTGTAGTGCTTACTTTCGCTTCCCTCTGATCCAACTGTTGGATCCCTTCGTCTTTTTCTAGGCTCGTCCATATACACACAGTATTTTACTAGAGTTGTGCTACTTATTTCACCTCCCACACGATGATATTTGTGTGTTATTTTTCCTACTCATCCCTCTCTGACATGACCTTTGGAGGGGTATTTGGTGTCAACTTCTTAGCCAATTCTATTATCTCCTACTTATAACTATCCATCATCTGTGTTGTCCTTTGTATCTTTTCTTCTGTGTTGATCTATTATGCTAGTGCACTGTCTGGAATAGTTTGAAACAATTCCTCAAGTATTTGTTCTAGATTCTCTACGTGTTGTTATTATTCATCTTTCTCGATCTTCACTTATTTGAGAGATATGTCTAATAACTCCTTCTCTTCCTTGTATGTCTCCAAGTTTATTGCATCTGTCCTAGCCCTTGATTGTACTGTTTGTGAAACAATCATCTACAACTTATACAACGCTTTGGTTGGAATCTTGGACATAGCCAAGTCCAATTATTCTATGTCCTTTAGTCTCTTCTATGTTGTTCCTTGATCAATATGTAGCATCTCTTGAGTGATCTAAAAAATGTTATAGTGCATTACCATTGTCTGTATTGTACCTTTTTATTTTGGAGTATGCTCCTGCAGTGTTGATTATTTCTATTGTTATGTTCCTTTCTGTTGCACAACATTAATCTGGAGGCTGACCTCCATCAATTATTTCATAATTTCTTCTCTATATGACTCTGCAATGTAGAGTGGTTATTCTCCTCAGTATTTCACCTTCTACTACTAACTCTGCATTGTCTTCAATGATTGTGAGCTCAGGGGCCTTCTTCTGTTCCTCCATCTTCTTTCTTTGTTCTCCTATCTTCATGGTTGATTTCCTCTTTGGCGGCGTTTCTATCTGTGCAGGTTTCCTTACCTCTGGTAGGTTTCTATTCCATATCTCATGGGTTGGTATATTATCCTTCTTTTGCGCTCCTCCATTTGTTCTTTCTGTGCACTCAGTTCCTAGAAATAAGGCCCTTGGTATCATTTCCTTCTTCCTTGGATTCATGACTATCGTTGCATTTTCTGTGCATTGTGAGGATTTTTTGGTATTAGCCGCTGGACTAATGGATTTATGCATCATGTCAACTTATTCTTGTTCTTTTCCCTTTGATTTCCTCTGCATTGGATTTCCTCTGCTTCATATAAGTAGATCCACACTTTCCTCTTCTGTCACAAAAAACTAGAAATTTTGGTTTTTCCCATGTGTCTAAAGCTATCAAAATCAACAACCAAGAGTAGTGGAACTCCATTCCAACATCCTGCACATCTATGCAGTCTTCTAAGAATAGGTTGAGAAAATATGGTTCCCAACTGAGAACTATTCCCTTCATGCATTGCGCGGCTACTGCGACCACCCCTGCAGGTGCCTCTTCCTTGTGACATTTTCGTAATAACTTGTAAGCCATCAATTTCATTGTGAATTTGATGGCTTGGTCGTTGATATTCTTGATGATCATTCCTTGGCTTCCCTTGTCATTTCCAAATTGATCCTTCACTTCTTCAACAATGGCATTCTCCTTTGTTTTATCTTCTAAATATTTCTCATGCTTCACCCCATATGTGGGAATCCATATAATCTTAGCAATTAAATCTACATCGATCGAGACAGGTCTGTCCATCCATAGAAAACCTCCATGTACTTGAGCCAAAAGTTTTTTTACGCATGCATTAACATCCTTCCCCCTGTCAGAGTGAGGAATCTCTAATAAATTCATAATTCTAGTGTTATAGATCCCTGTGATCCATTATTTAGGCTCTAGTATCAGGATTATTGTCAAACTTGACCCTCTTTTTTCCATGTAAGCATCTTACGCAATATATTGAAACTTGGCTACCTCTGACACATCATGATTTGTGTATCTCATCTTGGGAATAAACCCCAACATGTATTCTACTACTATGACTGAGTCTAGAATGTGTGGCACTAACAACTCAACCTGTTGTTATGTGTGTATTGTTATCACTCCTACGCTCTTCTTCGATGGCCCTGTTGTTGTTTCTTCTTGGGTTCCTTCATCCTACATTTCTTCATCGGTTCCCTATTTGTTCATCAACTCCTCAACTTCTGGTGACTTCTCTATTCTAAGGTTTTACACTTTGTGATCTTCTGATTATGTATTTTCATCATCATATTCCTCCTTCTCACCCTATGTTTTCACCATTTCTAGGTTTGTTGTATTAGGCTTTACCTATGTCCTAGGGTTTCGCCCTTCCTCCACTTTGCTTACTTCCGCTACTTCTTCTTTTGGTTTTTATTCCTCCACCCATGTTAGACTGATTGATTCACTCTCTTTTGTCGGATTTTCATCCACATCGACCACTATAGTCATATCCTCCATCAATTGTTTATTACTTCTGGTCCTTTGCGCGAACTGACTGGGTGCTTCAAATTTTGGTGGTTCCATTGTTCTAACTCAAAATATATCTATTGTGAATCTCAAATGGGTTCTTCACAACTCTTTACTCACTCACACCATGTTCTCTCTATCTCTCCTTTACTAAAACTTCATGAGTGTTTACCTTTTCCTTGATTTTTCCATTTTATAACCTTTGTCATAAATGATCTGACATGCCCTTGTTTTTCTGTTCAACAATTTTTCACTTTTCCGATCATTTTTCATCCTGGCGTGCAGTGTTTAATTTCCCTGCGTGGAGTATTTTGAATTATTTCATACCAATTTACTGTATGTTGTGCATTGTATCCTTCAACTATCTATCTACCACCTATCCATCTTCCTACTTATTTTTGGATTTTTCTCTTTTTTCCCCTTTTTTCTTCATTTTTATACTTTTTATTTTCCTCTTCTTCAGGGATGATTTTAAGGATGAAAATTTATTTTAAAATGTAGAAACCTTGTCAAATCTTACTGATCCTTCGTATGTCAACTATAAATGTTTGGCGATATTTTTGTAAAAATATTCAAATTTCTAAGTATTTTATATAGTTTTTATAAAATTTTGGCGATTTTTAAGGTAAAATAATTATATCCTATAGAATTTGGGCGAATCATTTTTGAAATAGAGAATCTCAGTTTTGGAAAAACCATGGAAAATTAGCCCATGAGCGAAATTTAGCCCCTAAAATCATCCTTGTGAATCTTCTTTCTTTTCTACTTTTTCTTTTCTTTTTCTACTTTTTCTTTTCTTTTTCTTCTTATTATATACATTATGTACAATTCTACTTTCTGCGTTGCAACTACTGAGGTTTAGTAGGTCGATTTTCCTTATACAATTTCAATCAACTATTATTCACCATTCCTTGAAGTTCCTTGCATTTTAAGTCCTGTAGTTGCACAACACCTCCATTTTTGACAGACTTTATCTCATATGGACCTAGCCAATACATCTTGAACTTCCCTAGGTGCTGAAAATATTTACTGTCATAGAGGAGAACCAAATCTCCTTATTTGAAGTTCTTCTTATTAATATGTCTACCATGCCAATATTTGTGCTTTCCTTTTTGTGCCTATTAATGGAAACCAACTACAATTTTGTCTTCTTCTAATTCCATGAGTTTTGCTAATATTTCCTGAGATGCACCTTTTTTTGTCATATTTGTAATTATTGCAATGCACAGACTATGTATTAAATACTCTAAGGGAACTACTGCTTCTTGGCCATACACCAATCTAAAAGGTGTCTACTATGTTAGCTTCTTTCATGTAGTTCTATAAGCCCATAACATTGTTGGTACCTTCAAATCCGAATCATCTCTATTCACATTACAAATATTAGTTAATGCATTCTCCAATATCTTGTTGAACTGACACAACACTCACTCGCAAGCACGTCCGCTCACATGATCTTCTCTTTTCTCGTGGCCCGAAGAACCCAAATGTTCTTCTATTTCCCTATCAGGAAATCTGCACCCACAGAACTCTTCGTACGATCCTCTCTCTCTCTCTCTTCACTCGGAGGATCAGACTTCGTGACTTCGCGAGGTCAGTGGTCGAGTGTTGTACCCCTAAGTCCCTGAGACTCGACGATAGTCAACGCTGATCTTTCCTTCTATTTCAGAACTTTTCCTATCGTGAATTCGACACTCGCAATGTCAAACACTTCATTTCCCCAACTCCCGAACCTCGAAATGTCGATTACTCGACACACGCGTGAGTTGACTTTTCCACACCCTGTCACCTCGTCGAGATTTTGGATTTCGCTATATCGCGAATCCTGATGTCAATGTTTCGGGACTTCTCACCACGAAACTCCGATGACTCGTGCTGCCTGTCTACCAATCTGACCCTTGTGGCCCACACTATTCCTTTATCCTGTCGAGATATCGTGTATCGCAATATTACGATTCCAGTTGCAATATTTCGGAGTTTTCGATCCACGAAACCCCGATACACGATACCACGTGAAAATCCGACGGTCCTCGTGGCCCTGATCAATGCTTTGCCCCTCCTAAGATTCAAACCTTTTGAGGATACGTCGCCGTATCTTCCCTACACTTCTGGGAGATCTAACGACCCACGGATTATCGCAAATTCTCCTTGGAGAATACTGACCGTCCGTTTCTTCTTTGATGATTCCTACGAAATGACTAAGTGTTCTCCACAGAACTCATCCACCTACAGTGTGAACTTACGGCACCTGCTTAAACACTTCACACACAACTTCTCTGTGTTGTTCTTCAACAAATTCGAAGGCTCTATCCTTCCTGAGCTTTGATAAAAGACCCTTTGCACGCACTCCTTGCAGAAACCTTCAAACATGTCTAAGTGCTTGAATCCTTTCAACTCTGTGCACACTTGCAATAGCGGTCTTTCAACACTTACTCAGGTTCGCAACCCTGAACTTCACTCAGCCTGCACACTCCTTGCACAGCTCCTGTGCCCAACTGCACCTTTGAGGAAATGAGAACAAAAGCTATCTCTAGCTGAACCCTCTGTCAACACACTCCTTGGGGACACTTCGACTACACTCCTTGCAGGAATTCTTTGGCTCAAATAGAGAAACAATTGAAACTCATTCCTTCTTCCTCTCAGACTTCAAACTCAAACATGAAATCATATACACAGCATATAAAGCAAATGTATAACAGGAAGCAAACATTCATGAGCATATCAACATCAATACACAGAGAACAACACAAACCATGAATTTGAATCAAACTCTTCTATTAATTCAAATATCTGTACATGGGTGTTCTTACACAGCTCTCTGCATGCTCTTTCTCTTCTCAACAATGCTGCTTCATAATAATACAAATGCACAATGAGGGTGTCTATATTCCATTTCCCTCTTGCGCTCTCAATTGTCTAGTCTAGAATTAAATTCTTTCTACTTTACATTAACTACTTTAAATGCCGTCTACCTACTAAGGACGAGAGCAATCTGCTCAAGGTCTATTTACATATACAAGTGCACTTCATTAAATTTCCACATTAATGTTCGCACAACAGTTTCAAGGTGTTTTCAAAAAATTGTGCTGGCTTGTCCAGCTGTCTTTTGGCTTCCGCGTTGGCTTGCTTGATGTGGGAGATGCTCCTGCATCATACTCCCTCGCTTGAAAAATTTCATGGGCTCCTGTCCATGAGCTCCTGCATGGTCTGTCCATGCTTCAATATTTCTTCTTCAGTCTCCCAGTTGGCATCTTCAACCGGATCATTCTTCCATTTGACCAGATATTCAAAGTATTCCTTTCACCTGGTCCTCTTAATCACTCTTTTGTCCAGTATGCGCTCCATCTGTGGCTTCTCTGCAACTGGCATTTGTTTTGTCCACTGAATCACTGGCTGCTCGTTCCCAGTTTCTACCTCTTTAGCTCTGTATGGGTATAAATATGAGACATTGAATATCAGAGAAATTCTGATCCCATCGGGTAATTCAATCTCATAAGCGTTTGCCCCAAATTTCTTCAAGACCATACATGGCCCGATTTTCTTCATTTTCAGCTTATTATATGTTCCTCTCGGGAACCTTTATTTCCTCAAATGTGACAAAACTATATCACCAACCTCAAACTGAAGTTGTCTTCTATGCTGATCAGCTCTGCACTTGTATTCTTGACTTGATTCCAGCAACCGCTCCTTCACCTTGCTGTGAAGTTCTTTCATCGCCTCTGCGAATTCTTCTGCACTAGCGCTCCTAGTCACAGTCTATTTTGAATCCCTCAGCTCATAAATTCCCCTCGGCTGCATGCCATAAACAACCTGAAATGGAATTTTCCCTGTGCTCCTATTAACTGAGTCATTATACACAAACTCGTCCTGTGGCAATATATGGTCCCATTGGCTGTGGTGCTCTGTCACCAATCTTCTCAGTAAGTCTCCTAGACTTCTGTTCACCACTTCTGTCTATCCATCCATATAAGGATGATAAGACAAACTAAATGCCAAGTTAGTTCTTAGCTTCTTCCATAAGGTCCTCCAAAAATACCCTATGAATTTGGTGTCTCGATCCGAAACTATACTCCTCGGCAACCCATGAAGTCGAATGACCTCTTTGAAAAATAGGTTTGCAATGTGAGTTGCATCATTGGTTTTCTGACATGGAATGAAGTGTGCCATCTTGGAAAATCTATCCACCACCACAAAGATTGAATCAACACCTTTTTGTGTCCTTGGCAACCCCAATACAAAATCCATGCTAATTGCATCCCACGGCCTTCTTGGTATGGGAAGTGGTTGATAAAACCCCGCATTCTGCTTCCTTCCCTTCGAATGATGGAAAATTTTGCATCTGTCGACGAATCTTTTGAAATCCGCTCACATTCCCGGCCAAAAATATGACTCATTCAACTTCGTGAATGTCTTGTCGTGGCCAAAGTGCCCTGCTAATCCTCCACTGTGTTTCTCCTTCAATAGATTCTCCCTCATGGAGCATTTCAGAATACATAGTTGATTACCTCTGAACAACAATCCTTCTTGGATCATGTAGTCCATCCATTGGCTCCTATCCCTGAGAACTAGATTCTCACCTGCTTCATACGCCTCTCCAAAATCCTAATCTTCAATGTACATGTCCCTGAGATCATCAAAACCTAACGTTTTGACTCTGAACTCCTGTAACAACAAACACTTCCTGCTCAAAGCATCAACAACTTTGTTAGCAGTACCAGAAATGTGTTTAATCACAAAAGTGAAATTCTGCATATACTCAACCCATTTGACATGTTTCTGATTCAACTTCTCCTGTTGAGTCACAAACTGCAATGCATGATTATCACTGTACAATACAAACTCTTTCGGGATCAAGTAATGCCTCCATTTCTTCAACGCTTGTATGATAGCATAAAAATCCTTATCATACGTGGAGTATTTCACCTTCGCCTCATTCATCTTCTCGCTGAAGTATGCTATTGGCCTATCTTCTTGACTCAAGACTGCCCCGATCGCAAATCCGCTTGCGTCGCATTTCACCTGAAATGTTTTTTGGAAATCCGGTAACACCAAAACTGGTTGTTCCGTAATCTTCCTCTTCAACAGATTGAAACTCTTCTCAGCCTCTGCTGTCCAGTGAAAATATTTATGTCTTTTCTTCACTGTATCCATCATCGCTGCGCTAATTCCACTGAAATTCCTAATGAACTTTCGGTAGAAACTAGCCAATCCGTGAAAACTTATCACCTCAAATATATTTCTCGGTGATGGCCAATTCTTGATTACCTCCACCTTATCTGGATCCATCCTCAACTCATTTGTTGAAATAAAAAACCCCAAGTAAATGAGCTAAGTCTTCATGAATGAGGATTTCTTCATATTTATGAACAACTTCTCCTGCTGTAGCTTCTGCATCACTGTAGCCAAATGCTTCAAGTGTTCTGCCACTGATTTACTATAAACTAGTATGTCATCCAGATACACAATGACAAATTTCCCGATGAACTCCCTCAGGACTTCGTTCATCAACCTCATGAAGGTACTCAACGCGTTTGTTAAGCCAAACGACATAACAAGCCATTCATACAACCCTTCGTTTGTTTTGAATGCTGTCTTCCATTCATCACCTTCTCTCATGCAAATCTGATGATAACCACTCTTCAAATCAATATTTGAAAAATAATTTTCTCCACTCAAGCAATCCATCAGATCATCCATCCTCGGCAATGGAAATCTATACCTGATGGTTATCTTGTTAATCTCCCTTGAGTCAGTACACATCCTCCAGCCTCTGTCTTTCTTCGGACTGAGTACTGTTGGAACAACACATGGACTCAAGCTTTCTCTGACCAAACCTTTGTCCAACAAATCCTGGACTTTCCTTTTAACCTCTTCATTCTCTTGCGGCGTCAATCTGTACACGTCTTTGTTCGGTAAACTAGCTCCTGGTATGAGATCAATATGGTGAATCACACTCCTGATCGGTGGCAACGAACGAGGTAATTCATCCACTACTATATCAGCGAACTCTTCCAGCAGTTCCTGGATCTCTTCTGGTAAATCATCCACTCTTGTGCTAGTCAGAACAATCCTAGGCTTCCTGACCACAATGAACTATGGATCCTCCTTCTTCTTAACCTCTGTAAGAAGTTCCTTCCAACTCATAAGAAGTACAATGTTGCTTACTTCTGGCTTCACCTCCTTATCCTTTATCGGAAGCAACATGTGTGTCCTCCCATTCTTCTCTAGGGTGTATGTGTTCATTCGCCCATCATGAATCACATTCTTGTCATATTGCCATGGTGTACCTAGCAATAGATGACAAACATCCATAGGAATAACATCACACAATATCTTATCATTATATCCACCTATCTTAAACTCAACCAAGCATTGTTTAGTAACAGTTACCTGGTGTCCTTTTTGTAGCCATGAAACTCTGTATGGGCTTGGATGATCAGTCGTCTCCAGCTCCAGCTTCTCTACCATCTCTGTAGAAACAAGATTATCCATGCTACCACTGTCTACGATGACCTTGCATACCCTGTCCTTGGTCTTGCAAGCAGTCCTAAAAAGTCTGGTCCTTTGCACTGAACTCTCCACCTCCTTCTCGGGCGTCAAAAGGACTTTTCGCATCATCAACGATCTTTCGCCTTCAGAGTCTTCTGCCTCAACATCCTGCCTCTGCGCTTCGGCAATGTGAGTTTCTCCAATGTCCTTCTTTTTCTCTGGACACTCGTAAGACTTGTGTCCATTTTTTCCACATGTGAAGCATGCAATTACTCCACCTCTTCCTATTCCTCTACCTCTAGTACGAGGAAAAGTGTTGTTGTCAGCATAATCTCCTCTCTGCTCATTATGCTGTCCTCTCTGTTCTGCATATGGCCCTCTCTGTGAGGTCCCACCTCTCTCTATTCGAGTCTGAGGTTTCTTCCATTCCTCCTTGGGCTTCTGATACTTATCCTAGGCAACTGACTTGCCTCTGGGATGACTTATTCCTTGGCCCCTCTGACTCTGCTTTCAGCTCAACTTCTCCTCAGCTTTCAGAGCCATTTGATAAGCATCTTCCACCGTTCGGATGGTTACCATTCTCATCTCATCCTGGATATCATATCTCAGGCCATTCATGTACCTGGCAACTTTTTCATCATCGCTCTCCCGATGACCTACTCTGATGTTCAGTCTGTAGAATTCTTCAGTGTATTCTTTCACTGTCATCAGCTTCTGCCTCAAGTTCTGCATCCTCCTGAACAGAGTAATTTGATAATCCCTGGGGATGAATTTTTCCTTCATCTTCGCTATCATCTTATCCCAGCTCTTGATCTTCTGCTTACCCTTGCAGCGTCTGTCAGATTGTAGCTCATCCCACCACAATGTTGCATGTCCTTTCAATCTCGTGATAGCATGCTTGACCTTCTTGTCCTCTTCGACGTCTTCATAGTTGAAGTAAGTATATAGAGCTCTAATCCAGTCTAGAAGCTCCTCTGCATCCAGATTTCCCTCGTAAACTGGAATGTCCATATTTTCTCTTGCACCCATCCTTGCAATAGCTTTGATCAAATGCTCGTTTGATGCATCTTTGGCTGCAACTTCTTCTTCACGTTCAGCCTCAACTTCACTTTCGAAATCACTCAGATCCCCAGCACTAGCTATGCATATTTGCGTTGTCTCCATGTCTTCTAGTCTAGCTCGCAGATCACGCATCTATCTCTCCATAACTGGATCTGTTACCTGCCTGCCTCTTCTTCGCGGCATTTCCCTATCCTCTGGATCAGGTGATTGCCTATCTCTTCTTAGCGCCATGGTGAATTCTCTTCTTCTTTGCTACAGAAAGCAAAGAACCTTTCTGTGCTTTGATACCAAACTGACGCATCACGCACTCGCAAGCACCTTCGCTCACAGGATCTTCTCTTTTCTCATGGCCCGAAGAACCCAAATGTTCTTTTATTTCCCTATCGAGAAATTTGCACCCACAGAACTCTTCACGCGATCCTCTCTCTCTCTCTCTGCACTCGGAGGATTGGACTTCGCGACTTCGTGAGGTCAGTGGCCGAGCGTTGTACCCCTGAGTCCTTGAGACTCGACGATAGTCAACGCTGACCTTTCCTTCTATTTCGAAACTTTTCCTATCGCAAATTCGGCACTCACAATGTCAAACACTTCGTTTCCCTGACTCTCGAACCCTGAAATGTCGATTACTCGACACACGCACAAGTTGACTTTTCCACACCCTGTCACCTCGTCGGGATTTCGGATTTCGCTATATCGCGAATCCTGATGTCAATGTTTCAGGACTTCTCGCCACGAAACTCCGATGACTCGTGCCGCCTGTCTACCAATATAACCCTTGTGGCCCACACTATTCCTTTATCCTGTCGAGATATCGCGTATCGCAATATCGCGATTCCCGTTGCAATATTTTGGAGTTTTCGATCCACGAAACCCCGATACATGATACCACGTGCAAATTTGACGGTCCTCATGGCCCTGATCAACGCTCTGCCCCTCCTGAGCTTCGAACCTTTTGAGGATACGTCGTCGTATCTTCCCTGCACTTCTGGGAGATCTAACGGCCCATAGATTATCGTGAATTCTCCTCGGAGAATACTGACCGTCCGTTTCTTCTTCGATGATTCCTATGAAATGACTAAGTGTTCTCCACAGAACTCATCCAACTATAGTGTGAACTTACAGCACCTGCTTAAACACTTCACGCACAACTTCTCTGCGTTGTTCTTCAACAAATTCGAAGGCTCTATCCTTCCTGAGCTTTGATAAAAGACCCTTTGCACGCACTCCTTGCTGCAACCTTCAAACACATCTAAGTGATTGAATCCTTTCGACTCTGCACACACCTACAACAACGGTCTTTCAACACTTACTTAGGTTCGAAACCCTGAACTTCACTAAGCCTGTGCACTCCTTGCATGGCTCCTGTGCCCAACTGCACCTTTGAGGAAATGAGAACAAAAGCTATCTCTAGTTGAACCCTCTGTCAACGCACTCCTTGCGGACACTTCGACTGCACTCCTTGCAGGAATTATCTGGCTCAAATAGAGAAACAATTGAAACTCATTCCTTCTTCCTCTCAGACTTCAAACTCAAACATGAAATCATATACACAACATATAAAGAAAATGTATAACAAGAAGCAAACATTCATGAGCATATCAACATCAATACACAGAGAACAACACAAACCATGAATTTGAATCAAACTCTTCTATTAATTCAAATATTTGTACATGGGTGTTCTTACACAGCTCTCTGCATGCTCTTGCTCTTCTCAACAATGCTGCTTCATAATAATACAAATGCACAATGAGGGTGTCTATATTCCGTTTCCCTCTTGCGCTCTCAACTGTCTAGTCTAGAATTAAATTCTATCTACTTTATATTAACTACTTTAAATGCTGTATACCTACTAAGGACGAGAGCAATCCACTTAAGTTCTATTTACATATACAAGTGCGCTTCATTAAATTTCCACATTAATGTTTGCGCAACAGTTTCAAGGTGTTTTCAAAAAATTGTGCTGGCTTGTCCAGCTGTCTTTTGGCTTCCACGCTGGCTCGCTTGATGTGGGAGATGCTCCTGCATCATGAACGCTTCCACTGCTCCATTCTCCCAAGGATGATATGGAGTGTTATTTTGATGATGTATCTCAAATTATTCCAGTGCTTCCTGGATTGTACTATTGATAAAGTGAGTCCCCTGATCACTCATCAAAATTCTTAGGCATCCAAATATTGTAAATACATGTTCAAATAAAAATCACATTACAGTATCTCTGCTGCAATCCTTCACTATTTCTTCTTTAGCCCACCTGGTCAAGTATTTTTTCATTGTAATAATATATCTTACTCATGATATTCTTGTTGGTCGATTAGTTGGACCTACGAAGTCTACTGCCCATTTTGAAAATGATTGCAAAGTTACCTAAGGTCTCAAGGCATCGCATCCCTCCTGAATAGATTTCCAACCCTCTAACAGACATCACAATTTTGATAGTACTCCTTTGCATCCTTGTGAACTATTGACAACCATAATATTGCATACAGTAGCCTTCCTTGCATAGTATCCTCCAACAACTCCTTCATGTTCTTATACTAGAATGATATACCTTTCATGCTCCATAACACATATACTCAAAATGTTGCCTCAACCAAGTTTGTACAAGTGGCCTGCAATCAATTGGTAGTCTGCATCTCTTACCACCATATGTTCTTCTATGTAGTATTAAATTCCTTTGGATCAAATCTTGTACTAAAAAAATCAATAATGTCAGCAAAATACTCATCAGTTATCTGTTATGAAAACAATTGTGCATCCAGGAAGTTGTCCTCCAAGTTACTTGGTTCTTCTCCATTAGTTATCCTAGACAGATAATCTAACCTTGCATTCAATCTCCCAGGATTCACCACAACTTCAAAGTCAAACTACTGGAACAAAAGTATCCATATGCATAGTCTTCCCCACAACACTAGATTATTGAATAAATATATAAGAGAAGAGTGATCTGTAAACATATTCAAATGTTTCCCTAACAAATAATGTCTCAATTTTTGCAATGCATACACCATGGCCAATCCTTCCCTTTCTGTAGTACTGTAGTTTTGTTCTGAATCTAATAACTTCTTGCTTGAAAATTTCTATAGGGTGACATCCCCTAATTGTTTCAATATTGGTCCTAGTGCTATTGCAAATGCATCCACATGCACCTAAAATTCCTTTTCCAAGTCTGGAAACACTAGAATTGGCATTTTCACCATCTTCTCGTTCAAAATATCCAAACTATGTTGGCATTCATCATTCCAATAATACTTAATTTCCTTCTTCAACAATTTCTCCATCGGTGCAGTAATCTATGCATATCCCCTTATAAACTTCCTATAATACCCTGTATGACCTAGTGTACTCTTCAATTGGAGCATTGACTTAGGTGGTGGCAAATTCACTATGAAAATAATTTTAGCAGAATCAACCAGTAGACAATGGGGTAACATCATGAAGATGGGTAACACTTTCATGACAATCAGGTCTCCAAAATTCGTAGCGGCAATTTTTTGGCCGAAAAAATGTTGCTAGGAATTTTTTCGGCCGAAACATTTTTCGACCGCAAATTTGCACATCAAATTTAACTGCGCCCTTGAAATTAGTGTACAATTTTTTTCAGATGAATTATTTTCCTATGGTAATCATATTTCGGCCAAAAGACTTTTCGGCTAAAACGTTTATTTTTAATGGCTTACGTTAAAAACTAGGTTTCGACCGAAAAAATATTTCAGCCGAAAACCTGAAAATGGAATTGTTTGCAGGAAAATGCAAATTCTCTCCATCTTACTTCATCTTTGGAGGTAGAGGAATCCTATAAATACTCATAATTTTGTTTCAGAATTGATACCAAAATTTTTAAAATTGAATCTACTTTCATTGGGTATAATTTGTTTTCATTTTCATTCTTTTTATCTAATTTTATTTAATTTTATAAAAAAATCACTGTATAATATTTTTAGGTGAGATTATGATTAGGTGAAATGAAAAATCCATATCTCTAAAAATACACAGTGAAAAATTATGGAAAAACTATATTCACAATCCTTAAACTCTTCTCTTCAAAAGGGTATTTTTAGATTTTACTTTTAAGTAAAAATTAAGATAGATACATGGTGGAGGAAAACATGTGTTTAAAATCTGTAACTTTTTCATATTAGTCAACTTCAAAAAATTCTAGAAATTATAATATTCATCCGTTAGATTCAAGACTATAGTAATCACAAAATAGAGTCTCTGTGTATTGTTGCAGTATATTTCATTTGTCAAAAACAAAATTTTAATAATGGATACATTGTTGTGGGAAAAAATAACTCATTATCTTTCCCTTCATTTTTAAGGAACATATTGTCAAACAATTTCCAAATTGACATATCAAATCTCAAAAAAAAAATTTGAAAAATAGTCAGTAGAAAGCTAACAAAATTCTTCACAATTTTTGTTTTTACAGTAAAGTAAAATTATAAATAAATAAAAAAATACTTTTGTTTACCGGAAGTTGAAGAACCTGTTAAAATTAAAAAAACAAATTGTCATAAAACATGCAAAAGTGTTACACACCTTCATGATTTTACCCCATGTTTACATACCCCATTCCCTAACAACATTCCAAAAGGTGCGTTGAAAATGAATTTCTTAATATTTAATGAAATTTGACACTGTCTACATATGTCTACCATCAATCTTAGTACTTCGACATGATCCTTCAATAAACTAAATACTGTCCAATCATCCAAATAAATTTCCAAAAACTTATGAATAAAGTCCTTAAAGGAAACTACTACTACCCTTGAAAATATTGCAGGTGCATCCTTCAACCCAAATGGCATCACTGTATACTGGTATTATCCCCAGTCTGTTGAAAATTTAGTCTTATGTCTATCTTAGGGTGGTATCCTAAAAACTCATATGTAAATGAATAGTATTATTGACCTCCTACATTCTCCAAAACATCATTTGTAAATAGGGTAGGAAAAATATCATGAAGGAAAGCATCGCTCAATTTTCTTAGATCTGCACACATCCTTATTCCTCCTTGCTTCTTTTCATGTACCACCATAGGGTTGATCCATTTTGATTCTTCCACAGGTTCTATGACACCAACCTCTAACATATTGTCAATTTATTCCTTCACCTTCTTCTTGTACACTGGATTTAACCTGTAAGGTCTCTATATTATAGTTCTTGCATCTAGTTTCAAACTGATACTAATATCTTGAAGTTCTCCTGTTAATCCCTTCATCTCTAAAAATGTTGTTGGAAACAAGTCACTTTACTCACGTAGTGAATCTGTGATTCTTTCTACTGTCTGATTATCCCAATATTCTCATATGCTTGCAATCTTTGGTTTTCTACGGTGTCAACGTGCAACATAATATTTTGAATCTAGTTTTGGACCTTCTACCTCTCTTTTCCCTTCAACTTTTGGGATCTGGATATTGTGCAGGTTTTCTTTTGTTGGGTCTTCTTCCTCTACGACATGATAATAGTGTAGCAATTGTCAAACTTTCTGTCTAGTATGATATGTTGTGACAATTTCCACTTCAGGTTATTCAAAAATCATGTATCTTACTACGTTCGATGTTGTATCTATCTCTGGACTCTCATGCTCAAAGGAAAATGTAATCACAAAAGTATGTTGCATTTCTTCCCAATTTGCAGTTTCCCTGCGTTGTTCCTGTTCTGTGTACCAGTTCTTTGTAATGCCTTCTAATGTGTGAATAAAATAATGTGGCCATTCTTCTAGCGGTACTAATCTCCATTGAATTATACATATTTATACATGTTCTTTGGGTTGTCCAATTCATCATACTTCTCCACTTATTTGTGCTCCTACTCTGCGTCGAATCTTATGAGCAGTAATCTCTTACATTAATACTAGTTGTTGATCTTTTCTTTATGTGTACCCCACCAATGGGCATGTGTAGCTTTCAAAGAAATGTCTAATACTGGTAATCTTTGATTTTATACTACTTCTAATTCAAACTTCTTTAAAAATTATTCTAAGTCGTTCATACCATAAAAAGTAGGAGGCTCTCTTACCTATGAACTAATCCATCTTAGTGCACGTGTCATTCTGGCACATCTTCTAGTATATAATTCATGTAATCGTTTCTACCAACTCTCTAGTCCCGTGTCAGATTTTGAAACACAAGAAATAATTCTCCTCCAACTCATCATTCCATCTATAGTTGTCTTGATGTAATCCTCTTCGTGCATGGTAGTTTTATACAATTGATTTATTTCTTCTGCAATAACATTTTCTATCATAGGTTCAACATACCATCCTCCTTTTGAAGGATCTAATGGTGAAATAACTCTGTATTCTCCTTACTCAAATATCATATTCCTGGCCTTCAATTTGATAATAGCTTGGTTATCAAAATCCCCATTCAGAACCAACAACTGTGGATATAGTGAAGTATTTTCTACTATGTCAATCACTTCAAAGTATGCCATGGTGCACACACCATCTAGATCTACTAGTATCCCCTTCAATCTGCCAATTGGCACCAGTCTATGTTGATTTTCTAGCTTCAACTTAATAGGTGAGAATACCAATGTAAATTCTCCCATAAATTCCCATGTCTTCTTAGGAAAAACATTTACTTCAAACCCTAAGTCTAGTATGATATCACCCATATTGAAATCTCCAATGTTTTCATTCAACATGAATTCCCTGCTTGTTCTTCTCTTCTTATGAACCTTATTGACTCTCTTGTGTTCTAATTTCATTTCTTCTCCATAATTACACTTCTCTAACTGAATCTATAATACTTGTAAATAATTTTTATCATTCAACAAATTCACACAAGACCCCAAAAAGTTTCTCAAATTACTTATTGATTATGATGGTTGTTCTCTTCTAGTCTGATCAAATAATGGAGACATGTCATACACTAGTATATCATCTGCTTTCGTTTTTCCTGAAGTCGATGCAATATTTTCCTTCAATATCTCTTGTCTAGCTTCCTTCAATGTCTCCTTCTCTTTGCGTGCATGAAACTTATGTTTAGGTGTTGTGTTCTTCCTGACCCACTGGTACTGATCCTGATCCTTCTTTGTTGCATCTGCTCCTATATTGGCTCCACCTCTAGTAACTATGTTTATCTTCTTCCCATCCTCTTCTTTATTTTCCATGGAAATCCATTGAACATTTTGGTTGTTTTGGTTCCTTTTGTCTTGTATCTTGACCAGAAGTTTCAGATAGTATTCTGTCTCATGGTATGATGTGTGACAATACATACACGTCACATGTGGTTTTGGACAATCTCTTGCATAGTGTCTTGGCTTCTGACAATTGTGAAAAACTACTAGTCATCTACCTCCAAATCCTCTTCCTCCATGACCTCGTCCTATGAAGCCTCATATGTTTCCTTGATTTTCTCCACGTGGAGTATTATACTATGGTGCCTAATTATATTGTGGCTACACATTATTGTACCATCGTGGCACTGCAAACTACTACGCATTGCTATACTGCAATGGTGCTCCAAACTATTGTGCGTTATTATAATGCAATGTCACTGCAAACTACCATGTGTTGTTATATTGTGGTCGATGCACATGTTGTTCTATAATTAATTCATCCTGCACTCTATAAGTCTTTGATGTCCTCTTCTTCATTATCTCTAGGGTTCTGCAATCCTTGTCTTCATGTTCATCTGACTTGAAAAAATTACAAAATGTAGTCTTTGGTACTGTTTGATACTTATCAATCATAGGGAAATGATAAGGATCATGTCCATGTGTTCTACATATTTCACAACATGTTCCTCCTTGGGGTAAAGGATTTGGAATTCATGTCCCCAAGTAATATGCAAGAGTTGGGCATTCATTCTTATGATGACTTTATGTTATGCAAACTGTGCACCAAACATCCTCCCTATTTTCCTTTCCCATTTTCTGATTGAACTGAAATCTTAAGTTCTTCTGATATTCTCTCAGATCTTCCACAGCTAGATCTATATGCTTATATTGGTTTTCCTCTAACTTCAATGCTTCTTGCAAGGCCTCAACCCTAGTTTGGAACTTTTATTGCCTCAAAGGATACTTCAAATGTGACAATAAAGAGTTAACACATAAGTGTCTATGTTTCATATCAGTAATAGGGTACTTCAACTTAAATTTTAGCCTCTTGAACTTGTGATCAACCTCTCAGAATGACTCACCTAGTTTCTTCTTAATCTCTATCATTTCATTCATGAATTGATCCTCTGAACTTGGTTTCTGAAATCCATTGATCAATTGCTTCATTACCTCTTTGACAATTGTAGGTTCTCACATTGGATTATTTACTGTGAGACCCATATACCAGTCTAATGCACATTCTCTGAATGTGATTGAAAACTGTGCAATATTTGTATCTTCATCTGTAATCTTCTTGACTTCCCAAATCTTCTCACAAATAAACAAATGATTTTTTGGGTCATCTGACTCTTCTACCTAGAACTCAGGTAACCTAATAGTTGGATATTGTCCTTCCATTGTGAATTTTAATGTACTACCACCTCTGCATGGTGTATATACCTAACTGCTACTTGTTGAACTTATACTTCTGCTTGAATTTCCATTGGACCCACGTCCTACTAAAATCCTTATACCACTAATCACTTGATGTCTAAATGTTTCTTCTTCTTCAATTTTCTTTGTCGCACATGGGGTTGTGGGTTCCACACTAATTTTGATCTAGAATGGAGAGCCTTCTTATGTGTTATACCCCTGACCTCTAGTTTTCCTCTCATCTGTGGCACATAATATTTCCTCAATATTCCATGTTGCATAGAGATCCTCTACCTCTTCCTCATCACTGTCCAATCCCTCTCGCTCGACTACTGCCCTCTTTTTCCTATTAATAAATTATACTAGTAGGTTCATCTGTTGCACGTCATTCCTGCTCTTTCCATAATCTCATTGGTATGCTCCTCATCCTTCATAGTAGGGTCCATTTCTTCCTTCTTCTATCCTCCATCCAGATCCCTCTCCATGTCTCATATCTTCCCTAGTGCTTCCCCTAGCTCCCCCATGCGCATAAAGTGATTTAGTTGTCTGACTCCATGGTCATAACACCTTTATCATGCAATAATATCTTTATAGACATGTAAAGAGACCTAATGTACCTCCCTCTTGGTCCCTTCAAGAATTCCTACTCTACAACAATAAATGACTTCGTTGTATCAACTGCAAATTCAGTAATAAACACAACACTAATATTGTCTAACCAAAAATCCACTACGTGTGTGAATTTATTATAGTCCCTTTCCAATTGCACAATATTCTCAGTAGTACAGTCTACTAGCCTTCAACGATTAGTTGGATGAGTATCCTTCAACCTCAATATCCACTCCTGTAATAACTATGGAAAATAACAGAAATATGCTTCATGCAAATCAGTAAACACATACCTCTTCAAATACTGGCGTGGTGTATACCTAGAGCTTCTATTATATTTCTTCACAAACTTGAGTTTCTTTGTCTCAATCCATCTTTCAATATCTTGATTTGTAGGGTTCCATGGCCTAAACATCCCCTTCTACCACTAGATTCTCTTCATAAAATCCCCTCCAATACGATCTGTTGAGTTCCAACCAACAACAAAACCATTTGTTGGATGTATGGGATGACTTGGTTTCTACCTTAGTTCTCCAAAAAAACCCTAGAAACCATCGCCCCCTCTGGTAAACCGGAAGGAAACACTGTGCAGAGAGTGCACATTGTAGTCTCACCTGATATTTCTTATGGGTGATTACACGACCCAAGTGTCTGCAATCATGGAAGGGATGGAACTCGTGGGAATGTTAGGAATATCATTACTTATTTTACTTCAACATGCATTCTACCATACCATCATTGATTAGATCTACCATTCATTTAACCCTTAATATCCATTATTCATAAAATAACACATGTGTTGTAAATTAACCTTAACAGATTCATATCTCCATTCATTCATAAGCATATCAAAGCAACATATAAGAAAAACACACATAAAGACACCATATTTTACTGTGGTTCACCCCCATAGGCTAGGTCCACAAAGATCTTATGCTTCTTATTATTCTTCATCATAATATGGCATTGCACGCATTACTTCATAGGTTTTAGTACTAGTGAGGCTATCCAGCATCACACCAAGATCCATAGCTTGCAACCTGACCATCAATTACACTCCATAAGTCTCCAAAATTGATACTTTGACTCAAAACATATCAAAGACTCAAGACTCAAAAATGTTCTCCAATGTACTTCTCTGCATACATAAGTTATCCTCCTAACTGCCTCATACATCATATTTATACAGAAATATGGGTAAAAACCTTTAAATTATAATCCAAAACCCTAATTCTAAGTGGACTCCACTTGTCCACATTCTAACTCCTTGTGCGTGGTTGATCTTCGATCTAGTCGTTCCTTATGATGATTTTCCTTAATTCTCAGTGCACTGCTTCTTTTTCCTTCTTGCATGTTGATTTCTCCTCATTCGCTCGCACATTTTTCTTCCTTTGGTACATTCCTTAATTGCTTTCCTTACTTGTTGTGTTGTACCTAAAAATAGCTTGCTCCAGCAAGGGGAGTGAGATAAAGTGTGAATGTGAGAGGGCGAGAGAGCAAGACAAAGAGGAGATGTAAAGAGAGAGTGTTAGAGGGAGGGAGAGGGAAACAAAGAGGGGCGTATAGAGAGGGATAATGAGAGGAAG
>ML777778.1:445015-472996 GCA_009831015.1 Picea engelmannii
TCAGAGAGAGAGAGAAGGGGGGGGGGGATGGAAAATAATAGGATATAAGAGTGTGTGTTCTATTAGGAATGTGTGTGTGTTACCAGAGCTTGTGTGTGCTATAAGGAACACGTGCGTGTTCCTTGAGGGCATGTTTTCTATTAAGAACGTGTGCATGTTATTTTGAATTCATTTTTATTTAGTCGAGATTGACAACTTTAGCATACGTGTATGATGACTTGGTTGCCTTGGATTTAGGTTTGAGATTACAAAGCTAGTGGTTCGGTCTGCAAATTGATAAAAACCTTCATTTTTGTGAATACTTATCTATATCTTTGTTTTTCATGTTATTTTTCTATAGGGTACACAATTTAGTTATTGATGAAACTACAAACATAGATAGAGTCGACTATGTAGATTCCAAATATATATAAAAAAATTTAAATTAATATTGATTAGTATTTTTAATATTTTTTTTTCTTTGCATGTATCAAAACCTAGAATACATACCTTTCTTATTTATACTATAACTTTTTGTTGTCTTCACAATTTCTAAAATGAGTTACATGATGCACTACAGGAGACAAATTTTTACATTCTCAAAAAAATAAATTATTTTGATCATGTTAAGCCCCTCTTAGCCTGCATGAACAAAAGGCATTGTAATTTCAATGATATATTGACTTTCATGACTTAAAAAAAATTTAATATTATAAATTTCCAAAAATTACACCACAATAGAAAAATTGGTTCTCTACATTTATACAAGTTTCTGGAATGAAATTCTATCGTTAAGGTACTCAACACCTACATGAATGTTGGATGCAGACCTAGCACGGAAGAAAGGCTATTTTTGGAGGAGAAGCATGCAAGAGAGAAAAGACAGTTGGAAGGAAAAGAAACACATGTAAGAGAACCATGCGAAGTATGCATGGAAGTAAGACCTAATGACGCTAGTTTTATGGTTTTTGTAATGAATTGTAATGGTTTGTGAGACGAGGATATAAATAGGTAATACTTAGAAGGACGGGGGGTTGGCAGCGCACTGAGAAAATAAGAGAAGACACACACGGAGAGATAGAGAGAGAGAGAGTTGTAAGAATCGTATAATTCATTAAGTTGGGGAGCTGAGAAGTAGTGAGAGACTCTATCTCAAGGGTTATATCATAGGATGAGGATCCTGGTGTGATCTAGTCAGCCTCACAGGGATTAAGGAGCCTATGGAAAAGGGAGAGACCCGAGATTGTAAACACGTGCGATGTGATCTAATTCTGAACTATAATAAAAGATTGAGATCCAGATCTTTGTGGATGTAGCCCAGGAGGGGGTGAACCATGGTAAAACCTGTGTTATGTGAATGAATGTATGTGTCTCTATGTCTGATTAATTGATGAATGCAAGATGAATGAATTGCTTGTTAGATCTAGTATTCCACATGCATGAATAGAATGAATGTTATAACTAGATGTTAGATTGAATGGATAAATATTACAAAAGACAACCACATATCTCTACTCATTCCCTGGTTGAAAACACTTGAGTATTGGATCCACCCATATATCTATCTCAGGTGAGACTGCGCATTACACTTTGTGTGCTGCATTGCCTTCTGGGTTACCAGAGGGGCCGATAGTTTTAAAGGGATTTTGTTGGGAATATTGTCAATTATGAACTAGGTTCAATCAGTGATAGTAACATAGAATTAGAATACCCCATAAAGAATCCTCAAGACCAATAGAAGTGTAGATAAAATCCAACAAATGGTTCCATTGCCAGTTGGTTGGAAGAAAATGGGATGGAGTATATGATATTTGCGGAGGACGCGTCAGAATAAGGTCATACCGGATAATGTTGAAGAGAATGAAAATATGAGAGGGGATGTTGAGACTGTGAAATCCCATGAAGGAAGAGATAGAGAGTTGGTTGAATACAAAGGAGCAAGAGTTTGCATAGAAAGATAACATAAACCTGAAGTTGACACCATGCAAATATCTGGACAAGTACGTACTCACTGACTTGCATGAAGTATTTTTCTGTGATTTCCCACACATATTGCAGGAGTGGATAAAAATATTGAAAGACAACCATCCTACAAATTGGATCAAACAACTAGAGTGGAACCCTGAAGAGATCGCTCAGCTACAACGAGTTGATAATAATTTTACGTGTGCAGTAGATTTTTGGTTAGACAACATTGTTGTCAGATTTATCATAGAGTTTGTAGTAGATACAATGAAGTATTACAATGTAGTTGAACAATAGTTGTTTAAGGGACATTGAGGTAGGTACATCAGATCACTATATACTTCCATTAAGATATTACTATATAACAAAGGTGTAACGACAATGAATTCATGCAGCTAAACTTCCTTGCGTGTATGGGGGAAGGGGAGAAGAACTAACAGGAGAAGGATAAATGTAAGGAGAAGAGGATAAAGGAAAGAAGGAGGAGGCCTTGGACCCAATTATGATGGACGAAGACCAGATCAAGCAGATCATGGAAACAACTGGAAAGACACGCACTGGAGTACCCTACCAATATAAGGTGAACACTAAGAAGAGATTTGTAGCCACGAGGGGAGGCCTGGAAAGTGATGAAGAGGAGGTAGAAGATCTCCAGGTTGTGGAGCAGATTGAGGAAATCTTGTGAAAAACATATGAGATGAAGACAAGAGGTCCAAGAGAGGAAATAGAAGGCAACACTCCTGTCCATATTAGTGTCAGTGTGGAACCCATAAACCCATGTGCGACTAATACACCAAGAAGAACACCACCATTTAGACAACCAAATTTCAGGAGAAGGAAGATAGAAGGAAGTACATCTACACAAGGAACAAAAACTGGAAGAGCCAGTTCAGGAAGAATTAGTCAAGTATCTACATCGCACATAGGTAGTAGTTCAACATTTAGGATGGCAGGACATGATCCCACTATCAAGTTACCAAAATTCAAAGGGGAGGTGTTAGAGGACCTGTAGAAGCACCTGTTTATCTATGAAAAGATATGGGAAGCGAAACAGATAAAAAATGAGGACACTAAACTTTCATAGTTAGCTATCACACTAAGAGATCATGCACTGGATTAGTACAAGAGTTTAGTTGCAAAAAATCTGCCAGGGAAAACCAGAACGATTGGAGATATCAATAAGTTACTGATAAATGAGTTCTATAAGCCTAGTTTAGAGGATCAATATATGAGCGAGATGATCGAGATAATACAAAAACTAGGAGAATATGTATGGGAGATTGACCAGAGATTCAAAATATTGAAAGGAAATCTAAAATACATCATGACCAATATGCATCATAGGCATTTGTTCATCAATTCACTACTACCACACTTGAAATATCAGTTGCGACAAAAAAAATTCCAGACACAGGTAAAGGCTCTACAAGAATCCCTATAACTAGAAGAGAACCAATATCAGAAGATAGATCCATATAGGAGTTGAAGGAGGATTTGAATAACTTAACATTCCAGCTAAACCAAAAAAAAATTAAGGACAAAAGAGAAGTTGTTTGGTGTACCACATGTAGGACATAAGGACACTATAAGAATGAATGTCCAACATTTGCACAGTACATGGCAGCAAGAATGCCAAACCCGTTTCCAACATGCGGATTATTGTGTGAGATATATAAGAAACATGGTCATGATCCATACCACTTCCCAATGATGAAGAAGTACCAGACAGTACCGAAGAGCTTGTATTACAACTTTTGCAAGTCAGTAGGCCATGATGACAAAGATTGCAGAACCATGGACCTTATGAGGGAAAGAACATCATATGAATACAGGGTACCCAGAAAGAAAATGAGATATTCAAGAAAGCCAAACAAGAATTCTTGAAGCCAGACATTGCACTGACATCAACTGAGCAATATAATAAGGAAGTACCAGCGTATGAGATGCCTCCATCATTGGATCACACCAAAGAAACACAGCCCCTGGGAAAATTAAGTACAATTAAAGGGTTTTTGCAATCATGTGTGAAACTAAAAAATGATCCATAATCTATTAAAATATTACAAAATATGCTAGAAAGATATAGCATAGAATAAGAAGGGAAGCTAGAGAAGAAAATAGTCAATCATCTACATACAAGGAGGAGAACAAGTAGGGAATTCAGGATGAACGCCAACATTGGAGATTTCAACATGGGAAATATTATACTGGATTTAGGATCTGAAGTCAATGTATTACCACGTCTGAACTCCTCTGCATGCATTGATCACCTCTACACCCCGACACTGACCGCCTCAAAAGAATGGGAACAGAAGGGGAGGTGAAATCCCCCTCTTACCGTAACGTCGCTGCCAATGATCCGAAGAAATCCTGAGTGTGCCAACCTTCCTTTGAGCCACCATTGCACTTACGAGACCAATATATGAAGGAAGCGATGGATATAAGCAAAGAATCAAGCACAGATCCTGAGTCCTCACATCCAAAAGAAGCTCGAGTCTGGACACCTGGAAAATGTATCCCCCAAGCCCCGGTTGCGCCCAGATACATCATCAAAACCATAATGATATGGGAGCATACATAGTTCATGAGAGATCATTCCCTCATAGGAAAATTCCTAGGTCTTTGTCCCTCAGAAAATGACCTAGCTCATTGGATCAAGGTGTGGTGGAACCCAAGGGAGACTATGAACTCCAGCTGAGCTCCAAAGGTTTTTTTACAGTAATATTCTACAACCTAGAGGACAAGGACATAATCTTTGAAGGGGGACCATATTTCTACAGCTTGGTTGGCCTCTACCTATGTTTCTGGATAGACCGCTTCTGCCCAGAAAAGGAAAACTTCACATATGCACCGGTATGGATTCGCCTCTATTCCCTTCCTCAAGAGTTCTGGTTAGAGGAAATTTTACTAGGCATAGGAAACACCCTTGGTAAATATGTCAAATCTTCTAAAGCTACCAAATAGAGAAAACACACCTCTTATGCAAGGATATGTGTCTATATGAACATCTCCAAAGCTTTTCCAGGCGCAGTTACCTTAGAATACCAAGATGAGGAATGGGCCCAAAACATAGACTATGAACACATCCCTTTTAGATGTTGAAAATGCCATGAACATGGACACCTTTTCAGAGACTTCCCTCTCAATGCCCCCCCCAAGAGGGAAGCTGAAGAGAAATCAAAGGAAGGGTTTACCCAGGTTCAAAATTGAAGGAGACAAGTGCATAAGAAGCCCACAACCAACAACGAAAAAAAGAACCCAAATAATAATTCATTTGAATCCCTTAACCACCTCCCAGAAGCAGAAGAGGTGGAAAACCCTCACAAGACCACGAGGAAACATCCCAGTAAGCATAAGGAATATCAATATTGACAAGAGTATCAAACCCCAACACACCAAGCAGATCCAGAGACTCACCCAGTCTCAAGGAAATAACCAGAAAGAGAGGAAGACACAATCATGGAAATGGATGAGTAGAACCTAGTAGAAATCGACCTAGACAGGCTAGAAGAAGCACTCAACAAGAAGGATCTTCAAACCTTACCAGAGGACCAACTTAGGAAAGTTCACAAAGTATTTCTAGACTCATCAGCAAGGGATACATCCAGATTGGGGATCAACACAGACCCAAACCAAGATCCAAGAAAACACCCAAAAGAAAACAAACGACAGGGCAGAAAATCGGCTCATCAGCTAATAAAGGAGGTGAGAAACTATATGATCAACTCGAGATAGATTCACAAGCTCTTAGAGAGATCCTTTTCCCACCCACCAAATTGTTAACTATGAAGATCCTCACTTGGAATATCATAGGCCTAAATGGAAGATCCAAACAAAAGATTCTCCGAAACTGCATCAAAATGGAAGACCCTGGTATATTCCTGATACAAGAGACAAAATGTGCAGGGAAAACTACATAAAAAATCATCAAAATATGTTGGCGCAACTGCAAATCTTATCAAATGGACTCAAAAGGGGGTTCATGAGGCCTAGCCATCCTATGGAATCCTGCTACAATCATCCTTTATCAAGGCTTCTCCACTCCATGCACCATCACAGTGCACTCCAGAGCCATCGGGTCGGACAAGGAGGGAATGATCACAAATGCCTATGGCCCATAGAACAACCAAGCCAAAGACCTCTTTCTTCAAAGCCTAGCCTACCTAGGTTCCTTAGCAAAGGTAAAGCAATGGATAATAGGGGGTGAATTCAACATGATTCTCACGCTGGAGGAGAAGCGAGGGGGAAAAAAGCACCTGGAGTAGGATAGTGCAAAATTCCAGGAACTCATAGAGAACCTCAGACTGGTAGATATTGAGAATAGCAATGGCACCTACACTTGGACCAAAAAAATATCAGGTCACTAACAAATAGCATGCAGGCTTGATCGCTTCCTCATCTTAGAAACTCTCCTTTTGGAAGGCCCCCTAGTAGATTCCAACATCCTCCTGAAGGCAGGTTCAAACCACAGGCTGGTTCAGCTCTGGGTTGACACTATTGCCACCCCCAATATTAAACCCTTCAGATTTAAAATTTGTTGGCTCTCCCATCCTTATTTTCAGGATTTATCCAGTCACTGGTGGAGCAGTGTGAAAACACAGAGGGGTACAAAAATGTATTGCTTCTAGCAAAAACTCAAACATTTTAAACAACAAGTGCGCAAATGGAACAAATAAGTCTTTGTCAACATTTTTCAGGAAATGAAAATGATGGAACAAAAACTAGATAAACTTCAGGGACGATTCATTCATGCATGATACACAATCACTCAGCAGTAGGAGAAGATTGAGCTCAAAAGGCAACTAGAAGAAAGACACAAGTAGGAAGAAATCCCATGGAGACAGAAATTTCGGGTTCAATGGCTCAACAAGGGAGAGAAAAACACCAAATTTTTCCATTGTTCTATGATCCACATATGCCTTATCAATCGCATCATGAGGTTGGATGACTCACAAGTCAAACCCTTTTAACTCATTAGGAAATAATGCACGAGCTGACAAACTTATACAAGGATCTCCTCTCAGAACCTAAGGTGGATCGCACCTCAACAATAGAGTGGGTGACCCAAAATATCCCTACTATAATCACCCAAGAACAGAATGAGGCTCTCATGACACCAATAATGCAATCATAAGTGGATCAGGCTATTCAGGAGTTACCCACAAGCAAGGATCCAGGCCCAAATGGTTTCACAATAGACTTCTTCCACTCATGTTGGCCAATGTTAAGGGAGGAAGTGTGGCAACTGGTGGAGGAATCACACATCTTAGGCAAGGTTCTTCCAACACTAAATGCCACTTTCCTCACCCTAATAACCAAAGAAGAAAGAGTCACAAATCTAAAGAACTTCAGACCCATATCTCTTTGCAACGTGATCTACAAAATCATTTCCAAGGTCATAGCTCTAAGACTCAAGACAATTATACCCTTCATCATCTCCAAGGAGAAATTAGGATATGTCGAAGGAAGGCAAATTATGGATAGCTTCATACTTGTCCATGAAATCATTCACTCGCTCAAAAGCACTTGTACTCCAGGTATGCTTCTAAAACTTGACCTATCAAAATATTTTGACAAATTAAGCTGGAAATACATGAAAGCGCTCCTATCCTCTTTTGGTTTCAACAAGGATTGGGTATCTTGGATAATGAACCTCATTTCCTCAACCTTTTTCTCAATCCTCGTCAATGGTGTCCCCTCTCAACCCTTCTCCCCCTCAAGAGGAATAAGGCAAGGCGATCCTCTCTCCCCTTTCCTTTTTTTCATAATGGCTGAAGGTCTAGGATGCTATATCAAGGCTTCAATTCAAAATGGATCCCTCAAAGGCCTCCCTCTTCATGGGTTACAACTGACAGCCTCCCACATCCAATTTGTTGATGACACGCTGCTAATGAACACCCCCACCACACAAGAAGCAATTAAACTAAGTTCCATCCTCTCTGATTTCAGCAAAGCCTCTGGCACCACCTTTAATCTGGCCAAATTGTAGCTCTTCTTTTTTAATACCCTTGTCTTCACCCTTCCCTCTCGCTACCTGGGACTCCCTCTTTCTGACTCAGCAGCTAGAAACATCTCTTGGGACTCTCTCCTACTCTCCATAACTAATTATCTTAGCAAATGGACCTCTCACTCTCTCAACCTTCCAGCCATAATCATTCTCTTAAAGTCAGTCCTCCAAGCCATCCTAGCTTACCTCTTCTCATCCCTAGCTGCCCCCCAATCAATCATAAAGAAAATAAGGAATATGCAAAGAAAATTTATATGGCACAGACACAAGCCGAACAAAAAATGGGCCCTAGTCAGCTGGGACAACGTCTGCAAGCCCAAATCTTTAGGTGGTATGGGCCTCTGGGACCCTGGAAAGTTAAATAACACATGGGAGAAAGAATTGTGTGAAGATGACTCAAAACACCAACAAAGATCTGGGAAAAACTCTGGAAATGCAAATATTCCCCAAATACACACCAAAGTCAACTTATAAGAATGCAGGAGCAAATGCAAGGCTCCAACATCTGGAATGCAATCTGGAAAAATCGTCCACTCATACAGGAACATGCTTTATAGGAAATTCACAATGGACAGAATGCCCTATTATGGATGGATTCCTGGAAATAGATGCCACCCCTTCAACTGGAAGAAAATCTACAATCCTACGAAAATCACATTCAAGATCTTGCCACTCTCAAAGTAGCATATTTGTGGAAAGACACCCCCAACAACTCTCCCTGGCGAAGATGGAAATCTACTCATCAAGAAATCCAAGTGGCAATGGACTGTGACCTGCAGCACTGGAAACAAGCTACAACCCAAAGGCGAATCCGTAAAATCACCGACCAAGACATTCTCAGATGGGGATACACACCTCATGGCAGCTTTACTCTCAAGGAGGGATACACTCTTCAAGATAAATTCCACAATCTTCAGAAAGATAATATCTGGACAACAATATGGAAATCAAAACTCTGGCCCAAAATATCTACATTCCTATGGCTTCTACTCCAGAAGAAGATCTTAACCTGGTACAATCTTCAAAGACGATTGACCCCTCGATATGCCATCTTTGCAATCTCTAGGCAAAAACCATGGAGCACCTCCTAAATAACTGTCCAGTCAGTGAGAACATCTGGAACCAGCCCACTCAATTCATGAAAAGAACCAAACAAGTAAAAAACAACATCATAAGAACCATCATGGATAGGGGCTTTGGCTCCTTCAAAAGTCCTATCATGAATAGAACCTGGCAACTCTTACTAGGATTTATAGTTTGGAAACTATGGAAAGAGAGGAACAAAATAATCTTTCATTCCCAACCCTCTCCTCCCACCATCCTCTGGAACACAATCCTCCTGCATCTCCAGGAAACTGTTCAGTTACAAGTATGGACCAAGGAAGACTTTCCCACTGACCTAGGTGAGCTCTCGCTCCTCACCTCTTGGGGATTCTCATTTTCTCACTCCACCCCTCCTCAGAAGCCCCCCCTAATTTCAAAATCCTTCAGTCCCTCTAAGTGGCTCCCTCCCCCAACTAGGATTCTATAAGGTCAACTTTGATGGCACATCAAAAGGAAATCCCGGACACTCAGGCTATGGAGTAGTCATAAGAAACATCTTGGGTCAAATACAAAGCCTCATTGTAGAAAATCTCGGATGCGACATAAATAACTCAACATAAATTTGGGGTCTCATCAAAGGAGTGCAAATGGCTCTAGATAAAAACCTCACTTGTTTGATCATTGAAGGAGACTCCAAAATCATAATAGAATTGGCAACACAAATCCTGAATGGAAGAAATCTAGGGAAAATAACTCCCAGTTGGTGCCTCCTTGGCCCTCTTTACAGCTTCCATGATCTTCTCGGACCCTCTCTAACTTTAACCCCCTCACACATTTGATGAAATGCAAACAAAGTAGCAGACAGACTGGCCAATGCAGGGGTTGACTCTATGCAGCAGATCACTCTCCATGATTCTAGGGAGTCCCAAAGTTCACCTCTCTGGCTCCAATACGAGGAGCTTGCCCAACTAGATGGCGCTAATCCGTATGGGGTGCCACCTTTGTCTACTTAGAAATTCTTCCAAGATATAAATGATCAGAAGCTCAGGAGAGAGGGTGACCATATGCGACAGTGAAGAATATCTTCAACCGATAGATGTCTTCGGGAGCTCGACAATTGGGAGTCCAAAGCATGAAGGAGGTTTCTTCCCAAAGTCACAAAGTCGCCAAAAGTGCGAGAGAATTTGGAACGTTGGTGCTTGAGGAGATCTAGACTGTTGGTGCTCAAAGAGATCTAGACCGTCGACAGATGATTTCGGGAACTCGACAATTGGGAGTCAGGAGCTCGGAAGGAGTTTTCTGCCCAAGTCGCTAAGTCGTGAAATGCAAGAGAGGATCTGGACCGTTGATCCCGTAGAAATCTAGACCATCGATCTAGTCCTGAAGGACTCGCAATTTCGGGTATCGGAAGAAGTGGAACACTCATCTCTTCGCTATCCCGAGGTGCGAAATCCAAAAATCTAGAGTAGCCAACTGTCGTGAAATGAGAACTCGTGATAAAACCATAGTGAATCTCGATGGTTTTGGGAAAAAATGCAAGTCATTCCTCCGTCAACGCGAAGTGTGAAGTCAAGAAGAGGATCTTAGTCATTGGTTGTGATCCATCGAGGACCATTGATCTGATCGGATGGTTTTGGGGACTTGAACCTCAGGAAATCGAGAAGAGCAATGTAATTAGTTATACCTTCAACTACAGGAATTTTTGTATATGTAGATAGGTTGTAGGTCTTTTTGTAAGCCTTCAGCTAAAATTAATATAAGGACCCACTTTTTATTCACAAAAAAAAATATGGTGGGGTGCGCACAAAGAAACAATCAAGAACTGGTACCAATGTAAGCGGTTACTGCGCATCAGATTTGGCGCAGAACAAGGGAGAAACCAATTGCATAAATATGATGGACATCGGGCACTAGAAGAACTCTTGGAGAAGTGTAGAACACCATGGAGGATGAAACCACTGGAGGAATGGCCTTATCATTTTTTTCACACTTTAGAAGGTATCCCAACAAACTGGTATACAGACCAAGAATTGTGCAGAGGAACTACAAGCTGGATAGTATTACAATAGAAATTTGCAGTCACTTTCTAATTTGAGCATGAGAACCCCAAAATAGATGCAACACTTAAAAAAATTAGAGGATTGATATTCATTAAAGAACCGAAAGTTGAACTCATAACAAAAGAACAACAATAGAATAGATAGACAGTAAAAGAACTACTTTCATGCTACCACGTGCAGGAAGAAGCACCAGATGAAGATGACCCGCAAGATATTTATATTGAGGAAGTTGAAGGAGAAAGAGAAGTGGAAGGTCCACTACTAGAATCAGAAGTAATTGTTGCACTGATAAAGGTAAGGAAAGTCAACATTGGGACATTCGAGAATCCCAAAATGGCCAGCATTGGAGACTACTGGGATGAGAAAACAGTGGAAAGTATAAGAGAGTTACTGCGTGAGTTCAACAACCTGTTCCCAAAAATGTTCACAAAAATGAAAGGCATAGCAGGAGAGCTAGGCAAAATGAAGATATTGCTCGAAGCTGAGGCAAAACCGACCAGACAACGACCATACAGACTAAACTCCACATATAAGCAGAAATTCAAAGCCAAAATCGATAGGATGCTAGAGGATGGAATCATATAACCTGTAGAGGAATCATAATGGGTAATCTCGATGGTAGTTCAAGAGAAGAGACAAGGGGGAATAAGGATATGTGTTTACTTGAGGAGGTTGAATGATGCGTGCCTACATGACCCATTCCCTACTCCTTTCATAGATGAAGTGTTGGAGAACATAGGAGGAAAGGAATCTTATTCATTCACCGACGAATTCTCACGATACCATTAGATCAAGATAGCACCAGAAGATGGATACAAGACCAATTTTTCCACAGAATGGGGATCCTAGCAATATACAGTCATGCTATTTGGACTAAAGAATGCACCAACAATATTTTCTAGAGTAGTCATAGCTGCATTCAAAGAATTCATCCACCGGTTTCTAGAGGTATATCTGGATGATTTGATAGTCTATATTCTATTGAAATACCATGTAGGGGTGTTGAGTCTGATGTTAGACAGATGCAGGAAGTGTGAGATATCGTTAAATATAAAAAAATGCATCTTCGGAACACATTTTGGGATACTATTGGGCCATATAGTATGCAAGCAAGGATTTCTAGTATATCCTACCAAGATTGTAGTAATTGTTAACGTACCACCACCAAAAGCAGTCCTCTAATTGAGAGTGACATTGGGACACACATGATACTACAGGAAATTTATAAAAGGGTATGCACAAATCACTGCGCCAATGGAGAATTTGTTAAGAAAAGACAACAAGTTTCAGTGGAATGAGGTTTGTTAGCGCGGTTTGGACACCCTGAAAGAGAAGATGGTAACTGCACCAATATTAGTATTTCCGTATTGGGAAAAGACATTCCATGTACATTTATATTCATCGTCCATAGCACTTGGATTTATTTTGAGGAATCCTGGAGAAAGAGAATTGGACCATCCGATAGCATTTTCTAGCAGAAAACTGTCAGAATCAGAGCAAAACTACAATACCACAAAGAGGGAAGGCTTAGCTATGGTCTACGCGCTTCAGAAGTTCAAGCATTACTTACTGGGAAAACATTTCAATATGTTCATAGACCATTCAATGCTCAAATACCTCGTCAACAAGACATTGTTGGGGGGGGGGAGAATTTGTAGATGGTTATTGTTGTTCCAAGAATTTGACTTTGAAGTGATAGTCAAACTAGGAAAGTTGAATGCAGGACCTGATCACCTGTCAAGGATCACTAATGGGGAGGAACCTACAAATCTAGAGGACAAATTTCCTGATGCACATCTATTTTCAGGCCAGATAGCCAATGAATATTTCATAGACATCATCCAGTACTTGAGTACAGGGACTACGCCATAGGAATTCAACACTACGCAGAAGAAAAATATGGTAGTCAGGGATGAAGATTACCAATTGATTGCAGGACATATTGAGAAGATAGAAGATAACATCTTGAGAAGATGTGTGTTAGAACATGAAAGACCTAGGATTTTAGCAGAATCCCATGAGGGAATAGTAGGATGAAATTATGCAGGAAAAACTATTGCGCATAAGGTATTGCGTGCAGGACTATGGTGGTCAAATGTTCACAAAGATTCAAAGGACTACTGCCAGAGATGTGATGTATGCCAGAGGGTTGGTAAACTGAACAGAAGGGAAGAGATGCCCCTGATACCACAAGTAACCTTGCAGGTATTAGACAAATGGGAAATAGACTTTGTGGGACCAATTAACCCACCAAAAAAAAGGTCACGAGCGAGGTAGATTATTACTGTGACAGAATACTTGAAAAGATGGGAAAAAACAACACCAATAAAATATTGCAGCGTAGATACAAAAACACACTTCTTGTTTGAGCACGTGATCACTAGATTTGGATGCCCAAGGATTTTGATGAGTGGCCAAGGCACTCACTTCATTAACAACACTATTAGGGCTATGACTAAGGAGTTTGAAGTTTATCATCAAAAGAGTACACCATATCATCCTCAAGCAAATGGAATAGTGGAAGCCTTTCACAAAATCCTCGAGAATGAACTGACAAATATCTGCAACGTTAATAGGGACAATTGGGATTTGAAGATACCAACAGTATTGTGGGCGTACAGGACCACATGCAAACAGTTGACAGGACATACACCATTCAGATTGGTGTTTGGAAAAGAAGCAGTGGTGCCATTAGAGTTTTTGGTACCTAGTATGTGCATAGAAGCAATCACAAACATGATAGAGCGATGCATAGTATAGGAAAGGCTAAATTAGCTGATGATCATGGAGGAAGGTAGGATTCTAGCAGGGTTTCACCAAGAAGTACAAAAAGCAAGGGAAAAATATTGGCACGACAAACATATCAAGAGGAAATATTTCAAGGAATGAGACTTAGTCTTTGTATACGACAATAAATCTCTTCAGCACCCAGGAAAACTCAGAATGGATTGCTTAGGACCATACAAAGTAAAGACTATCACAAACGGGGGAGTTGTATAGTTGAAGGATTTAGGAGGAACATAACTCAAAGGGATGATCAATGGGAGTCATCTAAAGCTGTATAGGGACAGTCGACCTCCTAGAACTTGAGAAAAAAAAAATAGAGGGGTTGTCGCGTCGGACATAAAAATATAGCAACATGGGTGTAGTGCGCATAAAAGAGAATGAGCATGCACACTTGGAAATGATAGCACGACGGAGAAAGGACCAACGATCACTAAAAGGAAGAAACAACGAAAATGGTAGGTACGAAAAATAAGAACCAAAGAATGACGACTATCAAACTTAAATGACAAGAACGATTGACGAGATGCCGCATTAATCGCTCCAACTGGCGACATAAAATGAATTCAATGGAAAGTACATGGGAAGTGCCAGTTCAATTAAAACACAATTTTGGTAACGTCTCCAAGAAGCTTCAAACGATTCCTATATAAGCCAGCACACAGGATTGGGAAGGTTATTGTGAAATTGAGAAAAGCATGGAGCAATAGAGTATACGAGGGAATTTGCAGAGGTTACAGAGCCAACTAATATCGATGGAGAATATCTTTACCACCATGACACCACCCAAAATAGGAGCTTCGAGCTAGACTTTCAACAACCTTGAAGCAACGTCAGAGCACCACCGCAACAACAAGGAAGCGAACAACAACCACCTTAGCCTCCAGAAGTCATTAACTTGGACGAAATCCCGTCACACAACATGGAACCAGGAAGCCCCATACCAGTGGTGGAGGAAACCCTGTAGACAACACCAGTGGGCATGGACATTAATGTGCTATAAGGGGGATAGGGCCAACAGGATGAGGATGCAGGAAATCATTCTCACCCTAAAAACCCTGAAGAAGCCCCGAGAGTCAATGGGATGGTCTTGAATCAGGAATAAATGGCTGCGCCAGAAAGGTCACACACAACCATGCTGGAACAACCACAGGAGGGCATAGTGGAAACACTACTACATATTGAAAAATTTGCGACGACCACTTATGACGAAAGTACTCTTTCGTCGCAACATGCAAGAGGAAAAAGTTCATTTTTTCTAAATCCACCCCGTATTCGTCGCTATCTCGATGCATGTAATTTGACTAAATTAATGTGGTAAATGTTCATCGCATGAGCAACACACCTAGTTTGTTAAAATTAATGTGGTCAACGTTCGTTGCAAGAGATACGAATGACCTAATGTTAAAATTGACCGTTAAAAATGACAAATAAATAGGTAAAAAAAGAAATATTTTTAGGTCACGGTTGTCTCAATTGTGACGATAGTGACAAAAATTGGACTATAAATATTTGACGATTTAAAGATGTAGCGACAATATTGCTATAACAACAAAGGTTTTGAAAGGGTATTTTTGTGCGGAAGAATGTTGCAGAATGTTGTTAGAGGTGGGGAAAAAAGTAAAGCGGGTGAAAAGGGTGATGGTAGATGTTATTGCCCTTGTAAAAAATGTTGCCTCAGATGTCCCGTAAGAATTTTATTAGCAACATCTACAAAACATTGTAGGAAATATGGGCACATTGATGGTGGATCAAATGAATATCGTCCCATGGTAATTAGCTATATATTCATTATCTTTTTTTATTTTGTCAATTTTATATAAAATTATATATATATATATATATATATATATATATATATATATATATATATATATTGTTTGAATGTTTGTTATAGTATACACTAATTTTGTATGATTGTTTCCAATTATAAAGTTAGAGTTTCCCTCTAACTTTCCGCAAAATATTGCACCAATTATTAGTAGAAATGATGTTGTACACGCTGAGGAACATCATCATGACCAAGCAAATGACGATCTCATGGAAGAAGATGATGGGACAAATCAAGTTAATGATCCCATGGAAGAATATGATGCAACAAATCAAATGATCCAAGATTTGTTTTCACAGCCGGATGAGGATGGGGATGGGGAAAATGTTGGTATTTATGATGAACCTCTATTAGAAAAGGCAAATAAACGAATTTATGAAGGATCAAGAGCAAATCTTCTCTCCTCTACATTGTTGCTAGTGAACTTAAAGGTTATGAATAATTTGTCGAACACTTTTATGACATAGATACTAAGGTATGTAATATGTTTCATCTCATATTATACATAAATGTTGATTTTTTTCTATATGTTTTTAGTGTTAATTAATGTGTAAAATAAGAATGCAATTTTTACGATTAATATTCTTACATTAACTAGTTATTTGTTATGTTGTAGATTGTTAGGTGAATTTTTGTTACCATCATCAAATATTTTACCTTGCACATATCAAGGTTTGTATGCCATTATGAAAGACATTGGAATGGATTATAAAACTATAGATGCATGTCCTAATGACCATATTATATATTATGGACAACATGCCTCGAAAACAGAATGTCCACAATGTCTTATCAGTAGATATCGAACCGACCAAGTAACAAAAAGGGTGCCTCGAAAGGTTCTTCATCATATTCCCATAATTCCACATTTGCAACGATTGTTTAGGTGTGAAAGCATAGAAAAATTTATGGATTACCATGCACATAACAAAAGTGGAGATGGTGTTCTTCGAATGCCTACTGATAGTTATGCATTTAGGGAAATTGAGGAAAAATGGGCAGATTTCAAAGATGAACCTTGTAATGTTAGGCTTTCATTAGCCGCTGACGGTGTTAATACATTCGGAGAGCTTAGGTCTATTTACTCAATGTGGCCTATTTTTGTTATCAACAATAACATTCCTCCTTGGATGTCAATAAAGAGGGAGCACATAATGTGGACAATGATTGTTCCAGTTATTTGTTTACATTAATTTTTTGAATTTAATATTTTCATTTGTTTCAATTTTTGCATAATATCTTTTGTTTATTTATTTAATTATATATATTACATGATATCATTCCTATAGTAATTATGTGTACTTTCAAACAATTAGGTAAGTACTAGCATAAATATATGAATGTATATATCGAGCCTCTTATTGACGAGCTACTAAAGTTATGGGTTGCCATCACAATGTATGACATATGTAAACCAATCAGGGAGAAGAAATTAAAATTCTGTGGAATACTTTTATGGACAATTCATGATGCCCCTGGACTAACACATTTTTGTGGTATGTAGCATTCTAATATTTCTCTTTAATACAATATAATATTTTAATGTTATCATGGTGCATGTTTAATTTTTAAATAATCTCATCATAAAATTGACATTAATCCATTTGTTGCAGGTCTTCAAACAAAGGGTAAATTTGCATGTCTAGTTTGTCATCCTAAGATGAAGTATCATCATTCAATTTTTTTAGGAAAGATGGTGTTTGATGAGTATAGGAACCTTCTTCCTAAGAACCATAGGTATCGTACTACTGAAAAACATCTTTTCAATGGGAAAGAAGAGACTTGTTTAAAACCACAAAGAATGACACCTCACCTATGGAGGTTGGAATATAATAGAAATCGTCAAGGTACTCAATTTCATAGTGTATCGTAGATCATGTAATGTTTTGAATGTTTATTTTATTCATTGAATTTATTTTACCGTATTTGATAATTATTTTTGTGATTTCTTTTATGCTTCATGAAGGTCGCAATCATCATGAAGGTATTAATAATGGGCTTCCATGAGGAATGAAATGTTATCCCTCTCCATTCATAAGGTTTCCCTACTATGAGGAGCTAAAAATATCTCATTTGTTTGATACAATGCATATCGGGAAGACTGTGACTGAAACATTAAGGTGAATCATAGATGGTAGGAGGGACGAAGAAAAAATTGTCAAAATTTGTATTGACATTCAGGAAGCCAATCATGCAATGCGAAGTGTGATCCAATATTCAAATAGATCAGATGGAGTACTAGACTGAAATAACCTTCCATGGTTATTAACAAAGCAACAAAGCAATGATGTAAAATAGGTCATTCAAAGAATTAAATTTCCCACGGGTTTTGCTTCAAACATAAAAAATTATCTTAATTAAGAAAGGTGAATTTGGTGGGGTAAAAACACATGATTGGCATACCTTCATTAAGGTAATAATTTTGGTATACATATTTATATATATTGTGCTTATAGATCTTTTATTTATTTTTATTTTTTCTTTTCTACTTTGGTCGAAACAAATAATGATTCATTTTGTTGTTACAGTATGTTCTACCGCTATCTCTCCCAAACAAATTTGACAACAACATCAAACAAGTTATATATGATCTTGGAAAATACATGAAGTAAGACGTAGTTGTGATTTATATGAAAAATGTTCTTTCAAATTATTGTTGTACCTAATGACACGTGTTTTACTTGTAATGTAATATATTATATTATGTTATGTTGAAACATGCTATTTTCTTGTGTCATGATCTCATGTAGATGGTTGTCATTGAAAGAAATACATGAAGATGATATAAAGTATTGGAAGAGAGAAATTCCTCGTCTAATGTGTGAAATGAAAAAGTATATGCCTCCAACATTTTTCAATGCATAAGAACACTACCCCATACACCAAGTTGAGGAGATTGAAATTTGTGGACCTGTTCACACAAGGTCAATGTGGATGGTGGAGAGGCACTTGAAATCATTGAAGGCGTTGGTTAGACAAAGAGCACGTCATGAGGGTTCTATGGTGGAGGGATATATGGTATATCAATCCATGGTGTATATTAGTCAGTATCTTCCTAAATTAGCAACACCAACTATGCATGCAGTGGATCGCATTTGGGATGTGAACTCCATCAAAAAATTTGAAGATCAGGAGCATCTGTTAGGGAAAGGTAGAATGAAAAAAATGAGAGGTAATATATTAATAATTGTGAAAATTTATATTAATAATACATATAAAGTTTCATTTTTTGTGTATATGATCATACTCATTAATATATTAATATAATTTATTTCATAAATTATAAATATTTATAATTACCTGCATATTGTACGTTATAACTAATATTTAATATTGGTGAATTATGTTTTTTTTATTTAGTTTCTCAAGAGTGGGATGCACTGCATTTATACATTGCAAATAATCTTGACTGGATGAATGTATGGATTGAAATATGTAAACAACATAATGGAGGTAGGTTATCATGACAACGACTGTCTGAATTGGTTAGAGAAGCTCTTCGTAATGGAGATGCCAATGTTACACAGAGGGAAATTAATTTAGCATATGGTTTGAAAGATGGACAGGTAAGAAAATACATCCATTTTATTCAGTTATTTTATATTATATTAATGTGACTACATGTGTACTATATTTTTCAGATACTTTCGAAGTTATATAAATATGTGTTAATTTATTAATTGACAATGCATCTTTTACATATCTGACATATTGCAGTTGAAACACCACAAGGTTGTGTGGTGCAATGGTTGTAAATTTCGTATCAAACAATTGGATGAAACCAGGAAAAATTATGATAGTGGGATAACTGCAGTATTCCAGGTTACTAATGTTTCCTCTAGGAGTGACATACATCCCAAAGAATATGAAAATAGATACTATGGGTATTTAAACAACATACTTGATTGTGACTTTAATTCCTTAAAATTAGTTTTGTTCGATGTCAAATGGTATAGGATGCAAATGCATGAACGTGATGATGAAATAACTATTATTCAACATGCCAATGGATTTCCAATGATTAAAACAACGGTTTTTGAAAGAGGACATGATCGCTATGTTTTTCCAAGCCAATGTGAATAGGTATTTTACTCAAATGTTCCAGGTGAAAGCGATTGGTCATTTGTTGTTATATATGATCCAAGAGGAAGGCCAATTATGTTGAGTTCGATGAAGAAGACCAAGATAGAGAATAAGGATGATTACACAGATGTTGAGGTTGGATTAGGTACGTGACTATATAATATTTTTATTGCATGTTTTTAAGTTTTATGCGACGTTTTTATATCATAAATTACATGTTGTTTACTTATTATATGAAACCTTAAAATAGTTTCCAATATACTAAAGTACATGGTAGACTAAAAATATAATTTAGAAACACATAATTTCATGTACCTTCATTAATTTTTGTTTTTGTAGTTTCTATGCATGAATCTTAATAGGACGTTGCTTTTGATTATTTTCTATTTTATAGATTAGTTTTTGGGGATCAATTGAAAGTGATGTGAGGGGGAGGGGAGGGACCATGTCAGCTTCCACCTTCACGTGGTTGGCCTTGTTTAGTAGAGGATAAATTATTATTGAAACCAAGAGAAGCTCTTTCATTTTTATACCATCATGATCATATAAGATTTCATCAATATTGTTACCTATTTGAATCTTCTTAGAATTGAGATTCATTACATAGTCCTTGAAAAAAGATAAAAGACTTATGTAGCGGATATTAATTTGGTCTTTGTGTGGGACATTTTATGCCATTAGTATGTTTTGTACAAAAATAATGGATCTTGGGGACTACACCATGGTCAAGGAACGAGGAACGAGGAACAAAAATTGTACGAAAATGAATCCAAGCATCATTTGATATCGTCGCGGGAGAGACGAATGTAAATAATCTTGCGACAAATTTGCTATATTATCGATGAAAAAAGTTCGTTGATAGTATAGCTAATTCATCACAAGAATATTGTGTCTAATTTGAATGGTTAATTACATGGTTTGCAAGGAGTGTATAGGGCTTATATTATGGTGCAATGTAGTGTAGTCTATAAGAACAATCTCTATGCCAAACCTCAAAATGGATAGTACCATATCTTGTTCATAAGACAAATATTCTTGGTATGTTTCCTTTGTGGATATGGTGGCTCAATCCCTTAGTACACATGATGCCTTACAATGAAATGTAACAATTTTAGTATTGAATTATGATAGTGTTATGTCACCCATAGTTAAGGAAATAACTTAAGGTTCTTAGGTCCTATTTAAATCTTCTTAGAATTGATATTCGTTACATAGTCGTTGAAAAAAGAAAAAAAGACTTATGTAGCGGATACTAATTTGGTCTTTGTGTGGGACATTTTATGCCATTAGGAACAAGGTACAAGGAACAAAAATTGTACGAGGACTAGACACCAGCAACAATGACCTACAAATGGGGCCAACATTGAAATTTTGAAATCAAGTAAAACATAACAACATTACCTATAGAAAAATGTAAACTTAAACCTCATAGAAAAATTTACTTGAAAATAATGAAAAAGGAGAAGTGTACTAGCTTGGCAAAGGGGGACCTCCAGTGCTTCACTTGTACACCTAGAGTTGTCTCAGTTAAGAAGGAAATTCCAGCAGAATGCACATACTCATCTCATAAACATCATCAAGAACAAAACACCAAACTGATCTCAAGATTGAAAATTCAGAGTTTTCTTCATTAACATAAGATGTCATACTAGTCCATTTCTTGAAGTCTTTATACAAAAAGTTTGTAACTGAAAATACTAAAAAGACTCCTACTATAAGGATGAGATCCAAAAAATATACTAAGAAGGTCGAATACCTCCTTTAGATCCACAAAATATGCACAAATCCCAAGAAAATCTAAAACTGTCCATAATTTTATGCTAAAACAGGGTATTTTCTGCTGAAGTGGCCCTGTTTGACCAGCTTTGACCAGACACCTGGAAAGCTCAGATCTCGAAACTGATAGATATTCATCCATCCTTGTACATCAATAAACATGAAAAATGTCTCTGATTTCTCCCAATTGTCCTAAAAGTACACGAACCTTGGAGCAATTATGGGATTTAGTCAAATCCTATAATTTTTGATAAATTTTTAATTTTAATGCTAAAAATTCAAAAATTCAATTCTTAAGCTAAGGAATGATAAATGTACCTTGCATAGGTTGTTTTATGGAAAACATGGAATAAAATGAAGGCAAAATGGATGGTTTTGGAGACAAAAGTATGATTTGTAAAGTGAAAGTAAGCATAAAATGGTACCCAACATCTCCCCCAAGAGGAAGACTTTGCATGTCCTCATGCACAAAAAATGTTCTTGAACTCCTGTCAATAGTCTTCTGCCACCTCTATTTCCTGCAATAATGTATCCACATTGGCTTGAGCTGTATGAAGAACTTTTAACCTCTTATATTTTTCCTTGTATGCTTGCTTTTGTTGAAGCCATTTGTATGCTTGTTCGGAGATCAATTTGTTTTGTTTTTGAAGCTTCTTTTACTTCTTCTTTAGTTTTTCATTTTCCTCTTCTAGTAGATATGTTAAGGATTTCAAGTTTCATATTTGTATTTGAATGAAGTTCCAACTATCTTGCAAAGTATCAAATTGAGATTTCAAGTTGATAAACCAAATATGAAATGAATCCAAGCATCATTTGATATCGTCGCAAGAGAGATGAATGTAAATAATCTTGCGAGAATATTGTGTCTAATTTGAATGGTTAATTACATGGTTTGGAAGGAGTGTAGGGCTTATATTATGGTGCAATGTAGTGTAGTCTATAAGAACAATCTCTATGCCAAACCTCAAAATGGATAGTACCATATCTTGTTCATAAGACAAATATTCTTGGTATGTTTCCTTTGTCGATAAAGCCCTCAGTACACATGATGCCTTACAATGAAATGTAACAATTTTACTATTGAATTATGATAGTGTTATGTCACCCATGGTTAAGGAAATAACTTAAGGTTCTTAGGTCCTATCTTCCTAGAATTGAGATTCATTACATAGTCATTGAAAAAAGACAAAAGACTTATGTAGCAGATATTAATTTGGTCTTTGTGTGGGACATTTTATGCCATTAGGAACAAGGAACGAGGAACAAAAATTGTACAAGGAATAGACACCGGAAACAGTGACCTGCGAATGGGGCCAACGTTGAAATTTTGAAATCAATTAAAACACAACAACATTACCTACAACAAAATGTAAACTTAAAGCTCATACCAAATTTTACTTGAAAAGAATGAAAAAGGAGAAGTGTACTAGCTTGGCAAAGGGGGCCCTCCAGTGCTTCACTTGTACCCCTAGAGTTGTATCAGTTAAGAAGGAACTTCCAGCAGCATTCACATAATCATCTCATAAACATCATCAAGAGCAAAACACCAAACTCATCTCAAGACTGAAAATTCTGAGTTTTCTTCATTAACATAAGATGTCATACTAGTCCATTTCTTGAAGTATTTATGCAAACAGTTTGTAACTGAAAATACTAAAAAGACTCCTAATCTGAGGATGAGATCCACAAAATATACTAAGAAGGTCGAAAACCTCCTCCAGATCCACAAAATATGCACAAATCCCAAGAAAATCTAAAACTGGCCATAATTTTATGCTAAAACAGGGTATTTTCTGCTGAAGTGGCCTTGTTTGACCAGCGTTGACCAGACACCTAGAAAGCTCAAATCTCGAACATGATAGATATTCATCCATCCTTGTACATCAAGGATCATGAAACATGTCTCTGATTTCGCCCAGTTGTCCTGAAAGTACATGAACCTTGGAGCAATTACGAGATTTAGTCAAGTCTTGTAATTTCTGATAAATTTTTAATTTTAATGCTAAAAATTCAAAAATTCAATTCTTAAGCTAAGGAATGATAAATGTACCTTGCATAGGTTGTTTTATGGAAAATATGGAATAAAATGAAGGCGAAATGGATGGGTTTGGAGACAACAATATGATTTGTGAAGTGAAAATAAGCATAAAATGGTACCCAACATCTCCCCCAAGAGGAAGACTTTGCATGTCCTCATGCACAAAAAATGTTCTTGAACTCTATTCAATAGTATTTTTCCACCTCTGTTGCCTGCAATAATGTATCCACATTGGCTTGAGTTGTATGAATAACTTTTAATCTCTTATATTTTTCCTCGTATGCTTTCTTTTGCTGAAGCCATTTGTATGCTTGTTCGAAGATCAATTTGTTTCGATTTTGAAGCTTCTTTTACTTCTTATTTAGTTTTTCATTTTCCTAGTGATTTTTATGGCTTTGAGTTAAAGCAAAACCTTAATGGTGGTGTAGTAACCAAATAAGCTAAGAGGTGAAAATTTTTTAGGATCATAGAAACTAGGTATTAAGAGGTAGGGTAAATAGGTGTTAGAGGTTAATGATTATAAGTATAAGCAATTATATTTAGGAGTTACAGGTTAGAGATGTTATGAGTTAGAGTAGTTAGGGATGAAGTATTATAAGTCTTATATATGTTAGTGGTTCAACATTATAGGGGCCATGGTATTAGGAGGTATAAAGGTTATAAATGTTAGGAGTTATAGGGAGATATATAGGTTAGGGGTTACAAGAACTAATGGATAGAGGGGTTAGGGGTAGTAAAGATCTTAGGGTTTTAAGGTAGTAGTAGTTAAGGGTGAGGTTAATACCTCTTGCATCTACCATAATATCAATAGTTAGGGATTGAGTATTATGGATCTTATAAATGTTAGCAGTTTGACGATGATATGGTATTAGGAGGCATAATGATTATAATCATTAGGAGTTATATGGATTATATAGGTGAGGTGTTACAAAAGTTGTTTGATGATGCTATGGTATTAGGAGGTATAATGGTTATACTCATTAGGAGTTATATGGCTTATATAGGTGAGGGGTTACAAAAGTTGTTGGATAGAGGGGTTTGGGGTAATAAAGTTCTTAGGGTTTTAATTTAGTAGGGGTCAAGGGTTATGTCGTGATCATTGTTAAAGGGGAGAATGATTATGTGTGTTAGGGATTATGGGATAAGGGGTTATACACATGGGTTATTGAGGTTAGGAGATATATTGGCTTTGACTTGTGGGTTATAGGTTAAGGGACATATGGTTTATAAATAATAAGGCTTATATAAGGTTCATATCAAATATGTGATATGGTTTGGAGATAATAGGGATCATGCATTATAAGGATTATAGATATTGTATGTGATAGAATTTTCAAGTTTGGTGCTAAATGGATCAGGGATTAAAAGTGTTAGTTATTTATGGTTATATTGCTTTTGGGTGATTTGGGTTAGAATTTATGGGGTTTGTAAGGATAAATGGTTATAGGTTAGGAGATATATGTTGGGCTCCAATCTACTGATGTAAATTAGAGTGTATTTAATTGTCAATCTGGTGTTTGTAAGACTTAGATACACATCCAAAATGTATGGAATTAGAGATAAATTTAGTTCTTTAAATAAAAATAATTCAAAAGCTAATATAAGTGATTAGTATGAAAGAAATGCTAAGCTTCTTTATAGAAGGTGTATTCATAGATCTCTTACCATTAATCAACAATCTAAAGTAAAAGCATTCAACTAAATTTAAGCATTCAAACCAGTTTAGAGGCTTATAAATGTCAGAAAGACTAAACCCTTTTACAAGAGATGAATTCTTTGCTTTTCCACATTCATCAGCAACATAAGTAATTTTGAAATCAAGTAAAACACAACAACATTACCTACAACAAAATGTAAACTTAAAGCTCATACCAAAATTTACTTGAAAAGAATGAAAAAGGAGAAGTGTACTAGCTTGGCAAAGGGGGCCCTCCAGTTATTCACTTGTACACCTAGAGTTGTCTCAATTAATAAGGAACTTACAAAAGCATTCAAATAATCATCTCATAAACATCATCAAGAACAAAACACCAAACTGATCTCAAGACTGAAAATTCAGAGTTTTCGTCATTAACATAAGATGTCATACTAGTCCATGTCTTGAAGTATTTATACAAAAAGTTTGTAATTGGAAATACTAAAACTACTCCTAATCTGAGGATGAGATCCACAAAATATACTAAGAAGTTCAAATCCCTCCGTCATATCCAAAAAATATTCACAAATCCCAAGAAAATCTAAAATTGTCCATAATTTTCTGCTAAAACAGGGTATTTTCTGCTGAAGTGGCCCTGTTTGACCAACGTTGACTAGACACCTGGAAAGCTCAAATATCGAACCTGATAGATATTCATCCATCCTTTTACATCAAGGATCATGACACATGTCTCTGATTTCTCCCATCTATCCTAAAAGTACACGAACCCTGGAGCAATTACGAGATTTAGTCAAATCCTGTAATTTCTGATAAATTTTTAATTTTAATGCTAAAAATTCAAAAATTCAATTGTTAATCTAAGGAATGATAAATGTACCTTGCATAGGTTGTTTTATGGAAAATATGGAATAAAATGAAGACAAAATGGATGGTTTTGGAGACAAAAGTATGTTTTGTGAAGTGAAAATAAGCATAAAATGGTACCCAACATCTCCCCCAAGAGGAAGACTTTGCATGTCCTCATGCACAAAAAATGTTCTTGAACTCCTATCAATAGTCTTCTACCACCTCTGTTGCCTGCAATAATGTATCCACATTGGATTGAGCTATATGAAGAACTTTAAACCTCTTATATTTTGCCTTGTATGCTTGCTTTTGCTGAAGCCATTTGTATTCTTGTTCGGAGATCTGTTTGTTTCACTTTTGAAGCTTCTTTTTCTTCTTCTTTAGTTTTTCATTTTCCTCTTGAATTTTATGGCTTTGAGTCCTCAACATTTCATTTTTTGTTTTCAAATATCTTTCCAGGACCTCTATTTCCTTGATCTTTTTCTTCATCTTTTTTATTTTCTTGTCTTTCTTATCAAGCCCTAATGTGGACCCACCAACCATTTCTTCTATTTGTTCTAATTTCTGTGGTGATTCAGCTTCATCTTTCATGTATTCAATTAATTGTTTCACCTCTTCTCTCATTTTCTCATATGTGGAAGTCTCTTGTTTTTCAAAATCATCATCTTCTAATGATTGTGCTTTCACCGCCTCTTTTTGTTTCTCCAAAGTCTGAATGTGTTCATACTGTGCTTTTTGTGCTTCATCATCACTTTCTTTTATTTGTCCTTATTGGACTTGTTTTCTTTTTCTTGATTTCCTTTCATATGTGGTGAAAACCTTATCTTTTTCTTGGAATTATTTTTCCATTTTCACCATACATCTTGTTCTTCTCCTCCCCGTCAGTTGTTTTGAGTTTTTTGCCTTGGGGTATTGCATTTCCTCATCATCATCTGTCACAATCAAGATCTGTTCTTCTTCTATTCTCTCTTCCACTGTTTCAAAACCATTTCCAATGATAAATTGCTGCCATGACAAGTTATGTTTTTGTAGTTCATGTGTGATGATCATTTTGATGAAGCCATAGTGGTATAGAGTCTTTTCTGTATTCCTCCCTTGTTTTTGAACAGCCTTAGCCATCTTAGAAAGGCTTTGCAGTAGAAAGTAGGACATGTTAATTTCACAATCACTATTTAAATGTTGCAACAATTTGATGTGATACAGGTAGACAATACTAAACCTTCCTTCACAAGTAATAAATTTCTAGATGAGATAGGTTAATTCATCCCAAGGATGAATCAACCAACTTCTTGGAATTCCTTTCTTCCAATTTACTATTGCAATCCTAGATCTGGATACAAAAGGTGCCCATGATTTGTATTTAAATTGTTTAGTTTTGAAGTATCTTTCTCTAGTTTGAGGTAATCCAGTGATCTATGCAATTACATCTTCAGAAATTCTAATGGTGATGTTGTTGGGTATGTGTTATATTCTTTGCATGTGTGTGTGTGGGTGCGTCAGATACGACAACTGCGTCTGGCGGTCTTTGCTATTTTTAGCGGATTTTGCTATTTTTAGTTGATTTGTAAATTAATCCCGGATTAAGGGATTAGGGTTTTGGTATATACGGAATACCTAAAAACATTGTATATATTGTATGGCGAATGGTGAAGTTCGAGATAATGAAAATAAGAAAGGTTTTCCCGGTTGAGGGTTTCCGGTAAAAATCTCTGTGTATTCTGTTATGAGCCATTGATTAATTTCTGTATTGCTTAAGAATATATATGCGTTGCTTTACTTCACAAGTTTAAAACTTACATGTGGTATCAGAGCACGTTTTTGGCTTCAGAGGGACGCCTTTGTTGCTGAGGGTTTGGCTCGGTCTTGATAGATCAAGTTTATCTTGGGTCTGTGATAAACCTGGGTTCAGTG
>ML777778.1:486193-502033 GCA_009831015.1 Picea engelmannii
ACCTTATCTCGAGGTTAACTTAGGTTATGTCAACACTTAGAATTTTCTATATACTTATACTATATTCAATCATCTTAGGGTTTATGCTTTGAGATTTGGAAACTTGGACTCGGATTGTCAACAATTGTCAACTCACATAAAGTTTGATGAACAACATGACAATAGTTGTACTAAAATTGTGATGGAAATCACATAAAGTGTGATGAACAACATGACAATATCTGTACTAAAAGGGTATTTTTTGATAATACACCTCATGAGAGCACCTCTTCTCTTGACATTATATAAATCATGGTAGGATTAGTATATCCTACCATATAGTATAGTGACATAAACATTGTATAAATTAGTTATAAATATGCAATTATTAGAGAGTAATGCATAACAGGTTCATATATATCCACGTCATCATGGTGATGTTATCAAGTCATATTGTTGAGGCATGGACCAATCATAGGTTTCCACATATAATTGATGATGTCATAAATTTAGAGTTAAGGAGACAACTGATACCTTCAGGAGATGACACATGACATTCTTGCACATATGGATTAAAAATATATGTCATTCTCTTTTTCATCAAAATATATCTAAGTGTTGACTTCTAGATTTGAAGTGAAGTTTAAATGCATTTCATATAAATTTTGTGCCAGTTGAGTTGATCATCCTTCACATATCATGTTTTAGGATTTGGCATGGTTTTCTCCATGGGATTGACACATCTCTTAATTGAATTTTATAAAATTTTAAGTTTCAACATACATATGGATTCGATACTTTATGTTTTGTAGATTGCATGACCTTTGGAATAGACCCACATTTATTTATGGAGGATTTAATAAAACTTTAGGTCTAGAAATAACTAGGTGAATTTAAAATATTGAAACAAATAAAACATAACTTGCATATGTCATTGCTAACAAACCATCTTGAAAATCGGTCTCGTTCACTTAGTTTCCTTCCATAAACATATATCCTATACTCTACCATCTCGTATTTTCTTGCCTCTAGACCAAATAATTCTTGTTTTGTCATCTCAACAAGAAAACAACCTTGAAGTTGAATGATACTATTTTAGCACACAATGAATTCCATATGGTTAATGATTGTATTTGAATCTCTCACTAAAACCAACGATTGATCACATGAACCTTTAGAAATTTTCAATCCTTTCCAAAGTGCATAAGCTTTTTCTTGGTTGTTGGAAAAAACACCAATTCCACATGCAAAAGAAGTTTCAATTGTTCCTCCAGGGTCCATTATGAAACCCCCTCCCCTGCCCATCCTAGCCACCCCATATGTTTTACCAAGTTACTCACATACCAATGGTGGGCCTTTTTTCCCTCCTTGCATTTCCTCATGATGATCTTTGGAGATGAAGAAGCAATTCCAAATTTTTGTGGGTTGATTTTGATGGAAAAATAATTGAAGAGGTATGGGCTTATGCAATGGTTATCAAGAATTCAAGGACTCCATCAGTCCTCCTAAGCTACATTCTCCATTGGTTCAACTCCACTTACTAAGCCACATGCTCCATTGGTTCCACTCTAGTTACATGAACACTATCACAACCAAGGAATCCCCAAGTCAAATACATGCCTCCATGAAAGAATCCAAGCTACCCTATGTTGTCTAGGGCTCAATTCCCTCCTCTATAATGTCAATTCTTATTTTCCAATGTAGGGCATCCTCCCAAGAAAGCAACCAATATAAATTTGGCCAACATAAATAATGTCCCAATTTATCTAACCATAATAGTGTTAGAAGGAAGTTACCCTCTAGTCCTAGACATAGATTCATATGCACATTTTACATAAAACAACCTAAGAAAGGTACATTTATCATTCCTTATCTTAAAAATTGAATTTTTGAATTTTTAGCATTGAAATTAAAAATTTATCAGAAATTATAGGATTTGACAAAATCCCATAATTGCTCCAAGGTTCGTGTACTTCCAGGACAGTTGGGAGAAATCAAAGACATGTGTCATGATCCTTGATGTACAAGGATGGATAAATATATATCAGGTTCGAGACCTAAGCTTTTCAGGTGCATGGTCAACGCTGGTCAAGCAGGGCCACTTCAGTAGAAAATACCATGTTTTAGTAGAAACTTATGGACAATTTTAGATTTTCTGATTTAATACATGTATTTTTGCTGATTTAATACATGAATCAAATTATTCTTACTCAACCTATACTCCTCAGTCTTTCCTCAAGGACACTTACACTGTTTACCTTATCTCGAGGTTAACTTCGGTTATGTCAATACTTAGAATTTTCTATATACTTATACTATATTCAATCATCTTAGGGTTTCTGCTTTGAGATTTGGAAAATTGGACTTGGATTGTCAACAATTGTCAACTCACATAAAGTGTGATGAACAAAATGACAATAGTTGTACTAAAAGTGTGATGGAAATCACATAAAGTGTGATGAACAACATGACAATAGTTGTACTAAAAGGGTATTTTTTCATAATACACCTCATGAGAGCACCTCTTCTCTTGACATTATATAACTCATGGTAGGATTAGTAGATCCTACCATATAGTATAGTGACATCAACATTGTATAAATTAGTTAGAAACATGCAATTATTAGAGAGTAATGCACAACAGGTTCATATATATCCACATCATCATGGTGATGTTATCAAGTCATCTTGTTGAGGCATGGACCAATAATAGGTTGCCACATATCATTGATGATGTCATCAATTTAGAGTTAAGGAGACAACTGATACCTTCAGGAGATGACACATGACATTCTTGCACATATGGATTAAAAATATATGACATTCTTTTCTTCATCAAAATATATCTAAGTGTTGACTTCTAGATTTGAAGTGAAGTTTAAATGGATTTCATATAAATTTTGTGCCAGTTGAGTTGATCATCCTTCACATATCATGTTTTAGGATTTGGCATGGTTTTGTCCATGGGATTGACACGTCTGTTAATTGAATTTAATAAAATTTTAAGTTTCAACATACATATGGATTCGATACTTTATGTTTTGTAGATTGCATGACCTTTGGAATAGACCCACATTTATTTATGGAGGATTTAATAACACTTTAGTTCTAGAAATAACTAGGTGAATTTAAAATATTGAAACAAATAAAACATAACTTGCATATGTCATTCCTAACAAACCATCTTGAAAATTGGTCTTGTTCACTTAGTTTTCTTCCATAAACATATATCCTATACTCTACCATCTGGTATTTTCTTGCCTCTAGACCAAATAATTCTTGTTTTATCAGCTCAACAAGAAAACAACCTTGAAGTTGAATGAAACCATTTTAGCGCACAATGAATTCTATATGGTTAATGATTGTATTTGAATCTCTCACTACAACCAACGATTGAGCACATGAAACTTTAGAAATTTTCATTCCTTTCCAAAGTGAATAAGCTTTTGCTTGGTTATTGGAAAAAAACACCAAGTCCCCATGCAAAATAAGTTTCAATTGTTCCTCCAGGGTCCATGATGACACCCCCTCCCATGCCCATCCTAGCCATCCCATAATTTTTACCAAGTTACTCACATGCCAATGGTGGTCCTTTTTTCCCTCCTTGCATTTCCCCATGATGATCTCTGGAGTATGAAGAAGCAATTCCAAAATTTTGTGGGTTGATTTTGATGGAAAAATAATTGAAGAGGTATGGGCTTATGCAATGGTTATCAAGCATCCAAAGACTCCATCAGTCCTCCTAAGCTACATGCTCCATTGGTTCCACTCCACTTACTAAGCCACATGCTCCATTGGTTCCACTCCAGTTACATGAACACCATCACAACCAAGGCATCCCCAAGTCAAATACTTGCCTCCATGAAAGAATCCAAGCTACCCTATGTTTTCTAGGGCTCAATTCCCTCCTCTATAATGTCAATGCTTCTTTTCCAATGTAGGGCATCCTCCCAAGAAAGCAACCAATATAAATTTGGCCAACATAAATAATTTCCCAATTTATCTAACCATGATAGTGTTAGAAGGAAGTTACCCTCTAGGCCTAGACATATATTCATATGAACATTTTCCATAAAACAACCTATGCAAGGTGTTGTAACAGATATCAAAATTGACTGTGCTTCCCAAGAGGAAGCATGCAGCCATGGCTTCTCTCACACAGAGATCTCCTTTTGTGGTTTGGTTCAGGATCAGAGCTCACCATCAGATCAGACATTTGGTTTCCAAGTGGCTTGCAGGCCCGAGGTGTTCGGATTGCTTGTTCAGATGATCTCTCGGTCGTCATAGCAGACTTATCCACAGATGGGAAATGTTGTTAAGTAATATTTTGGCTTCGCCAATAAGATGGGCCTCACATCAGCCTGTCCTCTGAGCTCTGCTTCATTTTACTAGGTGGCAAATAGGGAGCCAAAGCCAAAGCAGGTTTACCTCTGCCATACGTGTTTGGAGGACTGGTTTGACTTGTTGAATAATGTCTCTCAGTTACTTTGGGAGATGGATCTCAAGACTATTCAGGCCAAGGATTGGACGATGCCTGAGAGTAATTTGATAAACCACATTGAGATTTTATATATGATTCAAGAAGGTCAACCATTAGTAAGGTGTTGAAACGGGTTCTCAATAGAACAATGGGCTCGGACAAAATGACACAAAAGGAGCAAAATATGAGACCAGTTTCATCTATTTCAATAACACTTTTAACATTGCCTAGATTTGTTATTTCATCCCCAGTCTCTCTACAATTAGTTAAGGCCACTGTTCGATTTCTGCTACTCTTGTTTCCAATTCTAGCATTTTGTATTAGAGCGTTGGTGTATTCAGTTCTTTTAAATCGGGTGAAGAAACATATGATCAGAAATCAGACAAAGAAAATTCAATTGCAGAATATGGTGGCATGACCGAAAGCTGGAAGCTGACCGAGCGATGGATAGAAATCAGATTGGAAGCGAGTGAATGGCATATGATTGTGAAATCTTATCAGGTTGGCTGTCAGTGTTATTTGGACAGATGATCCAGATAACGATTTTGAAGTACTGGACGTTTGGTCTGGAAGAACAATCATTCAGTCTCATCATCAGATGTCACATGCCCAAGCACGAGCAATACTTGATGGCCATCTTTTAGGTGAGAGATGGGAAATTAATGGTGGTCTAGGGCATTTAGCTCAATTACAATCTGACTTGCGCAATCTGGCCATTTTTTCCCAGCTTGAAACCATATTTCAAAATCTTTTGACATATTCGGCGATCTTATCGAGAATCACAAGGTGCCTTGGAGTAATCAAGTACAGAGTTATCTTTTGATGTTGATGAAGGTAGAGAACCAGTGCATGTCAAGACAAAGCTTGATCTTCCTATGAACTGGATTGTAGCTGAAATGATGATTTTCGCCAATTCATGTGCTGCACAACAAATTTATTAAGTCTTCCCATACAAGATGGTAGAGTGGGATTTGATTATCGACTCCATATGATAGTGGCTGATAAATGGATTGAGTTTCTTTCAGAGAAGAAGGATGAGGATTGGCAGATGGGCGATACTGTATATACACTATAAAATAGAAGGTGGTCAGAGAAATGTGTAGTATATGTAGAGAGTCATGATCGAGCTCTTGTCGGTGATAAGACAATAGCCTTTTGGCTCATAGACAAGGATATGTATGATTTTATGGAAAATTGATCAGCCTTCAACTCCAGCCATAGATCATGGAATAGCTCTTCACAAGATGATCTGGCTTGTCACAATGGGTTTAAGGTGGTGATGGATATCTAATTTTCATGGGAAATGGATTCGGACACCCAGAATGGATTGATTTTCCTAGAGATGATCAGCGTCTTCCAAAAGGCAAATTAAAGTTTTGATTAAAAATCTATGCGCACCAAGAGTCATTACTCTTGTCCAGACTGATAGAGAAAGAGGTCAGAACGAGATCAGTGAATAATCAGAGAGGCAGAGAATCATCCTAAGGAGGCAGAGAGACATTTTCTCTTGCACGCTAGAAATGCCCAGACACATGGACGGAATAATAGGATTGCACCGTTAGAAACATGTTTCTTCGCTATTCGATCCATTCTTCTGAGAGACCGTAGCAGGTTGCTACACGAAACCACCGACGTTGGATCATGAAGCTGAGTGCCTGATGATATTGCAGGGTCGACTGTGTTAGTTAATGTGTCACTGGACCGTTGCCAAGTTTCGCCAATCTAATTACATTGGAGTGACTATATTTAGAAAACAAAAATGTATATGCTACATCTTATTCTTATCGCACAGTGGTGATTGTGAGGCCTGTCGTACCGATAAAAATAGGAGCGTTTCAGGTGGGCATTACCATTTGTGTCGGAATCGAGGCGTTACCATTTACCAGGTGATCGTCAGCGATTCGTGCTCCATAGCTCCATAGCTCCCCTCGCTGCAGTCATTACCAACACTATTTCCCTTGGCCTTGTGCTTGGTTACGTGACATGGTTCGATTTCATGGGCCCCTGCAATTTCGAGTTTATTCCCTCGTGGGCATTTAGGATCTTTCCTCCTCTGAAATATATCGTGTGCACGCCCTCATTCCGCTCTTTACACCATTCTCAAGTGCACACCAACTTCTGTCTGTCTACGACTATCCATGAGGAACACTGTGACTTCTTAGCTTGTCGAAAGTTACATTAGACACTCCAGTGATGGGAAGATCATTTTGTGGAACTTAGTTTCAAGGGCTACAAAGTTATTGTTGCTCATCATTTTCAATTTGGAGTGTCCAAGTATCTAGATTGACAGGCTTGGTTGCATATTGCAGCGTTGATGGTTCTGCTCTTCATTTTCAACTTATTCATAAAGTTGTTGATAAAGACAAAATGAGACATCAGACGCCACATTATATTTGTGGAGCATTGTTGAAGAAGGAAGCAAGACATTCAAAGTCATTTCTCCATTGACTCTGACGCTTGTACAAATGAAGAAATCTCTGAATGAATGTAGTGACACTCCAAGGTCCATACGAGGTTTTTATCTGAGTCAGATCAGGCCATAAGAGCTAATATACAAGCTGCAAATGACAAATATATGCAATCCAGCTCAATAGAATTAGCAATAGTATCAAATGCTGACACTATCACGCCTTCCAAAAGCAAATTTACAAAGAAATCGAAAAAGAATACCAGTGGAAAGCATTCTACAGCAGATGTGAGAGAGGACCTGGATGATATTCCATTGGTTCCATCCATGAATGCAGGTCGATGTAGTTCAGGTGTTGAAGGGTTGAGAGATATGACTAGTCCTATTGAAAAATACCCTTCAAAACTAGTTGTTGTACATAGAGTTTGATGGAATTTCGACAAAGGTAGCGAGAGATGGTTGTGCTATTCAGGAGCTACAGGGATTGTGAGGTGCCAGGAAATCACTTCAGTGTTTACTACATAACACTTTTCAAGTTGTCAGACAGCTACAGGAAATAGTCACATGAAGTTTAAATTAAAATTTTAGGATCAGAAGTGCCACCATAATCGGTTATTTGCTAACAATCATAATCACAAAAGCACTACTGATAAGAGTGGCAAAATTTTGCCAGTGCACACCAATGTTTGTAACAGCAGAGCTTCTGGTAGACGCACCTGGTGTTCGCAGATCCAGAGAAGGCAAACCGTTTCAGATTCCTGGAACACAAAGAGTTTTATTTTTCTTTTTAAGACTGATGTATGTAACAAAAGAGATGAGATGAGCGCGGGACTGGAAAAAACCTCTGTTGATGAGGGTTTCATTGTAATGAATGAGTTTTTGTAAACCAGATTGGATTAATAAAGACGATTTTTTCTTCAGACTATGAGATTCATCACGGTCGATTTCTTTCAGCATGTTCTTCTTTTCTTTCAGCTGTGTTAAATCTGTTTGGACTGCATTTATGTGTTCTTTACTCGCAGTTGATATTGTCTTTACCATATCTTCATGTCTTCCTTGATCCATCACGATTGCATTACATTTTGTTTTCTTCTAACCGATGTGCTTCGTTATACTTTAGTATGACCACTACTATAACGAAAGGATTTGGGTTTTCTGTAATTGTTTATTGTCTTTCCTCTGCACCAGCTATCAGTGGTGTAAGACCAATCTGCATTTTTAGAATTCTGCATGTATCCTTTGCTACGTCGGCCTTTCCTTTTTCTTTCCACTACCACATCATGATTTAGCAAAGCGCTGAAAGATAGACTTACTTTGCCTCACTTTCCGCAAGTTATTTGATCTCTGCTATTGTCTCTTTTTCTCGGTTTTCATTTAACTCCATACCCAATGGACCATTTCCCTGGTTTAACCCCCAAACTCCAAAAACACAAGACCATCATTTACCGATAAATCTGCCCATCTTTTTCACGTTTACTTCAATTTATTTTGTGACATTTTTCGAGAGATCCGTCTCGGGTTGGAAGAGGGAAACTTCTAATCCAAAGTGGTTCGAGGTTGCCTCGGGATTGATTTGCTGCAGCCTATTTCAGTTTCGAGTGTCAACATTTTTGGCGTCGTTGCCGGGGATGGAGGATGAAGTTATCTTCCCTGGGATACGACAAAGTTCAGATCTATATCTTGATGGTGAACAAGGGATAGGCATTCAATTGGCTATGATCATTCACCTGGTGACTCCTTGGTTCGTAGACTCTACATGATTTTGTTGGCGACTCCACTGGTCTCAAATGTCGAATTCGTTCACTGCTCGAATTGCTGCAAGGTTTGCCCCTCTGGACTTTACAAATGTTTATGGCTTTCCAAACACTGTTCCAGACATTAAAATTTGGGCAGATATCCTTCCTAAATTTGGAGAAGATGAGGACGACAATCCTGGTCAACATTTGTTTGAATTCCACAAGCTCATGGAAGAATTAAATGTACATCATGAAGATGTCCTCATGAAATTGTTTATGTTTTCATTGGAAAAAGATGCTAGACTCTGGTATAAATCCTTACCCCATTCTAGTATTCCTTCATTGAGATGCTTTCACACACTTTTTCATCAACATTGTAAGAGGATATATTCTGCTGAAATCCTTTTTGAAGATTGTTGTGATACAAGTCCCCTTGAGGAGGAGGAAGAAAAAATAGAAATTTCTCAAGTTGATGAAGATGAGCGATATGAGGAAGAGTTGGCTCATAAAGATGTTGGATCTTGTGAACTTACTCAAGAAGAAGATATTTGGCATCATGCTCAACCTGCAAAAGAGATAGAAATGAATGATTGTTGTTTCATTTAGGAAATACAAAGACCACCTTCTCCTTTAACTAAGGAAGAGAAGGGTCTTCCCCTGCACAACTATGTTGCAGCCCCTACTCACATAGATTTACAGCTTTCACACATTCCCGGATATGAGTATCAAGTTTCTTCCATTTCTGAAAATGTAAATCTGTTTTTAAATGGTGACAGTCAGGTATTTCATGGAACTTTACAGGAAGTTAGTGAACCTGTTTATGACAATTTCCTGCCAGAAGATCAGATTTTAGACTCTGCTTTGTTTCATGAAAAAGATATGGCTGCCATGTTCAATGATCCTGAGCATCATAAATCAGAACATAGAGTAGTTCTGGGTGTTTTAAAACCTCAGGATGATATATTTTTCCAAGACCATTTTGCTGATCTTTTGGATTCATTTAATGGAGGAATATGCTATGTCATGAACGTTTGGTCACAAGAATTGATGAAAGGTTTGCAAATCCATGATCACCAATAGGTCAGATGGGGATTGTCAGTTTCCTTTTTCAGCCTGCTCGAAGAAAATGTGAGAAAGTTTCAAATAAGTAGGCAATTATTGGATTGGCTTCATTGGCATTTTTGTATCATTTGATTATGGAAATCTTGCAGTAGTTAGAGTAGGTGATTTATATAAATAAGATTGACTTCAAGCATTAGATTACATCGATGGTTTTCAATATGTTTTCAGTTCAGTTTTTGAATCCAGTATGGTTGTTATAAAGCATTACGACTCCATAGCCCAATGGATGAGTAAGCAGCTTTTCATTCCGCAAAGATGCAAGTAAAGTGACAGCGTTCAGGATGTGATAAGGGTGATTTCGTAGGGTTGCCCAATGGATATAGGCACCTGGTCTACTGTTCTCGGCACTTTACAAGAAAGTACCGTCCCTAGTTGGAGCCGATGTTGTAACAGATATCAAAATTGATTGTGCTACCCAAGAGGAAGCATGCGGCCGTGGATTCTCTCACACAGAGATCTCCTTTTGTGGTTTGGTTCAAGATCAGAGCTCACCATCAGATCAGACATTTGGTTTCCAAGTGGCTTATAGGCCCGGGGTGTTCAGATTGTTTGCTCAGATGCTCTCTCGGTCGTCAGAGCATACTTATCCACAGATGGGAAATGGTGTTAAGTAATATTTTGGCTTCACCAATAAGATAGGCCTCACATCAACCTGTCCTCCAAGCTCTACTTCATTTTACTAGGTGGAAAATAGGGAGCCAAAGCCAAAGCAGGTTTACCTCTACCAGACTTGTTTGGAGGACCGGTTTGACTTGTTGAATAATGTCTCTCAGTTACTTTGGGAGATGGATCTCAAGACTATTCAGGCCAAGGATTGGATGATGCCTGAGAGTAATTTGATAAACCACATTGATATTTTATATATGATTCAAGCAGGTCAACCATTAGTAAGGTGTTGAAACGGGTTCTCAGTAGAACAATGGGCTCGGACAAAATGACACAAAAGGAGCAAAATATGAGACCAGTTTCATCTATTTCAATAACACTTTTAACATTGCCTGGATTTGTTATTTCATCCCCAGTCTCTCTACAATTAGTTAAGGCCACTGTTCGATTTCTGCTGCTCTTGTTTCCCATTCTAGCATTTTGTATTAGAGTGTTGGTGTATTCAGTTCTTTTTAGATCGGGTGAAGAAACATATGATCAGAAATCAGACAAAGAAAATTCGATTGCAGAATATGGTGGCATGACCGAAAGCTGGAAGCTGACTGAGCGATGGATAGAAATCATATTGGAAGCAAGTGAATGGCATATGATTGTGAAATCTTATCAGGTTGGCTGTCAGTGTTATTTGGACAGATGATCCAGATAACGATTTTGAAGTACTGGACGTTTGGTCTGGAAGAACAATCATTCGGTCTCGTCATCAGATGTCACATGCCCAAGCATGAGAAATACTTGATGGCCATATTTTAGGTGAGATATGGGAAATTAATGGTGGTCCAGGGCATTTAGCTCAATTACAATCTGACTTGCACAATTTGGCCATTTTTGCCCAGCTTGAAACCATATTTCAAAATCTTTTGACATATTCGGCGATCTTATCGAGAATCACAAGGTGCCTTGGAGTAATCAAGTACAGAGTTATCTTTTGACGTTGATGAAGGTAGAGAACCACTGCATGTCAAGACAAAGCTTGATCTTCCTATGAACTGGATTGTAGCTGAAATGATGATTTTCGCCAATTCATGTGTTGCACAACAAATTTATTAAGTCTTCCCGTATAATATGGTAGAGTGGGATTTGATTATCGACTCCATATGACAGTGGCTGATAAATGGATTGAGTTTCTTTCAGAGAAGAAGGATGAGGATTGGCAGATGGGCGATACTGTATATACACTATCAAATAGAAGGTGGTCAGAGAAATGTGTAGTATATGCAGAGAGTCATGATCGAGCTCTTGTCGGTGATAAGACAATAGCCTTTTGGCTCATAGACAAGGATATGTAATATTTTATGGCAAATTGATCAGCCTTCAACTCCAGCCATAGATCGTGGAATAGCTCTTCACAAGATGATCCGGCTTGTCACAATGGGTTTAAGGTGGTGAGGGATATCTAATTTTCATGGGAAATGGATTCAGACACCCATAATGGATTGATTTTCCTAGAGATGATCAGCATCTTCCAAAAGGCAAATTAAAGTTTCGATTAAAAATCTATGCACTCCAAGAGTTGTTACTCTTGTCCAGACTGACAAAGAAAGAGGTCAGAATGAGATCAGTGAATAATCAGAGAGGCAGAGAATCGTCCTAAGGAGGAAGAGAGACGTTTTTTCTTGCATGCTAGAAATGCCCAGACACATGGACAGAATAATAGGATTGCACTGTTAGAAACATGTTGCTTCGCTATTCGATCCATTCTACTGAGAGACCGCAGCAGGTTGCTACACAAAACCACCGACGTTGGATCATGAAGCTGAGTGCCTGACGATATTGCACGGTCGACTGTGTTAGTTAACGTGTCACTGGACCGTTGCCAAGTTTCGCCAATCCAATTACGTTGGAGCGACTATATTTAGAAAACAAAAATGTATATGCTGCATCTTAGTCTTATCGCACAGTGGTGATTGTGAGGCCTGTCGCACCGATAAAAATAGGAGCGTTTCAGGTGGGTGTTACCATTTGTGTCGGAATCGGGGCGTTACCATTTACCAGGTGATCGTCAGTGATTCATGCTCCATAGATCCATAGCTCCCCTCACTGCAGTCATTACCAACACTGTTTCCCTTGGCCTTGTGCTTGGTTACGTGAAATGGTTCGATTTCATGGGGCCCTGCAATTTCGATTTTATTCCCTCGTGGGCATTTAGGATCTTTTCTCCTCTGAAATATATCATGTGCACGCCCTCATTCCACTCTTTACACCATTCTCAAGTGCACACCAACTTCTATCTCTCTGCGACTATCCATGAGGAACACTGCGACTTCTTAGCTTGTCGAAAGTTACATTAGACACTCCAGTGACGGGAAGATCATTTTGTGGAACTCAGTTTCAAGGGCTACAAAGTTATTGTTGCTCATCATTTTCAATTTGGAGTGTCCAAGTATCTAGATTGACGGGCTTGGTTGCATATTGCAGCGTTGATGGTTCTGCTCTTCATTTTCAATTTATTTAGAAAGCTGTTGATAAAGACAAAATGAGACATCGGATGCCACATTATATTTGTGGAGTATTGTTGAATAAGGAAGCAAGACATTCAAAGTCATTTCTCCATCGACTCTGACGCCTGTACGAATGAAGAAATCTCTGAATGAATGGAGTGACACTCCAAGGTCCATACGAGGTTTTTATCTGAGTCAAATCATGCCATAAGAGCTAATATACAAGCTGCAGATGAAAAATATATGCGATCCAACTCAATAGAATTAGCAGTAGTATTAGATGCTGACACTATCACGCCTTCCAAAAGAAAATTTACAAAGAAATCGAAAAAGACTACCAGTGGAAAGCATTCTACAACAGATGTGAGAGAGGACCTGGATGATCTTCCATTAGTTCCATCCATGAATGCAGGTCGATGTAGTTCAGGTTTTGAAGCGTTGAGAGATATGACTAGTCCTATTGAAAAATACCCTTCAAAACTAGTTGTTGTACATAGAGTTCGATGGAATTTCGACAAAGGTAGTGAGAGATGGTTGTGCTATTCAGGAGTTGCAGGCATTGTGAGGTGCAAGGAAATCACTTCAGTGTTTACTGCATAACACTTTTCAAGTTGTTAGACAGCTACAGGAAATAGTCACATGAAGTTTAAATTAAAATTTTAGGATCAGAAGTGCCACCATACTCGGTTATTTGCTAACAATCATAATCACAAAAACACTACTGATAAGAGTGGCAACATTTTGCCAGTGCACACCAATGTTTGTAACAGCAGAGCTTCTGGCAGACGCACCTGGCGTTCGCAGATCTGGAGAAGGCAAACTGCTTCAGATTCCTGGAACACGAAGAGTTTTATTTTTCTTTTTAAGACTGATGTATGTAACAAAAGAGATGAGATGAGCACGGGACTGGAAAAAACCTCTGTCGATGAGGGTTTCATTGTAATGACTGAGTTTTTGTAAACCAGATTGGAGTAATAAAGACGATTTTTGCTTCAGACTGTGAGATTCATCACGGTCGATTTCTTTCAGCATGTTCTTCTTTTCTTTCAGCTGTGTTAAATCTGTTTGGACTGCATTTATGTGTTCTTTACTCACAGTTGATATTGTCTTTACCATATCTTCATGTCTTCCTTGATCCATCACGATTGCATTACATTTTTTTTTCTTCTAACCGATGTGCTTCGTTATACTTTAGTACGACCACTACTATAACGAAAGGATTTGGGTTTTCTGTAATTGTTTATTGTCTTTCCTCTGCACCAACTATCAACGGTGTAAGACCAATTTGCATTTTCGGAATTCTGCATTTATCCTTTGCTACGTCGGCCTTTCCTTTTTCTTTCCTCTACCACATCATGATTTACCAAAGCGCTGAAAGATAGACTTACTTTGCCTCACTTTCCGCAAGTTATTTGATCTCTGCTATTGTCTCTTTTTCTCGGTTTTCATTTAACTCCATGCCCAATGGACCATTTCCCTAGTTTAACCCCCAAACTCCAAAAACACAAGACCATCATTTACCCACAAATCTGCCCACCTTTTTCACGCTACTTAAATTCCTACTGTGACATTGTTCGAGAGATCCCTCTCGGGTTGGAAGGGGAAGCTCCCAATCCAAAGTGGTTTGAGGTTGCCTCTGGATTGATTTGTTGCAGCCCATTTCAGTTTCGAGTGTCAACACAAGGTACATTTATCATTCCTTATCTTAAGAATTGAATTTTTGAATTTTCAGCATTAAAATTAAAAATTTATCAGAAATTATAGGATTTGACAAAATCCCATAATTGCTCCAAGGTTCGTGTACTTCCAGGATAGATGGGAGAAATCAGAGACATGTGTCATTATCTTTGATGTAGAAGGATGGATGAATATCTATCAGGTTCGAGATTTGAGCTTTCCAGGTGTCTGGTCAACGCTAGTCAAATAGGGCCACTTCAGCTGAAAATACCCTATTTTAGTAGAACATTATGGACAGTTTTAGATTTTCTGATTTAATACATGTATTTTTGTTGATTTAATACATGACTCAAATTATTCTTACTCGATCTATACTCCTCAGTCTTTCCTCAAGGACACTTACACTGTTTGCCTTATCTCGAGGTTAACTTAGGTTATGTCAACACTTAGAATTTTCTATATACTTATACTATATTCAATCATCTTAGGGTTTATGCTTTTATATTTGGAAACTTGGACTCTTATTGTCAACAATTGTCAACTCACATAAAGTGTGATGAACCACATGAAAATATATGTACTAAAAGTGTGATGGAAATCACATAAAGTGTGATGAACAACATGACAATAGTTGTACTAAAAGGGTATTTTTTCATTATACACCTCATGAGAGCACCTCTTCTCTTGACATTATATAACTCATGGTAGGATTATTAGATCATACCATATAGTATAGTGACATCAACATTGTATAAATCAGTTAGAAACATGCAATTATTAGAGAGTAATGCACAACAGGTTCATATATATCCACATCATCATGGTGATGTTATCAAGTCATCTTGTTGAGGCATGGACCAATCATAGGTTGCCACATATCATTGATGATGTCATCAATTTAGAGTTAAGGAGACAAGTGATACCTTCAAGAGATGACTCCTGACATTCTTGCGCATATGGATTAAAAATATATGTCATTCTCTTTTTCATCAAAAAATATCTAAGTGTTGACTTCTAGATTTGAAGTGAAGTTTAAATGGATTTCATATAAATTTTGTGCCAATTGAGTTGATTATCCTTCACATATCATGTTTTAGGATTTGGCATGGTTTTCTCCATGGGATTGACACGTCTCTTAATTCAATTTAATAAAATTTTAAGTTTCAACATACATATGGATTCAATACTTTAAGTTTTGTAGATTGCATGACCTTTGGAATAGACCCACATTTATTTATGGAGGATTTAATAACACTTTAGGTCTAGAAATAACTAGGTGAATTTAAAATATTGAAACAAATAAAACATAACTTGCATATGTCATTTCTAACAAAC
>ML777778.1:507771-523470 GCA_009831015.1 Picea engelmannii
AAATAATAAAAGAAAAAAAAATAAAAGGGGGGAAAACTTAAAAGAAAGGGGATTTAGGGTTTTGGAGGAAAAACTAATGGGAGGAGGTCAAAAAGGGGATAAAATAAAGGAGATGGCGAAAGAGAAGGGGATCTGCTATGAGGTATTGTTATGCTGCCAAAATGGCAAACTGGACTGATTGCTTGTGAGGAGTTGGGGATTTTCCCAGCTGCGAGAGAGTGGTAGCTCAGCCTTGGAGGCGAGCTGGGAAGCTAGGTTACTGTCTGGATTGTGTGTGGCCCCTTTGCGGCTCGGGGGGCTAAGGGGGAAGAAGAGTACCCCTAGCGATTGGTTGGGAGGTACCGGTGAGCTCTTGACGGTCGGCGAGCCGGATTGCACGGAGCGCGTGGACTAACCTTCGGAGAAGGCGAACAGGCAAAGGTACGCCCTTAGGTAGAATGAAAGACAGTGCAATAGTTATTGTTTACATTTTGGACTGTGGTTATGTTTTTATTTTATTTCATTACTCAGGTCTGCATAATGTTTTATTCTCATTCTGGATGGCGTAAAATTTATTCGATGACTGTGTAAAATGGTTAGTGTGTACATTCAGGACTGTGTAAATGTGTAAATTCTGTGCAGGACTGTGTAAATTTTTATGGTTTAGTGCTGGAATTTTTTTTGCTAGGTATCTGTTATTAAAACCCTTGAGTTGGGCAATCATGTTCTACTCGCTCTTGGTTCCTGGAAGTAAACCCTACGTCGTGATCCCTAGCATGTGTATTCCTTCCCTTTGGCAAGGTTTTACTCCACCAAAGGATTCACACCTTCGCATTGGATTTGCGTTCCTGGCCTATCTGAGATCCAAGCACCTGTAAATTTCTCAAAAGGATTAGGTTAGACGTGTTTGCACCTCTTTGCAAGAAGAAAAAAAAAAAAAAAAGAACCTCCCATCCAACTGAGAAATTTATTATGGCTGTACCCATCCATCTCCGATTTTCTGGATGCCTTCTTCCGTGGGTTGAATCTGTGTTCCTTGCATGTCTAAGAACCATGGCACCGATAAATTTTGCAGTTGAGCTTGGCCCTGTTGGACATTATGCGTTGTAAATTCCAGCCCTAGTCATAGAAAACGTTCAGGAAGTCTGCTAAGGGATGGAGGTGAATCAACCGTTTTCTGTTTATTTTCTTATATATATGGGTACCAATAGTTTCGAGGGTTTTAGATTCTACTCAGATAGTTTTTTTTTATAACTCAGTAACCAGCTTTCTAGCTGGGCGGCGGGCAAGAACCTCGTAGATTTATTTTTCCATTTTTATTTATTTATTATAAAGTTGATAAATATATTTGTATATTGCAGATCTATAATAAAATTTCATAAATCTATTTATGATAAAATTATATGTTCCTTTGATTAGTTATATATATAAATTTTATGTGGAAAAACGATTCCATCGACAAGAATTGGATGGCGAAATGAGTATAACCTGTTTAACTTACAAATGTTATGGCATGTGAATAGGGTTCATAGTACAACAAATTTATGGGAATTCACAACCGTTTTGCTTTTGGAGTGCATGTTGGTGCAAGTCTTTGAGATATTTATTAGGGTTTCACCCATTTAACTTAAAACTCAAAACTTTAAAACAAAAGTATAAAAATCGTCAAAGTATTTGGAAAACCAAAGAAAGAAGAACAAATTACATGCTAGGGAATACCAGTGCATGAATTTATTCAATTTGAAAGGACATGGAGTAGGATGTGGTTTATTGACCAATCAAAAAATCCCCGAGGAAACGATGAGCAAAGAGTTCAATGGAAATAATGAAAGGAATTGGATACAAACACAACATTAGCTTCCAAATGGCGTCTAACGTGTAATCAGATGTCATCTACAACAGATTGCTGGCGGTCTCTGTGTGAATTGAGAAGCTTGAGAATCGACTTAGCTTCTTCCTTAGCTCTAGGAGAACCCGTGGCCTCCAACATTTTCAGAGACTGAATAGTCTGAGGAAGCATAGCCAGTCTTATTCGACCCTTATCGTTGTTGGGAGGTGAGCCGGCCATTCTCAGGAACTTTTCTTTTCGTTTTCTCCCGAGTTTTTGCTGGAGAGTAGGTCTGTATCACCCTTGGCTAAATCGCCTACACCTTGGATGATTCTCTGCAGTGCGCCCAGATTCCTTAAAGCCTTACGCAAACTCTGGTTGACAGCTCGGTTGTGTTAATCTACGCCTTAAACACTGCCTGTCTTAATTGGGGTGTCCGCGCGAGTTCCTAGAGCGTTGAGTTATTCTTCGACCTACATTTAACCCTAACATAATTCAGGCATGCGCGCATTAGTAGCCGTTTGGGCTTGGGCAGACGCTCCCAACTGCATCCATTAAATTTCCTCCGACAATCTCAACAGTGTTATCAAGGCGTTTCAATGGGGGACAGTATTACCGTGCACCATTGGTTAGTTCGGCACCGGATGTTGTGGTTTCCAATGTTTTTACCAGTAAGAAAATGTAAATTCGTGGCTCATTAAATTGCACTGGATTACATATCTACCCTTAAGATATTTTTTTTAAATTAAAACCATAAAGGAAAGGATTTTACTCACCTTGGTTTATCATGGCGGTAAGCCTGTTATTCATTTTGTGTATAGTTTTTATCTCTATTTTAATTAATCAAAATAGATACCCTTACCTTTTTCTTGGCGTACATTGACCATTACAACGTGGCAATAGGTTACATATTCCTCTTTAAATTGAAATTATATACACCAATGTACATTTAAGTATGAACAAGTCTTAGTTTACAATCACCCCTTAAAATCCTAGGGTTTAACCTTAGACGACATAAAGGACGCATGACACCTTGTTGTATATTAAACCAGGGTTCTTATAATGGAATATATAAGTATATATTGTTCCCTCCAAAGTTAGTTAAATGAATTGTTCTCCTTTCATATGATGTCTTGAGTTTAGTGTTATAAAAAGGGAATAATTTTAACTCCCTTTTTATAAAGTTTGGATTCCTTATAGTCGCCATTGAAAGTAATGCCCATTGATAACGCCTATGGTCAAGGTTAATTTTAATGTTATTTGTTTTATGGAAAATGTTAAGGTTAAGGTTATCATTGGGTTAAAGTATTAACCGATGCATAGGATGATGATTGTATGCGTAGGGTAAGGTAATGCTAATATTATTGTTGTTCCATGTTAATGATTAGGGAATGATAGGTTAACGATAGGGTTCAAGTTATGTTAATTGTGGTAAGGATAAGGTAGTTTTAATGCAATAGATTATTGCAAGGATACTTGATACAAAAAATACAATGGTGCCTTCGATTGCAGTAAACTATGGTAGCCTTAATGTGATGGATAACTTGCAGGGTTACTGAGTAAGTTATACCGTGGCTTGGTCATTTATGAAAAGGTATTGTAGCTGTATTTTTATGTATATCACCTATTGATGAAGGAGCCTGTTATTTCGCAAGGTTAATGTGATATAAATGTAATGCGTCTATTATTTCATGATCACAGAATTTTTAATGTTTATTGTTAATGAGGAACTTATAAGTTGAAATGTTCTTGAATTAAGCACAATGAAATTACTCTGAGTTAGTAAGGAAGGGTGTCGTTCTAAAAAAAAAATTAATGTGGTACCGGGTTGGTAAACCTTTCGATGCTTGGTCTTCTTGTGTCGGGCGGGATGTAGACACCCCCAGGTAGCCTTAGGAGATATGTCTGTGTGTGATTGTTTCGTGTAAGGAATCCAGTGCCGTATCAAGAGTCTCGGGCCCTTTAAAGGCAGGGTTTCCACTCTTGCGACACCCCTGACAGAGATTACTAGTTCCTGCTTGAGCAGCCGGCCAGGAGCCTATCTGACCTTCTCTCTCTCCAGAGCAGAGGACTAAGATTAAATGCCCTGCTTTCCTGTGCAGTAATAGTAATATCTGCTACCATGGTTTCTTCCCTCTGTGTTCGTACTATGCATAACCCAGTATGCCATTAAATGTTCGCATTGTGCGTCTTATGTCTTTGGTCATTTATTATGGTAGTTACCTATAGTGCACCTTATGTCCTTGGTCATTCATTGCTTGCAGCTACTTGTCGTGCGCCCTTGTATGCTTGTGGTAATATTCGTGGTTGTGTCTTGTTGGTTGTCGGGTGGCAACGTAGAGTCACGTGAGTCTGTTACTTCTACACGCGCACACACCTTAACACAAAAAGAAATTTGCACCTGTTATCAGAGTTGTTGCCATAACGAGGAGGGTCGTTACATTAATGCCCTAAAGTGTAGTCAATGCAATGAGAAATAGGTAAGCTCCACGTTAATGCTACTTGCTACAAATTTTATGAAATCAACTTAATCAACATATTGAATGCATATGGAAATATTGTTTCTTTGGAGGATTATCATAGTTCTTTGTTGAGAGAAGTAGTTTAGTGAACATTCATTACATTTATTTCCATTTGGTACTAGAGGATGAATATTTTAGGATCTTATAGAAAATGCATGTTAATGTAGCATTCATGAATTGTCTTGTAAAACATTATGTTAGTACTAAATACACTTATGCACATAGATATACATAAATAAAATATATACCTTCAATATTGAGAGCATACAATTAGCCCCATTTTTTATTTATTTATTTTAAAGTAAATAATTTTCGTCTCAATTTCGACGACCATGCAAATTCATGTGACGAATTTGCTATATAAAAAAGAAAAGATGTCATCCCAATTTCGATGACCATAAAAATTCCTGCGACGAATTTTCTATATAAATAAGAAAATATGTCTTTGCAATTTTGACGACAATAAAAATTCCTGGGATGGATTTGCTATATAAAACAAGAAAATTTGTCATTGCAATGTCGATGAAAAAAAAAATTTCTACGACAAATTTTCTATATAAATAAAGAAAAGTTGTCATCGCAATTACGACGACAATAATAATCCTGCGACGAATTTTCTATATAAACCAAGAAAAGTTGTTTTCGCAATTTCGACGACAATAAAAAATCCTACGACGAATTTGCTATACAGACCACGAAAAATTGTCGCCGCAATTGCGACGAACAGTTGGTTTCACTTAGTTTTCCTATATTGTCGTATTGGCGACGATATTTATTTTTTTGTCGCAATTGTGAGAAGTTCCCTACGGTCTTCACGCTTGCGACGTTAATTCAAGTTCGTCGAAATTGCCATGTTCTATGATATGACGTTTGAGAGACTCAAGATTCATCGCAATATCCATGACATAACATCACAAGAGCGTTGAAATAGCCATCACAAAATGACCCAAATTTGCTAGTGAAGATGTCACCGACCGGGCAAAGGAGTATGCAGAAGAGAGAACAATGGAGGCTGGAACCTCAAGTCATCCACCACAACCCAAGGGGAAACATCCAGTACCACGATCACCGCACAATTAGGCCTCCATAGCCATAGTATTGCCACACATTCCAGATGGCGTACGTGTAGCAGGTAACATGTTAGGCCACATGGAGAAATTGTGGTACTCATACCACGATGTGACGGACACAGACAAGTTTCCAGAATGTTCCAAGAAAGTTTACTTGGAAACTGTGGGTATAGGACCCTTTGGAGAACCATTTAACCAACCAAGCCAATGGGAAACTAGACTGGCCAAAACTGACATTCTAGGCCTGTTGGACATCCCGCACTTTGGAAGGGGCCAAGACCCAAACAACTGCGTCAAGCATCTGATGGAAACCACCCATGGAGGATTCCTATGGTTGGAACCAATCATCTCAATAGACGTGGATGTAATTTCATACATCACAGGGCTGCCAACACGGGGAGAGACACTCACGCAGTTCCTTGATGACAAGATTAAGGAGATGGCAATGGCCGAGGAAATGAATAAGAAGTATGGTACAAAAATAGGGTCGTGCAGAATCATAATTAAGCACATTAGTGACGCATCAAAAAGGATGTCCAAAAAAATCATGGTGTGCAAGTTACTCAGGAAATGTCGCAAGGAGAAATTCGTTGTTGGGGTCTTCGCAGCTACCACACAGTGTGTGGAGGGAACCACACTCAGTTGGGCCCCATACTTGTTGAATCTGTTCCTGGAAGACTGGAAGGATGCGCAGGACCTGGGGATGAAATTTCACTATTCATGGCTACTTGTCCTGATCACCTTGGTTGGATGGAAGGAGCCTAAGTATTCATTCTTTGTCACGATATCCAATCCTTTCCACACAGCACGATACCTATCATTGGGGAGCACTCCAGACCCCAAGAAAAAAAGGGATAATGCAAGCATGTTCAAAGGATATTACAACGAATTGCAGGAAAACATCGCCAACACTTGGAGGATTAAACCATAAGTGGTCGCACAGTATCAGGGCATAGCCAACTTCAAAGTGACCAGGCATACAATGTGGATCCAAACACGGAAGGATCCTGACAACTAATGGTTACAACTGCGGTACTGTGTCAAGAAAGAGGACGTAGAAATGGACATCAAGGATTAGAACGATGACTGGAGGATTCCAGTCCTCAATCAAGAGATGCCCGTAGATAACAAGGTAGAGGTAGGGCAAGAAAAAACACGTGTAGGAGACAAAACAACACCCAAGAAGCCAAGGATAGGTCAGAACCTGATGCAACAAAAGAAAGGGGGTGTGTTTAAGAAAGGTACCCAGGCGGGGAAGAAGGATAGCACTCAGGCGCCATATGAACATGAAAAATAAACTGAGAAAACATAGGGGACCACATCAAGTGCTAATCAGCAGGAGCAAGGCCAAACTAAGAGGCCAATTATACAAACGGGGAGTGGACGCAAGAAAACTAAGGCACACAAGATGCCACCAGAATATACGATCACTGAGGATGACATAAACCTTGTGGCCCATATGGTCCAGGATCGAACAAAAGGGGATTTTGAAGATGCCCAACACTAAAGGGATAGGATTCAGGAGAATCTGGAAGACATGATGCAGCTCCTCGAGAAAATCAGAGAAAAATAGAGGGCCGACAAAGGAATAGAATTAGTCCCAACAACATCACAGATAGGAGACGAGGCTGGATCGAGCGAGAAGGATAGGATCCAGAAGACAACATAGTCGATCTCGATGTTTCACATTACACCCAACATGTTGTGCATGGATGAAATTGTGGGTCAGATACCATTGAAATATTTGTCCCAAATCCAGTTGGTAATGACACGAATACCAACCAATGCATTGTACAAATTGCAAGTTAGCATAGCGTAGGAGGTACAGTCACACGCACGCACAGACACAACAGAATTGCAGCAGATGAAGGACAAAAGAGAAGAGTTGGAATTGGTTCTTGAGAATGTCAACATTGAGACCAAATATGAGAAAGACCACACAGATAGGCTTGAACAGGGATTGCTTGTAGCCTATGAGAAAATTCCAAAAAGAGAGAAGATATCAGAGCTCATGACGAGGCATAAGATTGATCAGATTGTGCATACAATTGATCAATACATGAAGGATATTGAGCACCTATAGGAACATATCATACCTACCACCCCCCCGGAGGTGAAGGAATAGAGGAAGCAGGAAGCAACAACGCAGATAGAGGAGATGGAGTGACAAGTCAGCGCAGTGATCGACTTGTTCGATAAAGAAACACAACTATGGATGAATCTGGAGGAGGATCAACATGTCCAACAGTGGGATGAGGAAGAGGAGAGGATAAGTGAAGCTATCCAAGACCTCAAGCAGAGGCAGAAGACGATGTCGATCACTGAGAGCGTCAAAGGAGCATAGGATATGAAGAAGTTGCAAGTAGAACTCATAACCGCACAGACACAGAAGAAGGAGCACTAGGATCAAATGGAACCTCTCCAAGAACAAGCTGCAAAGGTCATTGCATAGGTGGAAGATGCAAATAATAACATGGCACAAACTTAGGAAGAATGCACAAATATGGTCAGTGATGAGATTGCATCACAAGTCTTGGACGCACTCGGAGAAAAGGCCGCACGAGCTCAAGCGCAATAAAAATAACTCACACAGAAGTTTTGGGCTCTCGTAAGAGAGATTGAACAAGCACACAAAGTTCAGGTGGCTCGGGATGAGCCACATGTCAGTGTTGGGGGCTTATTGGATGCAGACCTAGCTAGGAATAAAGGCTATTTTTGGAGGAGAAGCATGCAAGAGGGAAAAGACAGCTGGAAGGAAAAGCAGTGCATGTAAGAGAAGCAGGATAAGCACGCATGCAAGGAAGACCTAAAAACGCTAGGTTTAGTTTTTTATTAATGAATTGTAATGGATGGTGAGCCAAGGATATAAATAGTTCGTACTTAGAAGGACGGGGGGCTAGCGGTACACCGAGAAAATAAGAGAAGACACACACGGAGAGATAGAGAGAGAGAGAGTTGTGAGAACTATATGAGTCGTTAAGTTGGGGAGCTGGGAAGTAGTGAGCAACTCAAACTCGAGGGTTATATCGTAGGATGAGAAGCCTAGTGCGATCTAGTCATCCTCAGAAGGATCAAGGATCCTGTGGAAAAGGGAGAGACCTAAGATTGTAAACACACGTGGCGTGATCTAATTATGAACTATAATAAAAGATTAAGAGCCAGATATTTTTGGACGTAGCCTAGGAGGGGGTGAACCATGGTAAAACCTGTGTTATGTGAATGAATGTATGCATCTCTATGTTTAATTAACTGATGAATGCTAGATGAATGAATTGCTAGTTAGATCTGGTATTCCACATGCATGAATAGAATGAATGTTATAACTATATGTTAGATTGAATGAATAAATATTACAGAACACAACCACAGATCTCTACTCATTCCCTGGCTACAAACACCCGATTATTGCAACAACCGATAGAGTTATCTCGGGTGAGACTGCATAATACACTATGTGTGCTGCGTTGCCTTCTAGGTTACCAGAGGGGCCAATAGTTTTAAAGGGATTTTGTTGGGAATCTTATCAAATTTGAACCAGGGTCAATCAATGATAGTAACATAGAATTAGAATACCCCATAAAGAATCCGCAACACAATAGAAGCGTAGATCAAAGCCAAAAATGAACAAAAACATATACCTTATATTTTGCTGGAAAATAACATATCACTTTTAGAAAAATTCAAATTTCACATAGTTATTCACATTTTCTATGAAGAAAATTTGTATACTCCAAAATCTAATTCAATTTTCTATATTATGTCTTCTTACACGATATTCAAATTCATTGTAAAAGTACCTTGAATAATCCCTCCAAGTTAAAATATTGTTGTTTTCCATGTTTGCATTGCCACTAATGCATCATGAAAGACCATACCACTATTAGAAAAACTAGATTTTCACATCTAATCATACAACATTTCCAAAAACAAACGATATATATTCTGGAAGCTAGTTTGAGGTTCTATGTTTCATCTTCTTAGACCATATTCAAATTAATTATGCAAGTACCTTGAGTCATTCCTCCAAGTCAATAATTAATTTTTTTCCATATTTTCATTTCCATTGAAGTGTCTTAAGAGGTCATGATTAGTTTGCACTCACCCATACCTCATTCCATTTTTGGATTTTCCCAACATTAGGTTATCCAAGGTAAATCTTTTGTTTTTTATCATATATGTGATGGTGTATTCTCTACATTCAACTATTAATACATGGATAATTATAGACCAAATTAATAAACATAGATATACACATTTAAATTTTAATATAGGGTGATCAATCACAAATTAATGGATGACCAACAACCCACTAATAACCATCATTGGCATGATGACAATATAGAAGTATTAATGAAATCACTAAAAATGAAAAAATATTATTGGGAGAGAAAATGGGTGAATACTAAAACATTAAAACATAGCCAATATGTTGACCTCATATATCTCTTGAATTAGTATAGGCTTGATGCTCCAACATAGGGGACATTGTACTAGTTTCATGCAATTCTCAATTAAAAAATAAGGATTTAAGGATTGACCATCCCATAGTGAGCCTCCATCTAATAGTTACAATTGCAATTATTGCAAAATAAACTATAAAATGAATGTTAGAGAGCAAATATTAGAGGTCAATTTGTTTATGGAACTAAATATATTTAATATGTTATCTCTAATTACCTACATTATACAAGTTAGTGCCTAAAATAAAGAAATCCATCATAAAATATCATCCATGCGAGATGGCTGACTCGATTTGTGGAGAGAGGCATAGAGACTCAAGGGGTACTTGAGATCCATTATCTCACCTTTCCCTTGAAGAAAAATCTCTACCTTCATCTATTTGAACCATTGAAATAAATCAATGAATTTTCTCAATGAACCAACCACAAGAAACAAAACTCAAGCAAATTTAAAGAATAACAAACCAAACAAAATTCAAAGTAAATTATGAACACATGACCCACGACAATAAAGAAATAAAAGGGACAAATGAACCCATTAAATACATCACAAACCTGCAAAATTCATAGCTACATATTATAATTATAATAATTTATTATGATAGAAATGTAAAAAATATCTTTTTTTTTTTTTATTTTTTTCAAAGAAAAAATTACCATTTATGTTCAAACATTCAATGGAAATTACACTTCCTAGGTGCATATTGCATTGACAAATTTAATATTTAAATATTAATGTACTTATTCATCTGTGTCCTAAGAAAAAATAGTCAATCTTACTTTTTTTTTACTTTCTTCTTTTTAATCTCCCTCCAACCCCTTGGAGAAGCTTCCATATTGAAAATTGATAATTCAAAAATTGGATAGTTAGAATTCACATGAGAAATTAGAATCCAAGGATTTAGATGATGTGTCAACACCTTATCAAGATTGAAGTTGGGAGACTCATGAATTACCTTCATTTCCATTTATGAAACTTTATTTCCAACTACCACCCATTAAGTATTCTTGTTTTTGTCGATGTTCACTATAAAGAGAAATGTTTGTTCAACTTGCACTTTTGCGTATCCATTGGTATCCTTATGTGAAACTAATGTTGGACACAACAACCACACTGAGAGGGGGGGTGGGGGGGTGAATCAGTGTAGGGATATTTTTCCACTTCCCTTCACAAAACTCCTTAGTTAGCAATCACCATTTAATCATCACTTATTACTGTCATTTATAACCATTTGTATGAGAACATATATCAACAACAGATAAAAAAAACATATATCATCAATAAGCCATCACCACAAAGAACACAAATAACACAAGATGTATGTACAATTTTGTTTTTATTATGGACTACAATTCTTGGGTTTATCAGCAACAACTGAATAGAGTAACAACTCCACAAGACAACCAGCTCTGCAATGCAAGACTCATCTTACACAACTCAGCACCAACTAAGAAGAGGATTCAATCCTCATCAGATACCAATTTTTCAACAGGTACACGACTTGTTAGTAGTGCAACATGCGTATGTACACACCCTACCAATAGTGCATCCCACATATGTACACAGTCTAGATCACAACAGACTATGTGTGACTCCTCAAGAACTAGGGTTTTCTCTCTCCATGAAAACTCAGATCTTCTACATCCTTTGTCACATCTACTTCTACCCTTCACTATACAATCTGTACCATAACCAATCACAACACATATATTCTCTCCAAAAAACTTACTCATGCTCCTCAACCATACAATATGAATGCTACTTAATCATGCATAAGAAACCAATATACTATGGAAACCATATCAGTACTGAAATATAAAATTGTTTCTCACTCTATAAATTTTACCAACATAAACCATATCATGACAGCCATACCAAGAATTCCTTAAGCATTCACCATACCATAAGAAAAAGTATCCATCAAAACAATCATGTAACCGTACCACAACTTCTATGATAGATTTGAGCCCATAGAATTGAGATATGGAACTTGCTTCATCCTTCAGGAACCTGGCACCATCTCACACTCAAGTCTCCATGAATTTCTCCAACTGTACGCACTCTAACCTCCTGCAACCCGTGCATGTATGCGCTCTGGCCCACTTCTACTCGCGTACTCCTTGAGAAACTAGGGTTTCTGAACTTCCAAAACTTTCACTGTCAAGATCTCAGACTTATGAAAATTTTTATGCATCCTTGAGATCCTCCAGTCAATCTCTTTCTTAGAATAGATCTTCAATATATTCTCAGGAGTGATGTACTTACAAGAGACCCTTGCCTCTTATTTATACTCTCCAAGAATCTTCCTTTAGAAGCATCCACTTACCCACTTTGTCCACATATCCACTTTATCCACATAACCATTTTTTCCACATGGCCACCTTTATCCAACTTTGTCCACTTAGCCACTTTGTTCACATGGCCACTTGTCCATTTAACCAACTTTCCTTATTTTAGGGTTAACCCACTTATAACCACTTTTCCATAATTAGAAAGTTCTCCATTTACTTTATTATTTAAATAATTTGCTTTGACTTTATCACTTCACTTTATTATTTAAATAATTTCTTATTTGTAAACACTTTGACTTCTTTGACCTTTTGGGGCTTCTAGCCAATATATGAGGGTCCTCCAAATTTGTAAGGCCATAACTCTCAAACCGTGAGGAGGTATGTGACGTTCCACATACCACCAGAAATGGAATGACAAGAACTATCCATATAGGATAGTTTCACTAACAAATTCATTGATCTTCATCTCATTATTCCATAATTAATCATGGGTTCTCTAACCATACTTCTATGATAACTCAACCACAAAGTGTCTTCCTATGAGGGATTTCACCATAAATGGACCACTTTAGAGTTCATCCAATTGTACTTCCTATCAACCATGGCAAGACAATAATGAGTTATCTTTACATCAATCCAATTGGAATAACCCATGACAATATATCACTATGACATTGTCCCTTTGTCATTGATTCCATGCATGACCACATGATCCAACAATCAATACATTAATGCATCCATCCATCTATGCATCATATTGTTGTAGTTGAATCCCCCTGTAGACAAGTGGATTCCCTCTTGGTCTCTAGACTCCTAAGGCTAAGACAAAAAAGTGATTAACATGGTCATTGACTTCCTTTTAGATCTAATCAAGCTAATAAATGAAAGAGAAGAAGAAAGATATGTACCTTATTAACGACATTTTTCCTTGCAAAGTCCTGGTTGAGCTTCGATCCTGAGCTCCCTGATAGGTCCTATAGGAAAAACAAAGATACAATGGACTTCCTACTCTACTGATATTAGCTCAAATATAGATCCATATACTGTAGAAAAACTCATGTGGAACAAACATAAGTCTGAAAGAAACAGGCCAAGCATTGATTATTAATGATAACAAGTAAAAGTACTTACAATCCTTTGATGAAGGTGCAGCAGCTTCTTCCAGTTCTCCTTGTCCAACCCCTTTGCTCAAGTAATCTACACTGATTGCTTTGATGTCATCTCACTTATGAGATCAAAAGTTTCACATCTCCAATCCTTTCTGTCAATACCACTTACAGGATCATAAGTTTGGTATCAATCTCTAGTCTCTACTATCTCTGTATGTTGCCTATGAGATCATAGGTTTCATACCTCCAATCATTTTCATGTACCTTTCACCATGAGAAGGCCTCCTTATATAACCTTGGAGAGGCCCAACCACTTGAGATATATTTGGGATAAGTTGAGGATTCCTCTCCTTCAGTTGATTATCTTCCCTAAGATAATGCCTTGACCCAAGATTCGAACCTAACTACCTTCAGATATTGAGGGGATTGTCCCTTAATTTCCTCCAACAAACCAAAACTTTACTCATAAAGGGTAGCACTCCCCCAAAATAGTGCACAGGGCACTCAAACACTCCCCCAAAGAGGCCCAGGGAGCGCTAGCACTCCCTGATAGTGGGTAGGGGAGTGCTCCTCTCCAAAATTCATTTTTTAGTGGTTCTTTCAGTGGAAAAAGGTTTGTACTCCCTGTTAAATGATTTCTCTTCTTCAAAACTAGTCTTTGAGGTGTCTTAAGTGTCCTTATGATGTTGTTAGAAGCATGACATAGGCAAGATGGCAGTATGATGTCTGTGACACTTTCAACACTCGTGGTCAAGATGCGACATTTACAACACTTGTAATGATGACACTTGTGACACTATTGAAGTGAGTAATTTTGATGTGTAACACATATATCAATGACAACACATCGATCCATATTAATCTATTCATGACACCATTTATGCATCATATATCAATGAAAACACATTGATCCATCTTCATCTATGCATGACTTCACTTGACATCTATTCATTTACAACAATGACAATACATACTTCATCAATATACTATGACAAGACATCGATTCTTTGACGTCAATCCTTTGACATCAATGACAACATGATCCAACAATCTCCCCCTTTGGCATTTATGGAAATACCACCATTGTTGTCAACACCAATCATTGATGGAAACATGTAGACATGGAATTGCTATTCATCAATGGTCATCTCAATCACATCAATGTGATTATCTCTCCCCCTTTGACATCAATGGAAAATGGTATTTCTCTCCTTGGGGCTACTCCCCCTGCTTGAAATCTCCTTGGGGTTGCTCCCCCTTCATGGATGCCTTTGATCTTACTTTGAATAATATCTCCCCTTTTAAACAAGGGATATCACTCTGATGTAATGTTGAAAACATATCACTCATGTTTCCCCTATGACCATCGCTCTCCCTAGAACCATGCCTATGTACTCTTTCTCCAAGTATTTATCTTTGCATCTGATAAATATCTCCTCCTGGAATCATGGGAATAATAATGACTCCCCCTATGGGTATGTCTCCCCCTATCTTCTCTGTAATATGAACAATATGTTATCACTGTAATATGCTTCTGCTGCAAATGCTACTGGTCAAACAAAACATAGATCAACTGCTTCAAGAATGATCTTCTCTTCCTATGATGATTCTTGGACCTGTCCATGCATCAAACTCGTGCTACACCATACATCATGAATAAAAAGATATGTCAACAATGAATAGAGAATCATGAACAAAACATCAACCAAGTACATCATGTGCCATATTGTGTGCCAATCGTGCACAAATCCAATGTACATCAGCCATGTACATCAATACCATACAATATGCCATAAGATATCATCAATGAAGTGTATCAACCATATGCCAAGAACATGTGCCAACTATGTACCAACCATATGCCTCTACCAATGTGCCAACCATGTGCCTCAAACAAGTGTCATATCACTCGTGATATGCCTCTACCATGAACCAAGTGTCACAACCATGTACCTCAAACCTCAAGCATCATAACAAGTGTCTCAATTATATCATATCACACATCTGTAACATCCCACTCCGGCGCAGTGACAAAACTTATTCTTTGAGGACACTTGCTCGCAAGTGATCTGGATTTTTATGATGATAAAACACTTATCGTTGATGATTATGCATTATGATTGATGAACAAGATGTTTTACTATTGTTGTATACAGGTGCTATTGACTCAGTTTATTTGAGTGTGCAGGGTCTTGACCATGAGGATGCTGAGGCATCAGTGGAACTCCCTTGGACTCTGGATTGAGTCAGGGAGTGGGCTATTTGGGTTGTTTCATTTATGGTGACATTGTTTTGTTTTGATGATATGCTATTGATTTTATGATATGTTGTTGACATGATCTGACATGATGGTTGATGATGCAGGCTGACGATAGCTTGCTGACTAGACTCACATATGGAGTAAAGGGGCCACACACGAGTTCCAGAGAGATTGAGGGA
>ML777778.1:534634-552221 GCA_009831015.1 Picea engelmannii
TTCATTTTAGGAAAGTGATTAAAAGCATGAGAGGGGATCTAGGAACCCTAGGAGTAATTTAAGGAGCGATTTTTGGGGGAGTGAGGGAATTGAGTCTTTTAATTATTAAAAAGAAATTAATTTTTGGAGAACCGTAGGGATGACCGACACTTGGACGACAGAGAATGTTCTGAGGTTTGTCATTAAAAATTAATTAAATAATAATTTAGGAAAGTAGGTGGGTCTGAAATTTCTATAAGAGAAAGGGAAATTGGAGGAAGAAGGGATGAACGGTTAGCGTAACGTTACGCTGCCGAATTGTGGCTTGACAGATTTCTTGTGAGGAGTTGGGTTTATCTTAGCTGTGTTGGAGTGGTAGCTCAGCCGTGGAGGCGAGATGAGAAGCTAGTCTTATCTCTCGTTCTTGTGTGGCCCCTTTGCGGCTCGGGGGGCTAAGGGGGAAGCAGAGTACCCCTAGCATTTGGCTGGGAGGTACCGGTGAGCTTTCTGCAGTTGGCGAGCGGGAGCGGCAAGGAGCACAGGACGTGGTGCGGAGCAAGGGACATCTTCCGAAGCCGACGAGAGGCAATGGTATGAATTTTATATTCTGGTAGAATAGACTGTCTAAGTTATTCTCTTAGGCGATTATGATGCATTATATGTATTCTGTGGCTTCAGCTGTTGTGGTTCGTTTTCGTATGCTACGGCGATATCGTTCTCGAATCTTTGTTGGGTTAAAATTGTTGTTGAATGTGGATTTCTGGTAGTTCGTTTTTATATTTCGTTGCTGTTGATGATGATAGAACATGTTTGGGGGAGAAGATTTACTGTGGGCATTTTACATTTTGTGTTGGGTGTTTTAATGGCACTCACGGTAAAAATTTGGGGCGTTTGACCTACGTTTTAATGTTTAAATGATCTGCGTTTTGCTTAAATATATCTAGGCATTTTCAATCTGCGATTTAAAGGTTTAATGGTCTGAATTTGTTGTCATGTGCATGCCGAAGTTGTCTGCATTATTCATCCTTGCATTCTGGAATTTATCTGAAATGGTATTTGTTCTGATTAATGTTCAGGGAGGTTTTAAAATCGATTGGGCATTTCGTATCCCTTATTGCTCCAAATTTCGTTTTCCATTATGGCATGCCTGTGAATCGTGTTTCATTTCGTTTCTTGAATTACTGCGTGCCTGTGTAATCGTATTGCTTATCGTTTGGATTGTTGCGCTCCTATGAACTCGTGTGACCCTTCTCAGCAAATTCTTATTAAGATTTTACTAATGAAAAACGTTTCATTTCTGTCATTAGATTTGATTTTACTTCGACTGAGATTGTTATGCCTCATGTTGTCGGAACATTGTAATGATCCCTGTCCGCATAAAATTTGGGGTAGTAAATTTTCTCATGCCTGTACTTTCAACCCAGTTAATTCATTTCTGTGGTTAAAGTTTTACTGAATGGATAACCGTTGATGCTATGTTGCGAATATTTTTATGTTGGCCCTTCTCGGCGATTTCTTATTAAGATGGTACTTTTTCCCTTGTCTTCATCGCTCAATTGGTGAAGTTTATCCTTGTTTATCTTGCGTAACAGCCGTAGGGTCCTTCCCTCTGCCAATGGCGCCCCTGAATCGACGGTGTTAACCTCACCACAACGGATTGTTTCTAGGGATGACTACGTAACCATTCCCTTGCTAAATGCGTATCTTGTAGGTTGAATCTCTCCTTCACCTCTGCAAATCGCACCTTATAGGACGACTTCAGTTTTTACCTCTTGCGAGTGTTTCATGCATGGGTAGTGGGCTGCGTTCGTTCTCCTTTTCCGTCCTTCAATTTTACAGAGTCTTGGCGGTGCCTTGTTTCCTGGTTGTCCACGACGTATATGTTCCCTTGCAAAAACAACGGAACCTAGCCGTTCAGTTATGACAACGTTCTTGAAGCGTTACATTCTGGACGTGCCGGCTGCAACTCCCGAAGTGGATGGTAATAATGGATGACCGGGGAAGCGATTATTAAGGGCGTGACGAGTGGTAATTTCTGTGGTAGGTTGATGGCTGACACAAAATTTGATGACCGTTTTGGCAACCATGGTTTAGCGTTTATAACGGTTACAGAAATTTGTAAGGAGCAGTACTTTACTACATTAAGCCATTGTGTTGATCCCTTGACACCACTATTATCCTTTTATTTTCCTTCGGTCACATTATTCTTATCCTTTCTGCAAAGACACTAGGTAACGATGAATTAACCCGCAAGTCATTTCCTTATCCAGATGACAGTTATCAATTCTTTATCCGCGTAATGATTATTTTAAATCGGTAAACTGGTAACTTGATAGCCAAAACCTGGTACCTTTGAGAGCCTGCCAGCTGCAACTACCTTCCATTATTGCTATTGCCAAGAAAACCCTTGTAGTTAAGTAATTAATTAAGATGATACCCTTTTGCTTCAGGGTAGTCGAACGTTGGGAGTTGTATGTAATTTTATGCCGAATAATATTTAATATCTAGAGGAGATGCCCTTGGGAAGGCTCGGGCTTATGTGTGTTGGTCATTTTTCTTTCTCTACACATAAACCTTGATCCTAACTATCTTTAAGAGTTGTCTCCCTTAAGGTGATTGTGTTAAACTAGCTCTTGGAAGGATAAGGGAGTCTTAGTGTCATTCTTGCTAAGTTAACAAGTAATCTTTAAGAGAGGTTTTTATGTTCGGTATTGGATAATCCTTCTTTAGTTGAGAGCATTAAGTTTATCGATAGTGATGGTAGCATATATTTAACCCTGTAATAGACCTACCTTTAATTAAATGTTACCTATTAGGAGCTACACTAAATATATAACTTTGTGGGTTTTAATGTCACCAATAATACGTAAGATGATGTTATTTCTATTTATTGACACTTCTAATTATGGTTATTTATAAGTATGGTCATTTTTAATATTGTTGATTTGACATTTTCAATCTTGTCCCCTTAAATATTGTCATTTAAATATTGATATTTTTATATATTGCCTTTTTTTTTAAATATTACGTTATTGTTATTTTCATTATGATGTTACTTATAAATATGATATTATGGCATTATTATTGGAAACTATGATCATAGAAGACATTGAATAGTGAGCTCCTCATGTTATCTTGAAATGTTTTTATCCTGTAAGGTCATTGTAATTTTGTGGATTCAACATATGCGAGGTATTGTAATTGTAAAATCATGGCCCGGATATGTGAGATAAATGAAAGGTGGTTAGTAATTCATGGCAATGTTATTGTAATTTTCATTGTTATTAATAACAGATATGGTGTAATAACCTTGATTCAAGTACAATAGATTACTCGGAGCTAGTAAATGAGGGTTGTTATTCATTTAAATAATGTTGAATTTTGGGTTTTGTTGTCGGAGTCCTCTTGTCACGCGCCTTCCGTAAGGGAGGTATTTGTTCTTCTTATTTATGTTGTACTTGATTGTCTTCAGTTAGTTTCTTGGTCTGTTGTGTCGGGTGGGATGTAGACACCTCCATGTTCCTCAGAACAGTCGCCAGCCCTGAGACCTTACATGGTTAAAATCGATGGGAACCTGGGCTTGAGCGTTGATTATGTGTCTTGGAGGTCCTAACCTTGTAGGGTAGGATGGGCGGGTGGTCAGTTTTACTTTGTCGTGGATGCATATTGGTCATCGAGTGGCGACATAGAGTCAGGTGTGTTGTTACTTCTACTCGCGCGCACACACCTTACACACAAAAAAAATAAAAATAAAAAATAAATAAAAAAATAAAAAAATTTTGCACCTGTTATTAGAATGCTAAACAAGTAATACCAATGATGTAATTTATCCAAGTACTATCACCCACAAACATATACCATCTATGAGTGCATCAACATTGCAGTAAACATGTATCACCACTTGTTCCAAGCAAGTGCATCAACCATGCACCAAACCTCAACAAGATGAATTACAATCAATATGTGTTCCCATACATGTATTCCATATCAACCATAAACCATGTGCCAATCATACTTCTAGCAGGTGCCTCTAACAATCTACCAAAAGTGTACCAAACATGCATCAACTATAGATCAATAAATGAGTCATCCATGATGTACAATATAACCACCTGATCAAATAATCAACTACATGCCCCAATATGTATCTCAACCACATGCCAAATGCATGCACCAAGATATCCAAAAAATATTCCTCTAACGATACATCATAAGATATATTAATGGAACTCAAATATGTACCATCCATAAACCTCAACAGATATGCCTTAACCACCATTCACTACAACAACTACTAAGCATCCAAAAATACATGTATTAGAAGTGTGCCTCAATAGATCAATGACATCTATAGCTAGCATCATCATGATATATCTCATAACCAAAGTGCCATAACTTCATTGTCACAACCAGCCTTGTTCTTCAACACAAAAAAAACCTCAATCCATATTTTAGAGTTAGTATCATGCATCTAGAATAGACTTTCAACATTCAACCATATGTCACCATCATACATACAAAAATTATGTATTCCAATATGTAATTATGAAAAAACCTGCAACAAACCATGTTAGACCCTGTAGCAAACCATGTCAGACCCTGCAACACAGAGTTATACCATCATACTATGTTGCAAATCATATGCATAGCCTTTTTCCAAAGCTATTACCAACTATATGTAGCCTTCTATATAGACATATCACATATGTATGCAACCTATTTATAGGTCAGCTCACGTATGTATGTGACTGTTATTAATGTAACCAGCGTACTCTTCAGAAGAAGTCAAGCTTGAACTTTCCTTAGGGATGCCAATATATTCTGATTGTTTAGTCTTCTTCACCCACTTCTGAAGGTGTCCCAACTTCTTAGAAATTGAGCTTTGAGCTTCCATCTTTCCAACATTGTTTTCTCTTCTAGCCTCATGTTTTCTTCTTGTCATGTTATATGAAGTCCTCATCATAGATTGTCTTCTTGTGTTCCGGGAATCGTGGGTTTTGTGGCCAAATCCACTACAGTTGTAGCATCTCATGGTGTGACAATGAGAAACAATGTGTCCTACTTGATTACATCTCCAAAACCTTAGGGTGTTATTAAATATTTTATTATCTCTCCTTGCATAATATCTTCATTCCAAAGATTTGTGACCATATTCATTACATGAATAACAGTGACCATGAAAAATATTTTCATACCTTTTCTTTGGTGTCCATATTGAAGGTGTCTCTCTTTTGAATTTTCTTTGAGGTGTAAATATGGCTTCTTGATGTCTTCCTTTCTTTATTCTTTTGAAAATTTCCTTGCCTTGTGTAGATGGTAGACTTACAACATTATTTCCATCCTTTGAGAGTGAGGGACTTACCTCATACTTTTTTGAGGTTTTTTCTTCAACATGTGTATCGTCTTTGTTGTATCCAAGACCTGACTTATCATTTGGTGATCTTTGACTACTATCGAAGATTTCACTCAATATGTTTGAGCTATTCAATAATTGGTTTGACTTCTCTACTTTCTTTCTAAGATCAACAACTTCAGCTTCCAACTTATGACATGATTCTTCCTTTTCATTTACTTGATTCTTTAGTAGTTCCTCTACCTTTTGGCTTCTTCAATTTGGGTCTTGAGATGGATATTAACTTCAGGACTTTTGATAATCTCACTATCTACCTTCTTATTTTCTTCTCTTTCATTCTTTAGTCTTTTGATCTCTTTTCTTTTTCTTCTAATTGAGATCTTTTACTTTCTTCTTGTTCCTTGAGCATTTTCTTTAGTTTCAAAATATGCTTTTGATTCTTTTCAAGAAACCTTTTAGTGTTCTCATAAAGATAGTTATAATATATATAACTATGGTCATAGTTGTATTCATATAGACCCCAATCAACTTTCTTTTTAAGCTTTGAAAGTTCTTCTTCTACGTCTTCCATGGGATAATTGTCATTTGATTCTTCACAAACTATTTCTAGATCTTCTTCTTCACATGTAGAGAAACATTCAACATCATAATATTTAGAATTATTGCAATTAGAGGATTGTGGAGATTCTTTACCTTCATTGTTCTTGATGGAGTTGTCTTTAGTGTCTTCCTTTTTTCCTTGGTATGTCTTCTCTAGCTTTAGCCATAGATCCTTGGCAGAAGTGCATTGTCCCATGTTCTCTTTGATAGAACTTGAGAGTCCATTGAGAATGGTCTTGAGAGACAATGCATCATTCTTATTTTCTTCCTTTTGAGCTACAGACTTTGACTTGTTCTTCAAAGGAATTGATCCACCAATATTTTCTTTCCAAACACCTGCTCCTTTTCCCTTCAAATACACTTTTATTTCTATTCTCCATGTTGAATAATTGTTCTCATAAAGGATTGGAACTTCATCATACATTTGTGTGTCCATGGATCTCCTCCAAGCTTGTTAAGGCTTTAGTGAAGGCCTTCTCTGATACGAATTGTTGGACACACCGACCACACTGAGAGGGGGGGGGATGAATCAGTGTAGGGCTCTTTTTCCACTTCCCTTCACAAAACTCCTTAGTTAGCAATCACCATTTAATCATCACTTATTAATGTCATTTATAACCAGTTGTATGAGAGCATATATCAACAACAAATAACAACAACATATATCATCAATAAGCCATCACCACAAAGAACACAAAGAACACAAGATGTATGTACAATTTTATTTTTATTATGGACTACAATCCTTGGGTTTATCAGCAACAACTGAATAGAGTAACAAATCCACAAGAGCACTAGCTTTGCAATGCAAGACTTAGCTTACACAACTCAGCACCAACTGAGAAGAGGAATCAATCCTCAAGACATACCAATCTGTCAAAAGGTACACGACTTGTCAGTAGTGCATCACGTGTATGTACACACCCTACCAATAGTGCAGCATGCATATGTATGTGGTCGGGATCACAATAGCCTATGTGTGATTCCTCAAGAACTAGGGTTTTCTCTCTCCATGAAAACTCATATCTTTTGCATCCTATGTCACATCTACTTCTTCTCTTCATTGTCCAATCTGTACTATAACCAATCACAACATATATATGCTCTCCAACAACTTACTCATGCTCCTCAACCATACAATAGGAATGCTACTTAATCATGCATAAGCAACCAGTATACTATGGAAACCATATCAGTACTGAAACATAAGAGTGCTTCTTACTCTATCAATCAACCAACATAAACCATATCATGACATCCATACCAAGAATGCCTTAAGCATTCACCATACCATAAGCAAAAGTATCCATCAAGACAATCATGTAACCATACCAGAACTTCTATGGCAAATATAAGCCCATAGAATGCAGATCTTGAACTTACTTCATCCTTCAGGAACTTGGCACCATCTCACACTCAAGTCTCCATGAATTCATCCAACTGTACGCGCTCTGACCTCCTTCAGCCCATGTGTGTACGTGCTCTGGCTCATTGCAACCCACGTATGTACGCGCTCTGGCCCATTGTTGCTCACATACTCCTTCAGAAACTAAGGTTTCTGAACTTCTGAAACTTTCACCGTCAAGATATCATACTTACAGAAACTTTGATGCATCCATGAGATCCTCCAGTCAATCTCTCTCTCATAATAGATCTTCAATATATGCTCAAGAGTGATGTACTTACAAGAGACCCTTGCCTCTTATTTATACTCTCTAAGAAGCTTCCTATAGAAGCATCCACTTACCCACTTTGTCCACATATCCACTTTATCCACATAACCATTTTTTCCACATGGCCACCTTTATCCAACTTTGTCCACTTAGCCACTTTGTTCACATGGCCACTTGTCCATTTAACCTACTTTCCTTATTTTAGGGTTAACCCCCTTATAATCACTTTCCATAATTAGAAAGTTATCTATTTACTTTATTATTTAAATAATCTTCTTTGAATTTATCACTTCATTTTATTATTTAAATAATTTCTTCTGTGTAAACACTTTCACTTATTTGACCTTTTGGGGCTTCTAGCCAATATATGAGGGTCCTCCAACTTCGTAAGGTCATAACTCTCAAACTGTGAGGAGTTATGTGATGTTCCACATACCATCGGAAATGGCATGAAAAACACTATCCATATAGGATAGTTTCACTGAAAAATTCACTGATCTTCATCTCATTATTCCACAATTAATCACGGGTTATCTAACCATACTTCTATGATAACTCAACCTCAAAGTGTCTTCCCGTGAGGTATTTCACCATAAGGGAACCACTTTGGAGTTCATCCATTTGTACTTCCTATCAACCATGGAAAGACAATAATGAGTCATCTTTACATCAATCCAACTGGAATAACCCATGACAATATATCACTATGACATTTTCCCTTTGTCATTGATTCTATGCATGTCCACATGATCCAATGATCAATACATTAATGCATTCATCCATCTATGCATCATATATCAATGAAAACACATCGATCTATATTCATTTATGCATGACATCATTTATGCATCATATATCAATGACAACACATTGATCCATCTTCATCTATGCTTGACTTCATTTATCGATTACTTCACTTGACATCCATTCATTTACAACAATGAAAATACATAATCCATCAATATACTATGACAAGACATTGTTTCTTTGACATCAATCCTTTGACATCAATGACAACATGATCCAACAATTAAATTTTGTTGATTTTATGCATGTTGTTCCTCTTCATCATTTGACAATTGTTGCTCAAATGATTTCCATCCTTTTGATTTTTTTTGAGATCCTCCTTTCCTTTTAGGATAAGCTCATCCTTGAGGACATGCATCTTGAAAGCGTGTTTCTTGTTGACAGATTTGGCACTAGAGTGCTATATTTTCAAAATCCATCTGTTCAACCCATTTGGAGGCTTTTCTTTGAAGTATGAAATTGTCTAGTAGTCCCTTAGTAATGTTTATCTCTACACATATGCATGCATATGTAAAAAGGCCAAGCTTGGTCCTATTTATATCTATTTTTAAATATCTACCCAAGGTATTATTGATGTCTTCATAAACTATTAAATCCCAAAAACATATTGGAAGATTGAAAAGATAGACCTAAATAGGTATATTAGTGAAAAATATATTGGATGTGTTAAATCATGGGAGCCATGGGGTAAAAAAATGACCCTTTATTCCATAGAACCATGGAATCTCTTTGAAAAAATTCTAATAAACAACAACATTGTAAAATTGAACAATTAAAAACCTTAATAAACAATAGTTGTTGGTACAAATCCAATGTATGATACTAGAGAACATTAAACCAATACGATTACCAATTTTGATTCATAATATGAAAAGAGGTCATAGACTATCTCCTCCCTTACTTGCAATACAATAACCTCCTCTATTTTATCCACGATATACACATTGGGAATATGATTAAATGTGACCATAGAGGCCTTTGTATTGACTACATCCTTAAAAGAGAAACCCTTGGGCGAGGAGGCTATCTATTTACCTCCTCCCCCTCCACCAAGATGGAGAAATAAGGATACCATTGAATCCTCACCATTGTTGTAATGTAAAATGAAATGATGGTCATTTATTTACTTACCAACATATATAATCTACTTTTAGGCCATTAAGGTCCCCACCTTTTTCTACATTTTTTTCTTAATGGATGCAACACATTCTAGCGATTGCATCTGCAATGTGATGGTATTTCTCTCATATGACCTCACCGATATTTGAAATGTCTCCACACAATGACACTCACTTTTGTTGGAACCATAACCCCAAGAAAAATCATCAACCAACCCACACGTTTCAATTTTTACATTAGATCCTTCTCACATTAAAGCTATCCCAATAATGTTAGATATAGTAGGAATTTTGTCAAACACTTTACATGCAATCATTTCATCAAACACTTGGCATGCATCCATGTGCCAAAAACAAATTACTTGATACCATGAATTGACACCCATGTTATGAAAACTGTTGAAACAAACTCCAATCTCTTACCAACAATCCTCATTTCAAATTTTGTCCTACCATGAACCTAATAAATTAGCATTTACAACCATGTACCTTTCCTATGATAACACCAATTGATGAACTTCAAAAGGAATGAGTGACATATATATCATGGCTTTAAGAGTTCCAATAAATTCTTAAGTTCTCCAAATGGCTACTTTAACTTACGAATCAACCACATCTTTTATAATATTGATCATCCCAAAGCTTACATACCTTCTTTTCCTTCTAAAATATAAAGTTATCCTTTAAAATGCTAAAATATAAGAATTATTATTTGATGAGGCTAGAAAGATAAACATACTCTATGAGTGTCTTCTAATATTATAGTTCTCGCTAACTCATGAGTTGAAAGATAAACATACTCTATGAGTGTCTTCTAATATTATAGTTCTCGCTAACTCATGAGTTGTTGATACTAATAGAGGTTTATAATGGGAGCCACTCTCGTGACTACCACTACCATTTGCTTGTTTAGAAAAATGAAAATTAAACATACAAAGATTAAATAAAATAAAGTAAACCAAACAAACACCATATGCACTTAGGAAATGGTCTTTTCAAGTTGTAAATTATAGTAATATAAGAAAATGGGTGTCAAGCTTTTTTATTTTTTATTTTTATTTTTCAAGCTCGAAGCCATTACAACATACTCATTATGAGCTTTATTCATGTCGTTATGAGAATTGAACCCAGGTGGGGAGGATAACAATCATTCCTTACAACCATCCAAGCTACACTAAATTCCTTATTAACAATTTAATAAAATCCTTAGGCGTCGCACTAATAGGTACTGGTCACCTTCCATCATGACATTAAATAACCATTGATTACATAGCATAAGTTTTTTGTTATAAGTTTAATACATCTATTAATTTTGATATTATAGATTTTATAAAATTTTAGATTGATACTTGCTAAGATCACTGAATTTTAATATGTTTTTTCAAATATTTTATTTAAAAAAAATTCATATAGATTGTAAATATTGATTTTTTTTTTTTAATTCAAATATTTTAATAGTAAACATTTATGTTGTTCAGTAGGAAAGTGAAGTTGGGAGGAACAATAATATATATTAAAAATATATAAAAATATATTTTAGTTTACAATGTATACAACTACAATATTGAAATTATTATTTATTTTGTACTAATAATTATATGAATATATTTAACACAATATTGAAAGTTTAACATATATAAAGATTCCATTAGAAAATGAGAAACAAAATTAAAAATGCATATATAAAGTTTTAACATCTTTTAAAAATTAAACTTTACATATATAAATTTCAAACATCTTTGTAAATTTGAAGCATTATTCTTGTTCTGATTGGAAAAAGCTAAATAGTGCTATTCTTGTAATATGAAAATAGAATAAAAGTCAATGATATGGTTGGTTGATAATAACAACAAATTGAAGCAAATGCTTGTCATGGATAGGGTACTGATTTATTCTACTTTCATGTTTAGTGGGCTTGGAGAAAAACACACATGCATTAAAAAAATTCTTATCCACAACTATAAAGTGAATAGCATTAATTTTTTTTACTTAAATAATTTTTAAAATAATATTTAGTATAGTTTAGTCTATAAAATAAATATAATGAAAATATTTGTAATAAATTATGTATTTGTAATAATGGAATAAAAATATTTACATTTTATTTTAATTGAATAGAATTTTAATTTAAAGCTCTCTATTTGGGAAATTAGTTCCAAGCTCCCATTTTCTTGATATTGAAGCTCCCCAAAAGCTCCCAAATTCCCAAAACAATTCCCAGTAATTCCCTACTAATTTCCAAACTCAGATATGAATTTCAGAAATGTTGGAAATGCGCCCCTACAACTATGGTAAACAGTGCTTTTATTTTTATTTTTAAATTAAAATACTTTAATAGTAGATTGTAAACACTATTCCTGAACATTTAGACTAATTTGCTCACTGCTCAAGATCAATCCTTCACATATCATTTTTTAGGATTTGGCATAGTTTTCTCCATGGGATTGACACATCTGTTAATTGAATTTAATAAAATTTTAAGTTTCAACATACATATGGATTCAATACTTTATGTTTTGTAGATTGCATGACCTTTGGAATAGACCCACATTTATTTATGGAGGATTTAATAACACTTTAGGTCTAGAAATAACTAGGTGAATTTAAAATATTGAAACAAATAAAACATAACTTGCATATGTCATTGCTAACAAACCATCTTGAAAATTGGTCTTGTTCACTTAGTTTTCTTCCATAAACATATATCCTATACTCTACCATTTGGTATTTGCTTGCCTCTAGACCAAATAATTCTTGTTTTATCAGCTCAACAAGAAAACAACCTTGAAGTTGAATGAAACTATTTTAGCGCACAATGAATTCCATATGGTTAATGATTGTATTTGAATCTCTCACTACAACCAACGATTGAGAACATGAACCTTTAGAAATTTTCAATCCTTTCCAAAGTGCATAAGCTTTTGCTTGGTTATTGGAAAAAACACCAAGTCCCCATGCAAAATAAGTTTCAATTGTTCCTCCAGGGTCCATGATGACACCCCCTCCCATGCCCATCCCAACCATCCCATATTTTTTACCAAGTTACTCACATACCAATGGTGGTCCTTTTTTCCCTCGCATTTCCCCATGATGATCTCTGGAGTATGAAGAAGCAATTCCAAATTTTTGTGGGTTGATTTTGATGGAAAATTAATTTAAGAGGTATGGGCTTATGCAATGGTTATCAAGCATCTAAAGAATCCATCAGTCCTCCTAAGATACATGCTCCATTGGTTCCACTCCACTTACTAAGCCACATGCTCCATTGGTTCCACTCCAATTACATGAACACTATCACAACCAAGGCATCCCCAAGTCAAATACTTGCCTCCATGAAAGAATCCAAGCTACCCTATGTTTTCTAGGGCTCAATTCCCTCCTCTATAATGTCAATGCTTCTTTTCCAATGTAGGGCATCCTCCCAAGAAAGCAAACAATATAAATTTGGCCAACATAAATAATGTCCCAATTTATCTAACCATGATAGTGTTAGAAGGAAGGTACCCTCTAGGCCTAGACATATATTCATATGCACATTTTCCATAAAACAACCTATGAAAGGTACATTTATCATTCCTTATCTTAAGAATTGAATTTTTGAATTTTCAACATTAAAATTAAAAAATTATCAAAAATTATAGGATTTGACAAAATCCCATAATTGCTCTAAGGTTCGTGTACTTCAAGGGCAGCTGGGAGAAATCAGAGACATGTGTCATTATCCTTGATGTACAAGGATGGATGAATATCTATCAGGTTCGAGATTTGAGCTTTCCAGTTGTCTGGTCAACGCTGGTCAAATAGGGCCACTTCAGCTGAAAATACCCTATTTTAGCAGAACATTATGGACAGCTTTAGATTTTCTAATTTAATACATGTATTTTTGTTGATTTAATACATGACTCAAATTATTCTTACTCGATCTATAATCCTCAGTCTTTCCTCAAGGACACTTACACTGTTTACCTTATCTCGAGGTTAACTCAGGTTATGTCAACACTTAGAATTTTCTATATACTTATACTATATTCAATCATCTTAGGGTTTATGCTTTGAGATTTGGAAACTTGGACTCTTATTGTCAACAATTGTCAACTCACATAAAGTGTGATGAACAACATGAAAATAGATGTACTAAAAGTGTGATGGAAATCACATAAAGTGTGATGAACAACATGACAATAGTTGTACTAAAAGGGTATTTTTTCATGATACACCTCATGAGAGCACCTCTTCTCTTGACATTATATAACTCATGGTAGGATTAGTAGATCCTACCATAAAGTATAGTCACATCAACATTGTATAAATCAGTTAGAAACACGCAATTATTAGAGAGTAATGCACAACAAGTTCATATATATCCACATCATCATGGTGATGTTATCAAGTCATATTGTTGAGGCATGGACCAATCATAGGTTGCCACATATAATTGATGATGTTATCAATTTAGATTTAAGGAGACAAGTGATACCTTCAAGAGATGACTCCTGGCATTCTTGCACATATGGATTAAAAATATATGTCATTCTCTTTTTCATCAAAATATATCTAAGTGTTGACTTCTAGACTTGAAGTGAAGTTTAAATGGATTTCATATAATTTTTGTGCCAATTGAGTTGATTATCCTTCACATATCATGTTTTAGGATTTGGCATGGTTTTCTCCATGGTATTGACACGTCTCTTAATTGAATTTAATAAAATTTTAAGTTTCAACATACATATGGATTCAATACTTTATGTTTTGTAGATTGCATGACCTTTGGAATAGACCCACATTTATTTATGGAGGATTTAATAACACTTTAGGTCTAGAAATAACTAGGTGAATTTAAAATATTGAAACAAATAAAACATAACTTGCATATCTCATTTCTAACAAACCATCTTGAAAATTTGTCTCGTTCACTTAGTTTCCTTCCATAAACATATATCCTATACTCCACCATCTGGTATTTTCTTGCCTCTAGACCAAATAATTCTTCTTTTGTCAGCTCAACAAGAAAACAACCTTGAAGTTGAATGAAACTATTTTAGCACACAATGAATTCCATATGGTTAATGATTGTATTTGAATCTCTCACTACAACCAACGATTGAGCACATGAACCTTTTGAAATTTTCAATCCTTTCCAAAGTGCATAAGATTTTGCTTGGTTATTGGAAAAAACACCAAGTCCCCATGAAAAATAAGTTTCAATTGTTCCTCCAGGGTCCATGATGACACCCCCTCCCCTGCCCATCCTAGCCACCCCATATTTTTTACCAAGTTACTCACATACCAATGGTGGGCTTTTGTTCCCTCCTTGCATTTCCCCATGATGATCTCTGGAGTATGAAGAAGCAATTCCAAATTTTGGTGGGTTCATTTTGATGGAAAAATAATTGAAGAGGTATGGGCTTATGCAATGGTTATCAAGCATCCAAGGACTCCATCAGTCCTCCTAAGCTACATGCTCCATTGGTTCCACTCCACTTACTAAGCCACATGCTCCATTGGTTCCACTCCACTTACTAAGCCACATGCTCCATTGGTTCCACTCCAGTTAAATGAACACTATCGCAACCAAGCATCCCCAAGTCAAATACATGCCTCCATGAAAGAATCCAAGCTACCCTATGTTGTCTAGGGATCAATTCTCTCCTCTAGAATGTCAATGTTTCATTTCCAATGTAGGGCATCCTCCCAAGAAAGCAACCAATATAAATTTGGCCAACATAAATAATGTCCCAATTTATATAACTATAATAGTGTTAGAAGGAAGTTACCCTCTAGGCCTAGACATAGATTCATATGCACATTTTCCATAAAACAACCTGTGCAAGGTACATTTGTCATTCCTTATCTTAAGAATTGAATTTTTGAATTTTCAGCATTAAAATTAAAAATTTATGAGAAATTACAGGATTTGACAAAATCCCATAATTGCTCCAAGGTTTGTGTACTTCCAGGACAACTGGGAGAAATAAGAGACATGTGTCATGATCCTTGATGTACAAGTATGGATGAATATCTATCAAGTTCAAGATCTGAGATTTCCAGGTGTCTGGTCAATGCTAGTCAAACATGGCCACTTCAACATAAAATACCCTATTTTAGCTGAAAATTATGGACAGTTTTAGATTTTTTGATTTAATACATGTATTTTTGCTGATTTAATACATGACTCAAATTATTCTTAATAAAGATATACTCCTCAGTCTTTCCTCAAGGACACTTATACTTCTTACCTTATCTCGAGGTTAACTTAGGTTATGTCAACACTTATAATTTTCGAATTTTCTATATACTTATACTATATTCAATCATCTTAGGGTTTATGCTTTGAGATTTGGAAACTTGGACTTGGATTGTCAACAATTGTCAACTCACATAAAGTGTGATGAACAACATGACAATAGTTGTACTAAAAGTGTGATGGAAATCACATAAAGTGTGATGAACAACATGACAATAGTTGTACTAAAAGGGTATTTTGTCATAATAGACCTCATGAGAGCACCACTTCTCTTGACATTATATAACTCATGGTAGGATTAGTAGATCCTACCATATAGTATAGTGAGATCAACATTGTATAAATTAGTTAGAAGCATGCAATTATTAGAGAGTAATGCACAACAGGTTCATATATATTCATGTCATCATGGTGATGTTATCAAGTCATCTTGTTGAGGCGTGGACCAATCATAGGTTGCCACATATCATTGATGATGTCATCAATTTAGAGTTAAGGAGACAAGTGATACCTTCAGGAGATGACACATGATATCCTTCACATATGGATTAAAAATATATGTCATTCTCTTTTTCATCATAATATATCTAAGTGTTGACTTCTAGATTTGAAGTGAAGTTTAAATGGATTTCATATAAATTTTGTGCCAGTTGAGTTGATCATCCTTCACATATCATGTTTTAGGATTTGGCATGGTTTTCTCCATGGGATTGACACGTCTCTTAATTGAATTTAATAAAATTTTAAGTTTCAACATACATATGGATTCGATACTTTATGTTTTGTAGATTGCATGACCTTTGGAATATACCCACATTTATTTATGGAGGATTTAATAACACTTTAGGTCTAGAAATAACTAGGTGAATTTAAAATATTGAAACAAATAAAACATAACTTGCATATGTCATTGCTAACAAACCATCTTGAAAATTGGTCTCGTTCACTTAGTTTCCTCCCATTAACATATATCCTATACTCTACCATCTGGTATTTGCTTGCCTCTAGACCAAATAATTCTTTTTTTGTCAGCTCAACAAGAAAACAACCTTGAAGTTGAATGAAACTATTTTAGCGCACAATGAATTCCATATGGTTAATGATTGTATTTGAATCTCTCAGTACAACTAACAATTGAGCACATGAACCTTTAGAAATTTTCAATCCTTTCCAAAGTGCATAAGCTTTTGCTTGGTTGTTGGAAAAAACACCAAGTGCCCATGCAAAATAAGTTTCAATTGTTCCTCCAGGGTCCATGATGACACCCCCTCCCCTACCCATCCCAACCACCTCATATTTTTTACCAAGTTACTCACATACCAATGGTGGGCGGTTTTTCCCTCGCATTTTCGCATGATGATCTCTGGAGTATGAAGAAGCAATTCCAAATTTTTGTGGGTTGATTTTGATGGAAAAATAATTGAAGAGGTATGGGCTTATGCAATGGTTATCAAGCATCCAAGGACTCCATCAATCCTCCTAATCTACATGATCCATTGGTTCCACTCCACTTACTAAGACACATGCTCCATTGGTTCCACTCCAGTTACATGAACACTATCGCAACTAAGGCCTCCCCAAGTCATATACATGCCTCCATGAAATAATCCAAGCTACCCTATGTTGTCTAGGGCTCAATTCCCTCCTCTATAATTTCAATGCTTCTTTTACAATGTAGGGCATCCTCCCAAGAAAGAAACCAATATAAATTTGGCCAACATAAATAATGTCCCAATTTATCTAATTATCTCCAACACTCCAAGGAGGAATGTAATGCAAGCATTCAACTAAGGTTAATCAACCACTAAGTAAA
>ML777778.1:573342-589683 GCA_009831015.1 Picea engelmannii
CCACATGATCCAACGATCAATACATTAATGCATTCATCCATCTATGCATCATATATCAATGAAAACACATCGATCTATATTCATTTATGCATGACATCATTTATGCATCATATATCAATGACAACACATTGATCCATCTTCATCTATGCATGACTTCATTTATCAATTACTTCACTTGAAATCCATTCATTTACAACAATGAAAATACATACTTCATCAATATACTATGACAAGACATTGTTTCTTTGACGTCAATCCTTTGACATCAATGACAACATGATCCAACAATTAAATTTTGTTGATTTTATGCATGTTGTTCCTCTTCATCATTTGACAATTGTTGCTCAAATGATTGCCATCCTTTTGATTTTTGTTGAGATCCTCCTTTCCTTTTAGGATAAGCTCATCCTTGAGGACATGCATCTTGAAAATGTGTTTCTTGTTGACAGGTTTGGCACTAGAGTGCTATATTTTCAAAATCCATCTGTTCAACCCATTTGGAGCCTTTTCTTTGAAGTATGAAATTGTCTAGTAGTCCCTTAGTAATGTTTATCTCTACACATATGCATGCATATGTAAAAAGGCCAAGCTTGGTCCTATTTATATCTATTTTTAAATATCTACCCAAGGTATTATTGATGTCTTCATAAACTATTAAATCCCAAAAACATATTGGAAGATTGAAAAGATAGACCTAAATAGGTATATTAGTGACAAATATATTGGATGGGTTAAATCATGGGAGCCATGGGCTAACAAAAGGACCCTTTATTCTCTAGAACCATGGAATCTCTTTGAAAAATTTCTAGTAAACAACAACATTGTAAAATTGAACAATTAAAAACCTTAATAAACAATAGTTGTTGGTACAAATCTAATGTATGATACAAGAGAACATTAAACCAATACGATTACCAATTTTGATTCATAATATGAAAAGAGGTCATAGACTATCTCCTCTCTTACTTGCAATACAATAACCTCCTCTATTTTATCCACGATATACACATTGGGAACATGATTCAATGTGACCATAGAGGCCTTTGTATTGACTACATCCTTAAAAGAGAAACCCTTGGGTGAGGAGGCTATCTCTTTACCTCCTCCTCCTCCACCAAGATGGAGAACTAAGGATACCATTAAATCCTCACCATTGTTGTAATGTAAAATGAAATGATGGTCATTTATTTACTTACCAACATATAGAATCTACTTTTAGGCCATTAGGGTCCCCACCTTTTTCTACATTTTTTTCTTAATGGATGCAACACATTATAGCGATTGCATCTGCAATGTGATGGTATTTCTTTCATATGACCTCACCAATATTTAAAATGTCTCCACACAATCACACTCACTTTTGTTGGAACCATAACCCCAAGAAAAATCATCAACCAACCCACACGTTTCAATTTTTACATTAGATCCTTCTCACATTAAAGCTATCCCAATAATGTTAGAAATAGTAAAATTTTTGTCAAACACTTTACATGCAAGCATTTCATCAAACACTTGACATACATCCATGTGCCCAAAAAAAATTACTTGATACCATGAATTGACACCCGTGTTATGAAAATGGTTGGAACAAACTCCAATCTCTTACCAACAATCCTCATTTCAAATTTTGTCCTACCATGAACCTAATAAATTAGCATTTACAACCATGTACCTTTCCTATGATAACATCAATTGATGAACTTCAAAAGGAATGAGTGACATATATATCATGGCTTTAAGAGTTCCAATGAATTCTTAAGTTCTCCAAATGGCTACTTTAACTTACGAATCAACCACATCTTTTATAATATTGATCATCCCAAAGCTTACATACCTTTTTTTTTCTAAAATATAAAGTTATCCTTTAAAATACTAAAATATAAGAATTAATATTTGATGAGGCTAAAAAGATAAACAGACTCTATGTCTTCTAATATATGTCTTCTAATATTATAGTTCTCGCTAACTCATGAGTTGTTGATGCTAATAGAGGTTTATAATGGGAGCCACTCCCGTGACTACCACTACCTTTTGCTGGTTTAACATTATATACACTTAGGAAATGGTCTTTTCAAGTTGTAAATTATAGTAATATTACAACATACTCATTATGAGCTTTATTCATGTCGAATTGAACCCTCATGAGGAGGATAACAATCATTCCTTACAACCATCCAAGCTACACTAAATCCCTTATTAACAATTTAATAAAATCCTTAGACGTCGCACTAATAGATACCTGTCACTAATAGGTACTGGTCACCTTCCATCATGACATTAAATAACCATTGATTACATAGCATAAGTTTTTAGTTATAAGTTTAATACATTTATTAATTTTGATATTATAGATTTTATAAAATTTTAGATTGATACTTGCTAAGATAACTGAATTTTAATATGTTTTTTCAAATATTTTATTTAAAAAAAAAATCATATAGATTGTAAATATTGATTTTTTTTTTTAATTCAATATTTTAATAGTAAACATTTATGTTGTTCAGGAAAGTGAAGTTGGGAGGGACAATAATATATATTAAAAAAATATAAAAATATATTTTAATTTACAATGTATACAACTACAATATTGAAATTATTATTTATTTTGTACTAATAATTATATGAATATATTTAACACAATATTGAAAGTTTAACATCTATAAAGATTCCATTAGAAAATGAGAAACAAAATTAAAAATACATATATAAAGTTTTAACATCTTTTAAAAATTAAACTTTACATATATAAACTTCAAACATTTTTGTAAATTTGAAGTATTATTCTTGTTCATATTGGAAAAAACTAAATAGTGCTACTCTTGTAATGTGAAAATAGAATAAAAGTCAATGATATGGTTGGTTGATAGTAACAACAAACTGAAGCAAATGCTTGCCATGGATAGGGTACTGATTTATTCTACTTTCATGTTTAGTGGGCTTGGAGAAAAACACATATGCATTAAAAAAATTCTTATCCACAACTATAAAGTGAATAGCATTAATTTTTTTTACTTAAATAATATTTAGTATAGTTTAGTCTATAAAATAAATATAATGAAAATATTTGTAATAAATTATGTATTTGTAATAATGGAATAAAAATATTTACATTTTATTTTAATTGAATAGAATTTTAATTTAAAGCTCTTTATTTGGGAAATTAGTTCCAAGCTCCCATTTTTTTGATATTGAAGCTCCCAAGTTCCCAAAACAATTTCCAGCAATTCCCTACTAGTTTCCAAACTCCCATATGAATTTTAGAAATGTTGGAAATACTTCCCTACAACTATAATAAACACTATTTTATTACACCTATTGACAATGGGCACAATTAATGTTCTTTTAACCTTATTTAACCTTAAACCTTATGCATTGAAGATGCTGGCATATTCTTAGTCGTCCTCTAAAATCAATGGATCAGATTTATTGTTCATAACTTTCTTGCATTTATCAAGGCATTATCAACCTAATGCAACCAAACGTTTCATATTACCACAGATGAATTACCACAGACATTTTATATTGAAAGCACACATTCTCAGCCTATACGCATTCCTATGAATTAGGGGCTATGCTAGTTATTTTTAAATTAAAATACTTTAATAATAGATTGTGAACACTATTCCTGAACATTTATACTAATTTACCCACTGCTCAAGATCAATTTATTTTTTTAATCTCTTCAATTTCCCAATAAAATTAAAAAAAAAAAATAATAACCACATTTCATCATCATCATCTTAAATAATCTCACAGATATAAACAATGCTACGCAAAGACACGCTAAGGCCAATTCCAAATTGCTGTACTCTTCATTTTCATAAGCAAATCAGTTGTACAGAAGAATAGTGGAAGTACTTCAACAGAGTAAAGCAATCTAAAAGGATAAGGAAATGCCTAAAAGGCCACTAGATGTATTTTGACAAACAACGCTAAATTCCAGTGACAAACAGAGCTACAACCTTCATACTGCCCCGCCCCCCCCCCAAAAAAAAACCTAATAAACGTTGCATGCAGTAGATCCCATAGGATGCACACTACCATAAATTATTGTCAGACTCCTGCACCCCGATTTCAAACATTTCGACAATTTTGGCTAATCGAATGCATGTCTCAGCGACTTCTGGGTTTATTTTCAGAGACGTCGGTCCCCATTTGCACGCTCTGTTGAGTTGTTAGAATTTGTTTTTTCTTCATTGGCGTTCTCTTTCAATCCAATCTCTGGATCATGCCGGTCCATTATTTCGTTGTCTTCAAGACCTGGTTGCTTCCGGTATATACAATACAGCACTATCTGACCTATTCCCAATGGTACACCAATTATATTTGGAGACTGCATTGACCGCAACACAGTATGAAACTCAGTTTTTACAGATATCTTTAGTTACGATTCCTTGAAAAATATAAGAAAATATATAGAAAAGGCTGCTTTATATTGATGTTACCGCCAAGATGAGGTTCTTGTCGAAAAGGAAATAAGCCATCCATAAGCAGCTGTTAATAAATGCGAACAGGGAGAAATGGAACGGCATAAACTCCACACTCTTAGTCTGTATCACCAATTTCTGTCCATGTTAAAGAATGGGGTACTCGTCAGGAAGTATTTGATTCAAATATCACAATAAAACCTTATAAATTCCACTGCTGAATGTGAGAACGCCGTTAAATATACTTACAGTGATGGAAAGTGGAGAAGCATACATAACCACGGTGACTATCATTCCCGAAGTCCCTACCAGCATTTTTCTATGCTTGTGTTCATGAAGAGCAAGCAGAGAAACTGTTGCGATAGAGGCAAACACTATCATCACACCCACGACTGTTCTCGCCATTACTAACTGAACAACAAACAATCAATCCAATCTATTCATGTCAGTCTCTGCCTTCGATTCACATAAATACAAAGTTATATAACAACAGAAAAACATAATATATTGAGCTGCAGATTAATGAGCGCATCCGAATTCCTCCATGAAATAAATTGCCTGAGCTCTTTGTTCGACACTTAGCAGTCCTCTGATATATCCTGATAATATTTCGGAGAAGCTGTAAGATCATTAGTTCAACGTCCTTACTTCGCTGATCGAGAAACTGATGAATATTATTAATGAACTGATAAGAGAATATGAGGCTTCAAACGTACCTTGGATTGGCCTCGAGCGAATTTCAGATATATACAAACGAACATAAGCTCGAGAATGATTCCAACTCCATTGACAGTCAATACCAAGATGTTTTCGAAGCTGTTACTGATCAGGGGTGAGCCATACCACGTGTAGAGGAGACAATTTAACAGAGCTATTGCATAGGGGAAGCCTGAGAAATCCTCTGTCGATCCTTTCTTAACCACTCTCCTAAACGTAACGCTGCATAGAAATATTTAGTTAGAATTATAATTCAATGTACATGACCACATTAGCTAATCTCTGCCGATTTTTTTTCTTAAAAATATACTTATAAACACGACAGGCCTTACATTGGCGCTCCATACAGCAGCAAGGAAGCTGCGTTTCCTGATTACATAAAACAATACAAAGCGCTCGAGTTTTCAGCCATTGTTCAATCCTTTAACAAGCATTTAAGGTCAAATCTATGCAGGTGAAAACACAACAAACGAACTGAAACCTAAAATGCAGCGAATGAAAGTGTTTTCAGGGCTAAAACTTAAAAAGAATGAAAAAGAGTAGCAGTACCAAGAATGCCAACCAAAAAGCGTACGTAGTTAGTCATGTCGAAAAATCTAAGAAAACCAAAAGCCCAAGTACCAAGATGGTGGAAAAGATGAAGTTGAGCGAGTGAGAGACAAGAATCAATGCGTTTCTTTGCTCAATGGTGGAATTATGGAAGGGTTTAAGGAAGATTTATAGGAACGAGCACACATGCTCTCGGTTTCGTCACCGTGCACATGGGGTCATCACATGGTTAAGCGTCGTGGAAAGCAAGAAAGCTTGCCTTCGCCTGTTCTGTGGTAAACACTAGAGATTCAGATCTGTACATCTTACATTGAGTAATTGAGGCGTGACTCGTGTCATATCTATTCTAAACAAAAACTGAAAAACCGACATGACCACGCGGCCCAAACCTAAAATCATACGGTTTCATACTCTACTATCCTCCCAAAAATCTCCAAATCTGATTTTTTGGCAACTGGGTGGAATCATTTTCTCTGACGAGAAATGATGAATGCTGCGTGTAAACTTTTGAATAATATAACCGGCATTACATGGGGGTGGTTGAGACATTTTTCTGACCGACAAAGACAAAATGAAGGGTTCTGGAGGCTTTGAAAGGCTGCTGTGTGGTGTGCAGCTGTAGAGAAAGTAAGACAGGTGATAGTGGAGTAGAGGCTGCGCAACATAGAAAAGATAGAGATGGAGTGGGCCTGCGCACTTTCATACAAAGCCTACGCACCACGAAAAGACTATGTCCAGAGCGGAGATTGCAACTGCGTTTATGACGTGGAAAATCTCTTTTTCGAATTCCAATGCATTAGAATAACAGTCAATGGTCCTTTTGCTTTCCGTTGTCTCTCATACTCAATGCCCTTGCTCCGTACTTGGATTCTTAACCTAATATTCGAAAACACAGTGACGAGGCAGCGACGTTATTGCTTTCCACAGGTAAAAGGTACGAGTTTTCCTGTATGGAAGGGATTCGTTTCGTTTATACTCCAAAACATTACGTTACCTTCAAAAAAATCTGAAATTCACTCTCTAGACGTGTCTTATACCATTGGTTCATCTTGATGAATTGCGCTCCATGTCATTCATTTGAGGCTCGGCCATGCCAGAATTTTATGGCTTGAATGAAAAAATTGCATGATTTTTACAATGATGTCAAAGGTAACAACAAGATGATGAAGTGAAAGGTAACAACAAGATGATGAAGTGTAATATCGTCAATTGGAGGTTGAAAAGTCATTATCAATTTCTTTCGTCATATAAGGTAGGGTATGTATATCTTTTTAGACTTTATCAACAAAATTGATTTGGCCAGAAAATGAAAAGCTGCCATAAAATGAAAGGTGGCCACTTTGTAACAAAACCTTAATCTTTGTTTATCACTGTGGCAATCAACTAGCCACCATAGTAAATTTTAAATATGATCAAGTAAAAGTAAAAAAATAAACATGTAAAATGATGCCTTTATAATAGTGAGGAAGTTAGTGATTGAAATCACAACCATTAATTTATTGGTACGATCAAAAATATTCCATCAATATTTAATAGTGTCCATACAAAATTGATTAAGCACTAAAAACCTATTAAATGTGCCCATTGTTAATAAGTGTACACCTTTAACTTAATAAGTATAATATCTTATATTGATGACATCAACCTGTTGCACAACTATTAATGGATGTACCCAAAAAACAAATCTATAATTCCATCAATGATATATTTAGTCTATTTTTCAATCTGATTAAACGGGCTGCATGTATACAACTAGCACAGTCACATAATTGTGACTGATGAACGCCGAAAGGCATATGAAACGTGCAGAAAGGCATATGAAACGTTTCTTGGCGTGTTGAATCTCACTTATAACAGTTTGTCTGGAGCAATCCCAAACGAATTGGGCAGGCTGTGTCGCTTAAAACTTCTTTTCCTGAATAAGAATAACTTGATATCGTCCATTCCAAAGGCTTTGAAAGGTTGCACGGCTCTCAGGCTGTTTAATCTGTCCTCCAATAATTTGACGGGGAGTATACCAAGTGATTTCGGCCAATTGAAAAAAGCGCGAATGATGAAATTGTGATTGAAATGCTTAGACTGTTAAAACGCTTGAGGAAAACACAAGGACATGTATAGAAATTCATGCTTAATAATTCAAACGTAGTAATGTTAAACGTTAATCATTGAAACGTGGCAATCATATAGTGCTATAGTAATTTCTTAATATGATTAGGTAAATGTTAAAAAATAAACAGGTTAACGGATGCATTCAAAAATACAAGGAGATTATGAAGAGTAAATCACATTCATTGATTTGGGAAGACGACTAAGAATATTCCAACATCTTTAATTGTTAGCCATCAAATTAGAATTTTAGATTAAAAGATGATTAATTGTGCTCATTACCAATAGGTATACGCTTGTAAAGATAAATGTATAGAAACCACTCCCCTCCAAAAATGCAAAATATTACTGCATAGAAATCATTGATAGTTCATTTAAAACATTTTTTTTTTTTGGGGGAGGGGGGGGTTTAACTTCAAGGTATATACGTGGTTTTGAATGCGAAAATGTAAAATTCGATAGGGAGTAAATTGTCCAATCCTTGGATTTGTTGAATGTTTTCCTTATAATGTGTAGTGTTTTAGGATGTTCCTTTATAATATACTTTTTGGTTTCTGCGTATTGTAGTTCAATTTCTTTGGTAAGTTGTGTGCAGATGACTTTTGTGGCAGATAGAAGGGAGCGACCCTTCTTAGAAGAGCCTTTGCAAAGAATAGGTTCCTCGGTCGCCAAAACGTAAATCAGATTTGTTATGTGGCCTTGATTGTCAACGGAAGAATGGTGCAAGCATTGGTGGATTTCGATGCTTCATACAGCTTCTTAAAGAATGTGTTGGCAAGTGAACTCCGATCATGTAGTGCTTCAGTTAAGGTGATCAATTCTAGGGCTAAGGTAGTAGTTAGTAGCTTGGGGTTTAATTCATAGTTCACATTTAGTTGGATAAAATGGAAGGACCATGCAATTTTCATAGTATTGTAAATGGATGACTTTGAAGTCGTGATTGATATCCTAAAGAGAAATTAGACCATTTTGGATAACTTCATGATACTTGGTGGACAAAAGAATTATGTTGTGTGCCCAACAAGAAGGAAGGAAGCTAGATGGAAAGGTGTAGATGGTTTTTACATTAAGCATAAAGAGAGAAACTTGGCATCGAAATTCTTAGCTTTATGTTGTAGCATTTATTGGAGTGGGGATGTTTGTTTCACTAGCACTTGCCAATGTGTTGTACAAGTTTCTAGATTATATTTCTAAGTATTTTTTTAAAGTTCTCCCACCTAGATGCACTGTTGATCATTGTATTGAGCTTGAATAAGTGTTCTGCTTCTAAATAGCCTAACGATTTTTGGACTCCAGTTGAAAAAATTGAAGTGATAGTTGACTAAGCTAATTAATAATATTGGATTCATGAAGACTTTTAGATCCTTGTATGGTCCATTAGTTATCCTCCAAAATAATGACACACTAGAATTTAGGGTGTGCTTGGAGATTTGGGTTGCAATAATGGTCCAAGTTTTTTTTTTCTAGATATGCCATGAGAAGGACCACATTGCAAGAGATATCAACAAATTTATCTTCCATCCTTGAAAATATATCTTCTATTTGTTCAGAACGTACTTTACTCTTAATACAATTCTCAGATCCTACAACTTTCCACAAATACCCCAAAGAGAACTGATTTGATGCCCATGTGATTTGTAAACTATTATGAAAATAAATGAATATGGAAACTGAAAGAATAGGAAAAATATATATACATGATCCACACAATTGAACACAAGATGTATCCTGAGAAACTCAATACTAGAGAAAAACCAACTAGAAGGTGAGGCCTATGCTCTTCTCTCTTTTCTTCAGCTATGGAAAGCAAGTACAAAGAAAGGGGCACTCAGTATGGAGTTCCCTTTGACATTCTGACGTGAACAACTACTACAAAATCTCTTACCTCCTATGTTATACTCTCAAACACAATTACTTTGATTATCTTCCGAACTATGGAATGATTTGGATTTAGGAGTGGAACAAAATGAAAATATAGATTTATAACATTAACACAGAGACATAGTGAACAATAACAGAGATAAGTAAAACTTGAATTATATTAAATAAGAAATATGTTGAAACTGTAAAATGCACACTGAAAACAAGCTTGCTAGAACTGTGGCAGCTTATCTATGAGAAGAGATGTGACAATGCCCATTCACAAGAAGATGAATACAATGATGCTCTGAAGGCCCTTTTACAATAAACATGAATGCCAAAACCCTAGACATTCAAAAACCTAACCCTGGGAGATGAAGCACCAAAAGTCATGTGGGCCCTGTTGGGGTAAGTTAGTACATCAACTTCCCAGGGTCACAACTTTTGCATAAGATCTTCGTTTTGAGTGTTAGCTCATTGGAAAGGTATTTATGAAGAGCTTCATTTAGGGGGATCAATGAGAGCCTTTGACTATCATTGAGGTGCCCGATCACAAAAAAACAATGTTTAGGCCCTCAAAATGGCCTTGGAAGTTGAGGAACCGAAAAAATACTAAAAATAATAATTTTCCATAAAAATGTTTTGAGTCAATTGGAAAAGGTGTGTGGCCACTGAGGTCCTCCTGGATCATGGAATAAGTACATTACAAAAGAATGGAACCATTTCTCCTCCTAACGACTCGATATTTAACATAGCCCAATAGTCATCTAGGTTTCGGGTTTTGATTTCATCAACCCTCAATTAGTGATCAGGTTTGGACCTTCTATAATCTTCTTCAAATTTCGTACGTGTCTAGCCCCACATTTTTTAGTAATGGGAATTGATGTGGCATCCACTCATACCATGGTGGTCAACAAGGTAGTTCAACTTGCAGGAGACACAACTTTTGCATACGAGCTTTGATTGAGGTGAGTTGTGCATCGTTGGAATATTTTTAGAGTGTAGAACATCGACAAGGGTGTGAGAATTTGTTTTGGACATGTAACCCCCAAAAATGTCATTTAATGTCTCAAAATGGCTCTAGAAGGTTATGGACCCCAATTTTCCAAACTGGGACCTATCACTAAAATGGCCTTTCAAGTTGATTCCTTTAGTATTTTCCACCCATAAAGTGTCGAGATAGATGAAAAATTATATCATGATCTTATCCATATTATGGGGACAAATTGGAAAATGAGAAATATGAGAAAGAAGATGCAACTAAGGCATGAACTGAGAAGGAAAGGATTTAGAAGGAAGTTGAAGCATTATGAGTTCAACAAGAATAAGAGGTTGCAACCAAGGAAACAACAAAGGTAGAGAAGAAGAGGATAGAAAGAAAAAGAGGAACAAATGAGGTTAAGAAAATATAATAAGAAAAATCAAAGCGAGATGAAGAAGAAATGGGGAAGAAAGAAGAGAAAGAGAAGAAAGCTCAGTGGGAGTCTCAATGCAATGATCCCATGGACACAAATCCATCTAAATGTACTTCTCCCACTATGTTAATTGGAGGCCATTTTCCTCAAGGAGATACAGAATTGGGACCATTCACTCCTTCCAAGGCTGACAAAGAAACTAGACTTAACTCTTACATATATTACAAGGATAAAGGAATAATTTTTAAGCAATGTCTAAATAAAATTCCCATTCTAGGTGCTCTAGTGCTCACATTGATAGAGACATGATTATTTATGGACATCAGGGAAGATTCAATAGCTCTAGCATTAGAGGGAGTGGAATTTTCTCAAGCCTCTAAGAAGAATATTAGATACATGGCCAAATATATTGAAGAGTATAAATCCACGATCAAAACCCTAGAAGAAGAGGTAATATACTAAAAAGGAGATAGAGACAACATTTTTAAATTTAGGGCCTACACCATTGAAGTGAAAGAGGCCACTTTAAAAAAATTGTACACTAACCTAAAGCATTTTTTGGACCTATCTTAACAATTGTTAGAGATGTTAGACAAAGTCAATACCAAAAATATAGAGTTGTAGAGTATATGTGTAGGCATGAAAAATATTAAAAGGTGGAAATAAGAGAACCCAAATGCACCTTAAGAACTTCCTATAATGACTGAGAAAGAAAATAGGCCAAAATATGAATCACTAACCAATTTCTAGAAGAAAGGGGAAGAATTGGAGAAAGATGTATCAAATTTAATAGGAAACTACAAATGCATTCATGATATTGTAGAAAAACTAATTGAAAGATGCATGTTGCAAAAAATCTGAGATATGGGATAGCCAAGACTAGTAGAAGAAGTCATTGTATAACTAACATTTAAGTTGTCCAGTATCATGGGACAAAGATAAGGCTAAGTCTATTAAACTCAAGGCGATGGAGTATTGCATTTTGGGAGAAAATATTTTTTCGAAGGAGCCATGAGGAATTTTATTAAATTGCCTCATTGAAGAGGAGACTGGAGGCATTTCCATTGAGTTTCATAAGGGAGTACATGTGGGTCACCATGCTTGGACGGATATTGCATGCAAGATCCTTGGGGTTGGTTATTATTGGCCTTCATTGTTTTATGATGTCAATTGATGGTTAGAGCATGTGTGGAGCACCAAATGTTTGCATGAAGGCATAAGTTTCAACCTCTTTCACTCATGCCTGTCAAAATAGAGAAACCCTTTCAACAATAGGGATCATATTTTATTGGTGAAATCAATCCAAATTAGAGTGGGAAATATAAATGGATTTTAACAACCACAAATTATTTAACTAAGTGGGTAGAATATATCCCCACAAGGGTAGCAACCAGCACAATCATCATCAATTTCCTTGAGGAGAACATTTTGGATAGATTTGGATTCCCAAGAGAGATCATAATTGATAATGCACAAACCTTCAAGTATGTCAAGCTGATGCAATTTTGTCAAAATTATAACATAGATCTTGGGCACTCTACAACTTATTATTCACAGTGAAACGACTTAGTTGAGTCCTCCAATAATAATCTCATCAAGATTATCAAGAAAATGTTGTCCCAAAACAAAAAAGCATGGGATTCCCTTCTGAAATATGTAGCTTGGGAAGATAGAGTGAGCATAAAGTGTTCCATAGGAACTTCTCCTTTTCAACTGGTGTATGGACTAGAAGCCATATTCCCTATCCAACTTGTCCTCCATGTGATGAAATTACTACAAGATGAGGAGGAAGTATTAGATGATATGTGAAGGAAAATTAGCCAGTTGATTGAGGTACAACATGTGCATTTTGTGTTTTATCCTAAGTTTTGGCAAGGGAGGACGTACAAGGGTGATGCGTGCTGGTGGAACGCATGCAGTTCCATGGGTGACAAGTGTCAACCCTGACGCATGCGAATAAACAACCAGGGTGAGCCGTGAGAAAGGTTCCTCCTCCTCCATTTGACCCTCGCACTGCTAGAAGGTGAACTGGTCTGACTCTTGCAGAGAAACCCTCGTGCATCCTCTGAACCGAAAAGGCGTGTATCTGTGTTTGTTCCAGGATAGACGGTACATCCCCTGTCTGAACAGCTTGAACCTACGTTGACCCCTGCGTGGATTGTTTGTCATGCATCCCCGACAACCAGAGCATGAGTCTATCCTGTGTTGGCGGATTGGGAAATAAGAAATTACCTGCCATTGTTGAACCTGTTGGAAAGCCCGTGTCTGTTTTCCCCGTGGGTTGCTGTGACCACGCAGTGTTGGACTGCGTGGGGTCTTGTACAATTCTCTCCCTAGGTGAGAGAGGTGATTGAGGTTGGTAGGACAGGTTGTTGGCTTGTGAGCGATTCTCTCCAGGTGAGAGAGTGCGTGGAGGAAGGAGAGGACTCCTAGAAGGAACCCTGTAGCTGCCACAGAGCCCAGAGACTTCTGGTCCGTCATGTTCCTGTAACCCAAGGCAAGGGAGATTAGTAGCCGAAGGACTGTCCAGGTGACAGAGAAGGTGTATTCTCCTGGGGTGGAACAGGCATGTGGGGAATGAGGGACTGTGGGTAGTGAGCATGGGAGGTTCCTGGGAGAGAATTCCTTCCTTGTGGTTGTGTGTTGTTTTCCCTGTAACCTCAGCTAGCCTAGTATTCCTTGTCTTGGGGTGGAGCTTAGTCCTAGCTCGGGGGTGACCCACTACTGAGCTGATGAGCAGTGTGGTCTAAGGTTGGGAGGTTCGTGGAATCTACCATTGATAAAGATAAGCATCTGATTATGCTTTAATCATGTTTTGCATGACTATGTTGCTTATGTATCATGTTTTCCGTTGTGTATATGAATTAATATGAAAAGCTAATTGCTTGCTAATTATGGCAGTAATTCATATGAATACTCTGTGTTGAATGTGTTTATGGTTTAAATGCATGTGGGTTAAATAAAATCTGTATGAGTTATGTATAAAGTGGTGTTATAGTCTTCTTTTAAGAGTGACTAAACCTTAGTAGCAGAAAAGGTGCGCTACAGTTTGGTATCAGAGCCAAGGTTTCGACACTGAGCCTAGATGGGCCAATGGAGTGGTCTTTAGACTGAGAATGCGAAGGGAAATTGGGTCTGGAAGGCCAATTTCGTACCTTGGTTTGCTCCAAAATGTCAAGGAGTTACTTGACGAGTTTTAAAGCTCAGGAGGTATAGCGGCGTTATGAAACCGCAGCCAATGTGGTATGAGTCCACAGGGAGAGAGGACTCCACACCGGTGGTGTAGGAGCTCTAGGATCTGTTCGGGAGGAAAGGTGAACCCTTGTGACTGTCAGATATGAAAAGTGTGCATGGGGTTTAAAGCCCTTTGGATATTGCATAGGAGTGTGGAAATCGCGATACACAAAATCTCGAATTAGTCAGGACTGTCCATCTCGAAGGGACAGGTGGCGATAATAAAGATCCCGTCGACATTTCGCATGTCGAAATATCGAGATATCAGCATTCGTGAAATTAGGAGTCACGATGACAGGAGGTCGGTAATTTTCATGGTAAAAGTCCCGGGAACGATCCGAGCCGTCCATTTGTGGGGACACGTGGCGGAGATTGAGCTACCCATCGGTATATCGGCTATCGGGGTTTTGAGTCGACATAGAACTTTGTCATCAGGGAATCGCAAGTTGCAAAATCCCAAGATTGGATCTGAGTCGTCCGTTAGTTCGTACATGTGGGCGAGATTGGGAGCCCATCAACATATCGGGGTTCGGCGTTTCGTGAATATTGAAGACAAGGCACCCAGAGCATTTGAAATCGCGAAATCACGAAATAGTGAGAAGCAGCGAGGATAGTCCATTCTTGGGGACGCTTTGCCGAGATCAAGGCATTCAGGAAAGTTCCGGAAGGAGAGTCATCCATCGGGAAATCGGGGTTCGGGGAATCGTGAATCCTGAGGACATATGTGTTTCGGCATTGGAAAGTCCAAAACCCCGATAGGAGGTATGACTGTGGTCATATAAGGGGAGGTCGTGTGAACCACGAGTCTAGCCCGGAGGGCTAACGGGAGTTAGAGCGCATCGGCGTTTGGAAGCCCAAAACCCCGAAAGGATCTGGACCATTAGATCTAGCTCGTTGAGGATCGTTGGATCACGTATAAGAAACCGTGTATCGGATTTCGGGGATAGGAGTGACAATAGATTGGGAGTCACTGCGTAATGAAGTCTCGGGTACCGAAAACCTGAAAGTCCCAAAAGTCCCAAAAAATGAAGTTTCGAAAAAAAAGAAACCCAAAAGTGCAGAGCCGAACGAGAGCTCAGAAAACCCATTGGAATTGAAATGTCTTTTGTTCTTGTTCGTATTAGTTATAAATGTTGTGGATTGTTCCTGAAGGTTTAATAGCCTGACAAACTTCGAATTTAATTGCACAGTGCGTGTGCAGAGTTCAACGGAGGTCAGGACTCCAGTTAACCAATGCTGAGTATGGAGTAGGGAAAGGTGCAGATTACCCCTGAAATAGAAGACAAACAGGAAGGAAAGGATGTTAACCTGGGAGTCGAAGGATCGAAATCCAATGGGCATGGAAAATAGAAGGATAAGGAAGGACACATAATGAAAATCATTGAAGGATTGCAAAGAAAGGCCAAGGCTCGCCGAGCTGATAGCCGAAAGCTCATGAAAGTCAGGGATCGACAGGGTGAATTAAACTTAAAATTTTTGAAGAGCTTGGAAAGAATAGAGGAGAAACTCGAGAAGGGAAGAGACTCAAGTATGACGGAGAGTCGCAGAACCCATGGGAGAAGAATTAGGTTGGGGAGTGGTAGCTGACATCTTAGTCGCTCCCAAAGACATTCTAACAGGGAGACACACAGTAGTTCAAGCCCATCCCCTACCAGAAAACATCAAAAATCTGGAAAGGAGGAATTGAAAGGGGAGATGAACAAAATTAAGCCTCCAACATTCGATGGAGAACATAAGAAGGAGGAAGATGCCGAGACATGGTTGCTTGGCATGAAGAAATACTTCCAACTGCAGAATTATTCCGCCCATGCAGAAGGAAGAATTGCAATGTACCAACTAAAAGGAAAAGCATCCATGTGGTGGGATCAATTTGTGCAGGTGCAGCACATTAGAGAGAAAGAGGTCACTTGGAAGGAATTTAAGAGGTATTTCGAGAAGAAATACCTGACTAAAAGATACTATGACATAAAGATGAAGGAGTTCTTCGAACTCAAGCTAGGCAGCATGACTATTGATGAGTATGAACGAAGTTT
>ML777778.1:597590-608082 GCA_009831015.1 Picea engelmannii
CACTGTTATGATCTGAGTTTATTGCATATAGTTTGAGTTTACTATAGTATTGAATGAGTTTTGTCTAATCTGCTATTTCTTAAGATCTGAGATTTATTAAGTTTGTCTTCTTCTACTGTCACTGCTTTCTATAGACCTATATGTTGTTTGTACTTCAGATCTAAGGTGTTTTAGCTTTGAAATTAAAAGAGACTGCTGAAATTTAAAATTACCCTAATATTCTAACAAGGAGGTACCTGGACTACCACCGAATAGGGACATTGATTTTTCTATAAATTTGATGCTTGGAGCAGCTCCAATTTCAAAGGCTCCTTATAGAATGAGTACGCCAGAGCTGAAAGAGTTGCAATTGCAGCTCGAAGAGCTACTAAAGAAAGGTTACATTCACCCCAGTATGTCACTATGGGGAGCCCTGGTCCTATTCGTGAAGAAGAAAGATGGGACGTTGAGGTTGTGCATTGATTTTTGGAAGTTGAATAAGGTCACTGTCAAGAACAAGTATCCTTTGCCAAGGATTGATGATCTTTTTGATCAGTTGAAGGATGCGGAAATATTTTCGAAAATAGATCTCTTATTAGGATATCACCAAGTGAGAATAAAGGATGAGGACATCAACAAGACCACCTTTAGAACAAGGTACAGTCATTATGAGTTCACGGTGGTGCCGTTTGGACTGTCCAACACACTTGTTGTTTTCATGTGCTTAATGAATGAAGTGTTCAGAAATTATTTGGACAAGTTTTTCATATTCTTCTTAGACGATGTCTTGGTGTATTCCAAGACAGAGGAAGAACATGAGAAACACCTGAGAATGGTGCTGCAGGTGTTGAGAGAACACCAGCTGTACGCAAAACTAAGCAAGTGCTCTTTTTACCAAAGGCAGATCCATTATTTGGGGCACATTATATCTAAAGAAGGGATCACTGTGGATCCTGAGAAGGTACAAGCCATTCAAGAATGGCCAGCGCCAAGGAATGTGGTAGAAGTTAGATCTTTTATGGGTCTGGCAGGCTACTATAGGAGGTTTATAGCCGGATTCTCAAAGATAGCTCATTCTATCACTTCCTTGCAAAGGAAGGAGAAGAAGTTCCAGTGGACTAAAGAATGTGAGAGCAACTTCTACCAATTGAAGCAGCTACTAAATAGTGCTATGATCCTGAAGATGGCAGATCTAGAAAAGGATTACGTAGTGTGCACAGATGCATGTAAGGAGGGGCTGGGAGGAGTTCTCAATCAAGAGGAATTTGTAGTTTGTTATGAATCCTGAAAGTTGAAGGAACATGAGAAGAATTATGCCACTCATGATTTAGAGTTGGCAGCAATCATCCACGCCTTAAGGAAATGGAGACATTACCTCATGGGCAAGAGATTCGAGTTGAGAACAGACCATAACGGTCTGAAGTATTTATTTGATCAACCGACCTTAAATGTTAGGCAAATCAGATGGCTGGATTTTCTGTGCGAATATGACTTTGATATCAAGCATATCAAAGGGAAAGAAAATAAGGTGGTTGATGCACTCAGTAGAAAAGTGCATGAATTACATGCTACAACCATTAGCATGTACCAGACTGAGATGAAAGACAGAATTTTGGAAGCTGCAAATGTTGATTTGCAGTACAAAAATCTTGTAGCAAAGCTACAGTAGCATGATATACCATAGACCAAGGAAAGTTACACCTTGGGAACTAATGGTTTACTTCTGTATAAAAACAGAGTGTATGTACCCAATGTCTGAGAGTTGAAGCTGACAATTCTAAAGGAGATGCATAACGTGGCTTATGTTGGACATCCTGGATATCAGAAGACTGTGGCAGCAGTCAAAGGCCATTATTTTTGGTCGGGTTTGAAGAAAGAAATCGTTGAATACATCGCCAGATGTATGGAGTGCCAAAAGGTTAAGGCTGAGCACAGGCACCCAGCAGGGTTGTTGCAGCCTTTACCTATTCCTGAATGGAAATGGGACATGGTAACAATGGATTTTATCATAGGATTTCCCAGAACAAGCAAGCAGCATGATTCAATCATGGTGGTGGTGGACAAGCTTACTAAAGCTGCCCATTTTATTCCACTGAAAACCACCCATAGAGCAGCAGATGTTGTTGATATCTTCTTAAAAGAAGTTGCAGGCTTGCATGGAATTCCTAAGACAATTGTGTCTGATAGGGACCTGAAATTCACTTCGAAATTCTAGAAAGGATTGTTCAAAGGATTCAGAACGAATCTAGACTTTAGTACAATGTATCATCCCGAGTCTAATGGACTACCTGCATTTGGTAGAATTCACCTACAATAATGGGTATCATGCATCATTGAAGATGAGCCCATTCGAAGCGCTTTATGGAAGAAAGTGCAACACTCCAGTGAGCTGGGATAATCCAACTGACAGAGTAATAGTTGGGCCTAAGCTACTCAAGGAAATGGAATATCAAATGATAAAAATTAAACATAATCTAAAAGCTACCCAGGACAGGCAGAAAAGCTACGCTGATAGTAACAGAACCCATAGAGAATTCAAAGTGGGTGACCATGTTTTCCTGAAAGTGAAAACTAACAGGAGTTCCCTAAAGTTGGGAAGTTGCGCCAAGTTGGCAGCAAGATTTTGTGGGCCATTTGAGATCCTGGAAAGTTCAAAGGATTGGGACGATTGCATACATGCTTGCATTACCTGCATCTATGACTGTACATAATGTGTTTCATGTTTCACTGCTTAAGAAATATGTACCTGATGCTAATCATGTTATCGATTGGAATGTGATTTAGGTGGAACCAGAAGGTGTCCTACAAGTGCATCATGTGCGCATATTGGACAGGAAAAGCAAACAACTTCGGAATCGAGCTATAGATCTTGTAAAGGTCCAGTGGACCTGGTACGGTCATGAGGACGCGACATGGGAGCATTCAGATATTATGTGGGCAGAGTACCCGCATCTTTTTGAAAATTTTTGAAAAGCTTGTAGATGTTGTGTAAAGTTGCATTGAGGACAGTGCAAAAATAAGGGGAGGGGGATTGTAGTGTCCCCAAGGCCGAGCTCCATTGTAAACCAAGTTCTGAAAGGAATTGTGATTATGTTTTATATGCTGGTGAGCCAATTTCTTATAAGCTGGAGACTTATGTGTTTGTTAGGCCAGGGAGCCTAAGTGTTGAAGGCCAGGAGCCTTATGTTGTACTTGTATGTATGCAAAACATTTAATAAAATATAAACACCGCCAGGTGCAAACAAACCACGATGAATGAGTGAAGGGGGACTGAGCATCCATAGAGTGGGCAAGGAATTAGGGGCTGGAAGGTGGGAAAGGGGCTAATTGTTGAGCCTGGGGGCTAAGCCTAGGGGGCTTAAGCCTAGGAATAATATTTTAATATTATTCCAAAAAGACATGTGCATTTTGTGTTTTAACCTAAGTTTTGGCAAGGGAGGACGTACAAGGGTGATGCGTGTTGGTGGAACGCATGCAGTTCCATGGGTGACAAGTGTCAACCCTGACGCATGCCAGGGTGAGCCATGAGAAAGGTTCCTCCTCCTCCATTCGACCCTCGGGCTGCCAGAAGGTGAACTGGTCTGACTCCTGCAGAGAAACCCTCGTGCATCCTCTGAACCAAAAAGGCGTGTATCTGTGTTTGTTCTGGGATATCCAGTACATCCCCTGTTTGAATAGTTCGAACCTGCATTGACCCCTGCGTGGATTGTTTGTCACGCATCCCCGACAACCAGAGCGTGAGTCTATCCTGTGTTGGCGGATTGGGAAATAATAAATGACCTGCCATCGTTGAACCTATTGGAAAGCCCGTGTCTGTTTTCCCTGTGGGTTGTTGTGACCACGCAATGCTGGACTTCATGGGGTCTTGTTGGCCAATGGTACAATGCTCTCTCCAGGTGAGAGAGGTGATTGAGGTTGGTAGAACAGGTTGTTGGCCTGTGAGAGATTCTCTCTATGTGAGAGAGTGCGCGGAGGAAGGAAAGGACTCTTAGAAGGAACCCTGTAGCTGCCACAGAGCCCAGAGACTTCTGGTCCGGCCTATTCCTGTAACCCAAGGCAAGGGAGATTGGCAGCCGAAGGACTGTCCAGGTGATAGAGAAGGTGTATTCTCCTGGGGTGGAACAGGCATGTGGGGAATGAGGGACTGTGGGCAGTGAGCGTGGGAGGTTCCTGGGAGATAATTCCTTCCTTGTGGTTGTGTGTTGTTTTCCCTATAACCTCAGCTAGCCTAGTATTCCTTGTCTTGGGGTGGAGCTTAGTCCTAGCTCGGGGGTGACCCACTGCTGAGATAATAAGCAGTGTGTTCTAAGGCTGGGAGGTTCGTGGAAGGCCTGTACTTGGTTGGTGGAATCTACCATTGATAAATATAAGTATCCGATTATGCTTTAATCATGTTTTGCATGACTGTGCTGCTTATGTATCATGTTTTCCGCTGTGTATATGAATTAATATGAAAAGCTAATTGCTTGTTGATTATGGCAGTAATTCATATGAATACTCTGTGTTGAATGTGTTTATGGTTTAAATGCATGTGGGTTAAATAACATCTGTATGAGTTATGTACAAAGTGGTGTTATAGTCTTCTTTTAAGAGCGACTAAACCTTAGTAGCAGAAAAGGTGTGCTACACTAAGGGCCTGAGGAGAATTTTCAAATGTTTGGGTGCTTATCAAGAGATAAACTAGGGATAATAATGCCCTTAAAGGACTTAATCCATTTTTAGAAAAAAAATATACCATGGGACCAAGGCCTAAGAATCAAGTAGTAGTGAAGGTGCAGAACTCAATCATCCAATGACTACAATGAGTAATATCTATGGTGGGCGATAAATGTCGCATCATGAAGCTACGTGAGGGATAACAAGCATAAGGGATGCGATGATGGTTTCGGGAGACACACATCGTGGGTTGAATGGCATCACATGACAAGAGCACAGAGGGTAAAAACAATCCTCTTAGGTCAGGAAAGTGGTATTCTGGTTTTGTCTAACCACCTATCTACCCACTTAGCACACACCTTTTTTTCCATTGAGCACCACATGGAGCTAAATCAATAATACACTTGGGACACTGGGAAACATCAGAGACAACATGGCGTGCCAAAAGGGAACCTATTAGAGTCATTTCATGACTAACACCTATACAAAGAGGGTCCTCTCAAACTCCAGTCAATATATCCAACTCAGCTATGAGTAGACTGGCCTCGGAGCCAGATCATTGTTAACATGGACCAACTTGAAGCTACCACGTGTCTATGGGGCCATGATGACATGATCATGACAACACTCAAAATTTCATGCCTCCTCCCAAAATTTAAAAATAACTAAGCCACTGGGAAGATGACGCATGTTCATAAAAAGGCACAAGGAAATATGTTTCAAGAGGGTCAGGGATATAGTGACGACACACCAAATCAATTAGAGATAAGAAGACATACAACAACAAATTTGGCCTCACATCTAGGTCATTTCACCAATCATTGTATTGTCACATGTAGTTGATAAAGGCCAAGGATCATTAACTCCTCATGCACACCCACACAAGCTACAGATTTTAGAGTATCAGGCTAGGTGTAGTAAATCACTTCACTCTATCAGTTGTCTCCACAAGCACATGTTGATCCCATATAAGAGAAATCCTAAGGAATAGGAAGAAACCAATCTGCGAGCAATTTAGCTTCTAAAGATTAATTACTCAAATGCCAAGTGTCATAGAGAATGACACACCTACTCAGTCTCTTCTCTCAGGATAAGACCATCAACCATCCTAGCTATATACCTCTAGGGAGTCTGTTATGTAGTTTGCAAAGGAAGGAATGCCATTATTTGTTATCACTATCTTAAATTTGAGAATAGAGGGACATTCAAGAATCTACCCTAAGGTGCGGTTGTATCAATTGACCAACTCTCTACAAAATCTTGAGACAAATAATTCAAAGAGTTGGTCAATGATACTCTACATTGATGAGTGGTGGTGGCTGAGAGGAAAAGTTTGGATGTTCTTCCAGCTAGCCAAGAACCTCAACTCTTTGACAATTGAATGTGTCCAACGCAATAGTCAAGGGTACAATCAAGCCATTTATAAGAATCCAAACATAAGATCAATTGGACAAAGAGAAAACACCCCACAATAGTGTTGGCATGTTACCTCTGGTGGTAAAAATAGTTTTACCAGGTAAAATCAGTGGGAAAACTAGAGGTGGTATCAAGAAATCGACAAGATGTATTCAATTTCAAGAAGCAATATTGGATTAAATGAATGGTTTTCTCACAAAAAAAGACGTTTATAAAGTAAGATAAGGAGCTCATTCTCATGGTCGACACTTTTGTAAATTTAAGAGTCTCTTACAACCAAAGTTTTTTAACACATCCCTCGGGCAAAGACATATAGTAAAGAAAACAAGCTTCATGAGATTCATCCCATGTGTTATGTTTTAGTCCGTAATTTATTTTTGTGCAATGCGTTCTTGTAAAATATACCCCTCTCATTTGGCTTCTTGTAACATATGCCCATTGATAAAATCTCAAACAACAAGTTATGAAACATATTCAATGTAACTGTGTGGTATATGGCTATGACATAGAAGTGAGTTCTTATTAACAAATGACCATTTCTTTTCATTTCTTCATATGTTTAAATGATATACAAAGGTATGCATTTGAATAGTTGAAGATGTTTAAATGTTTGGATTACATTTTAATGATCTGTTATATCTGTTAGAATTGTTGAATTCTTAATTTCTCAAAACGTTGTTCTATTCCATAAACTATAAGATTCATTCTCTATAGTGCCTTATATTCTTATCTTGTTTTTCTTCTAATTCACCACCTCACCCACCTTTTAATCTAAATTGGTTGAAAGGCTCATGGACATAAGCCTCTTGGAGCCAATAGTTTTTATTATCTAAGATGAGAATATTTGAGGGTTGAGACTTTTGAAAGAGAGGAAAACTTAAAATTTTTTGCATAATTTTCCTTATTGCAAGTATGGATTTAATATTCACTCTGAGTCTTAGCCCCTTGGGTTCTTCGACATAATTCCATTAACATTCGGTGTAACACCCTGTTTCCCCCAGCCTATAAAAATAACTATACTGGCCAAGTATTGTGGCAAACCCGGTAATGTGAATGTGTGATGTGAATGGACCTTGTGAAAAAGGTCGATGAATGTGAATAATATTATATATATATATATATATATATATATATATTGCAGGACTACTGAGAGGGGATGTGGTAAAAAAGAGACCACGATGGCTGAAGAAATGTGGTGGAAGGCACCTGGAAAGGTGGCGTTAACTTCCACCGAGACCAATACTATATTTGGACTTCACTGGCCCAGAGAACCAAGAGCGGCTCGCTGGCCCGAATTAAATGACTCACCGGGTTGGTATGTAAGGGGATCCTCATGAGTAATGAGGGATGGGGGTGAACCACCCATCCGTAGAGTCCTCAGACCTAACCACCGCGAGGAAGGTCGTGCCACATGCAACCTCTCCGAAAGGAGAAAGAGGCAGGAGGAGTGTGCGATCAGGGCAGATGAAAGGGAAAGAGGAAGAGGAGAACTCTGGAAAAATACAGAGTGAGTGATAGCAGAGAAGAAGGAGAGTAACCTTCATTCTCGGTCACTGACAAACAAAGACGCAGTCTCGCAACATCGTGGTCTCAGCTTGGGGGTGGCTAGCAGTAAATCCATGGGAGTCGCTGAGCCTATGGTTGGGTGGAAACGAGCACCCCTCTTAGCAATTGCAATCACATCGGGTGTTATTTCTGATAAGTGTTTTACATCTTGCATCTTGAAATTTATATGTTGACATGTATGCTCCTAGTCTATGTAGGTTATGAATGGTTTGAGTATAAGATTGTTTGTGTGGTGTTTTGACCAGAAATGGTGGTTGCATGCTTTTATTGGAAGGACCATGTATGGATTATGTTTATAGATAGATATATATATATATATATATATATATGTACTGATCTAATTCAGACTTCAAGACTGCTTTCGAGAAATCTATGCCCTTATTCGTTTCCAGGAATACCTGGAATAGATCTGCATGGCTTGTGTTTATAGATAGATTTATATATATGTATACCGATCTAATTCAGACTTCAATACTGCTTTCGGGAAATCTATGCCCTTATTCGTCTCCATGAATACCCAGAATAAATCTCTCCATAGAGATACCCTGTCTTGGAAAACTTACCAAGAACCTGAAAAAGGATTTGAAGGCGCAAGTCTTAGTAATCCTGTACGAGGAAGAATGGGCCTCTCAAAATCTCGAAATAGCCGCGTAGGGATAAGAATCGATTGACGGATGAGATCTTGTCGGAATATCTGTGGTCATTCACGACCGTTATATTGGAGGAAGAAACGAGGGCGTTAAATGCCTTAACCCTTTTCCTTGATCTTCGTGAGTAGAGAAGAAATCAGGACCGTAGATCCCCAAGGTCCGTGGGAGTATATGGACCATTGGTTTTTATACGTCTAGGGAGCAACGAGAGAGTGCACAGCGCGGGATAGATCTGAACCGTTAGATCTTAGTTAGAAAACCTAACAACCATTGGATCTGTCAGGAGATGCATGAGGGTTAAGCCCTCATGAACAGAGGCGAAAGTCCTGAAAGAGGAGTTGATATTGGGGCTTCAGACTTAGGGATTTTGGAAGTCCTGATGACGAGAGATCGAGACACTCCATGGTGGAAATCCTGAAATAGATCTGGATCAGGGCATAGCCAGGAGGGCTAATGTGACAAAAGCCATTTTGGGAAATCGAAAGTCGAGAATTCAGGAGTCCCGATGACAAGAGGTCGGGCTCTCGTATTCATAAATCCTGAAATAAATAGGATGGATATCTTATGAAGAATGGTCACCTAGATCAGGGCATAGCCAGAAGGGTTAATGTGACAAAGGCCATTTTGGGAAATAAAAAATCGGGAATTCGGGAGTCCCCATGACAAGAGGTCGAGCTCTCGTATTCATAAATCCCAAAGGGAATAAGACTATGGTCTTATGAGAAGTGGTCATATGGACCAAGGCATACCCGAGGGGGTTAGTTTCTAATTGAAGCCTCTTCGACATTTCGGCATTTCGAGGTTTGCAGAGTTGAAAGACTCGACTCGCTTATACTGCTAAGTCGCGAAATGCAAAAAGGCACCTAGTTGTTTGGCCTATGATCATGATCAATGATCACACGGAGGTGGGAAAAAGGGAAGAGATAGCCTGTGGTAAGCCCCGTAGGATTTCGGGGATTCTGTCCCTCGATAAAAAGCAAAAAAAAATTATTATTCCATAGTGGGGTTGTGACAAATTGGTATCAAAGCATGGTTACAACACTCGGCCTGCTTGGGCTCATGAACGAGTTGCGTAGAAGCTCCATTCAGAACACTCTTAAAAAGAGTAACCCCCTGTCTTAACCTTCCTAATCAAAAGACGAAGTTAATAATGAAAAACCCTATTGTGTGTGTACATGTGAAAATATGAATTATGTACTAGTTATAAATAAATATAAATATTGACCAACAACCAGCGTTTTCTTTTCCCTTTTGCACACAAGTGGAAGATCAACTACGGGAAATTATCAGTGCATAAGTATGGTGACTAACCATGAAGTGGGAGAGGGCTCCCACAATAGATACGAAGAGTCTGATGAAAGGAGGGCAATAGGGACCCCTCCAGATCTAGCCAAGATTGTGAGGAGTCTCATGGTCGAATTACAAAGCTGCAAGCCTGACAATGAAAGGATGATGAAAGAACAAGAAAAGAAAACAGAAATTAACGTAGTTTTACTGCAGAGTTTATCCGATCTACAAAGACAAATGCAACATGAACCTGAAACTCAAAAACATGGTCATATCGGTGGCCACACTGAGAGGAGCACCTCGAAAAAGGTCCACCCTAGAGGTAAAGGACAAGCGTCGAATGATTCCTCTGAGCAGGAAGCTGGCGATTGAGAGGGCTCTTCTAGCAATAGAACTAGTTCCTATTCCCAAAGGAAATAGAAGAAGAAAAAGTCTTCCAAAGGTCGTAAATTCAAAGAATTCAGAAAAGCCAAACCACCCTCCTTCGATGGTGAAATAAAGAAGGGAGAGGAAGTAGAGGCCTGGCTTCTTGGACTAAAGAAGTATTTCAGAATCCATGACTTCTCAGAAAATATGAAGGCCCGAGTGGCCACCTTCAACTTGAACAGAAAGCCTTCCATTTGGTGGGAAGACCTTAAGAATGTGAAGGGGGTTCGTGAAGAGGACATGTCTTGGGAACGTCTTGAGAAATACTTCTGAAAGAAGTATCTGTCGGAAAAATATTTTGACGAAAAGACTAAAGAGTTTTATGAACTCAAACTGGGACAACTCACTATAGAAGAATATGTCAACAAATTTGTTAAGCCCTAATATTGGCTCATTACCCATTAATTGGGGCATATTAGATTAGTAATGTTATTTATTACCCCTTAATTGGGGCATATTAGATTAGTAATGTTATTTTATTTATGTCGGCTTTAGGCCATTAGTTGTAATTA
>ML777779.1:0-18533 GCA_009831015.1 Picea engelmannii
AAATTTGAGCTTTCACATAAATGTTCTGTAAACCTGGTGACCAAGGCTATCACAGTGGCAATTGCCTGCAATATATGATATCTCAGATCTGTTATGGAGAGTTGTACCTCTTACATTACACGGGGCCATCTTCGAGTGACTGTATATGTAATTTGTTGTTGTAGCTTACTAGCCAGTTAAATTTTTTGTTATTTTGAAATGGTCCAAGAGAGCCTAAAAGGTCTTTGGTTGCCAAAATAGCAAAACAGTTACATTATCAGTGAATGCGTACCATATTATTTAAGCATTTTGGCTTATTTTCTGGAGATTTACTGCTATGTGAATTTTGAATTAATTATCCATATCAAGAATCTAGCATTATGCTTGTTGCCCTAGAAATTAGATCACCTGTCCCACTTTTCTCTTATAAATTTCTAATCATGRTTGCTATTCTAATTATAACTATTTTTGATAAACGGTATAAAATGTTTGCTTATATCTAATACATGACTATTTTTACATATATTCAATACAGTTTCAAGACTATTTTTCCTATTTCCTCATTGTCGAGGTCCATGTTTGAAGTTTCCATAGGAACTGAGATGATTTCTCTTGGAAGTCTATTATCTGAAAACACATGACAGATTTTCTTCTAGAATGTTCATACACTAGTCTTGGTTGGCTTAATATCTGGTCTAGTGTTAACCAGATACATCAATGATCCAATCATTTTTATGTATGGGGTTGGATCCATCTCGTCGGAATCAAAATAAGACACACATAGTTTCTTTAGATTTATCACCATTAGTGTAGCCATGGGTTTACAGTTTAGCATCCCAAAAATTTTCAATATCTCAAATGTGTCCTTCCCTTGACTTAGGAAGATCTCATCAGTTCTTTTCCACACCTCTAGTCCCAATAAGTAGTGCATCATACCAAGTTCCTTCATCTTGAACTCAGAGGCCAATGCATACTTTCATTCAATAATAAGTCTCTCTGTACCAGTGAGGAATAAATCATCAACATAGAGGAACAGAATCAAGGCCTCGCCATTAACAATCTTGTAGTATAGGTTGGGATCAACAACACTTTTGTTGAAGCCCAAACTCATCAGGTGTCCATCAATCCCTACATACCAAGCTCGAGGTGGCTTCTTGAGTCCATACAGGGCCTTCTTCAACCTACACACATGAGACTCCTTCTCATGTATGAAAAAACCATTTGGTTGCTCGATGTATATTTCTTCCTCAATCTCTCCATTGAGAAAGGTTGTCTTCACATCCATCTGATGTAGTTTCCAATCCATGTATGCTGCAAGGGAAATAATCGTCTGGATAGAAGTGTATCGACCAATAGGAGAAAGTGTATCCTCATAATCTATTCCCTCCACCTGAGAGAATCCTTTAGCAACAAATATTTCTTTGTGATTCTCTATGCTTTCGTCGGCTATATGTTTGATCTTATAGATCCATTTGGAAGTCACTACGGACCTCCTTTTAGGTCTCAGAACAATATCCCACACATCATTCTTCATGATGGACTGATACTCCTCCATCATGGCATCTCTCCATACTAGTTGACTAGATGCCTCCTCATAACATGAAGGCTCAGAATCAATGATGTAGCTCATAGTTGCGGTATAGCACAAATATCTCTGAGGTCTCTTTCTCTCACGGAAGGTACCATGAGGAGATGCATGTCCTTCCACCTCCTACAGAGTATGACGATCCCATGTAGGTCTCTTATGACCTACTACAATATCTCTCAGAACATCAACTGGAGGTACAGGATGAATGGGATCAATAGGCTCAATTGTCTCCCTCTGAAATGTTGGAGGATGAGGGGGAGAATGAACCATCTCTTCTTCTTTCTCACTATCAATATCCATGTGATATCCTCTAGATCTCATGAAGGATACCTCCTCTTCAAAGGTAACATCTATTCTCACCTCAATTTGTCTCTGACCAGGGATGTAGATCCGGTATGCCTCCAAAGACTCACAGTACCCCACAAATGTACCCTTTCTTCCTAAAGGGTCTAGATTAGTCCTTTTATCTTTGGGTATATGAATGTATACTGGACACCCAAATATACTGAAGTGTCCAACCTCAGGCTTCAATCTGGTGAAGTCCTCCTCAGGAGTCATGTTCCTTATAGTCTTATGAGGACTTCTATCCTGAACATACATTGCAGTCATGGATTCTTCTGCCCACAAAAACATAGGTAAATGTTGATCATGAATCATTGCCTTGACTGCCTCGATAATAGATTTGTTCTTCCTCTATGCAACCCCATTTTTTTTAGGGTTGTAAGGAACAGTGTACTCCCTCTTGATGCCTGCCTCAATGCAGAAATCACTGAAATCCTGGCATATGCATTCTCCTCCATTATCTGATCTCAACACATTAATCTTCTTTCCGGTCAGGTTTTCGACCTGCGCTTTGTACTCCTGAAATCTAGCAAGGACTCCATCCTTGGTATTCAATAAGTAAATCTAAGTCTTCCGAGAGTGGTCATCAATGAAGATCACATAGTATAGGTATCCACTTAAGGAAGCAATTGTCATGGGTCCACATAAATCTATATGAACCAAGTCTAAGATTCCCTTGGATCCACTGTCACTGCTCGGAAAGGACCTCTTGGCATTCTTTCCAAGAGAACAACCTCTGCAAATGCCATCGTGTTCAACATGGATCTTTGGAAGGTTTGTCACCATCTTCCCCAGAGCGAGAAGAGATCTATAATGTAAATGAGAAAGTCTCCTATGCCATAGTTCACTCAAACTAATAGAATCATGTATTAGGGATTGAACTGGTTGAACAGTCAATCTGTACAATATTTCCTCTTGAACACCAATCACCTGGGAAAAATTCATACTAGAGTTCTTGTTCCATGCAATAAATTTTCCATCAGAGAAAGAAACCTTGTCGCCTTTTTTCTCTAAGGATAAAATAGAGACAAGGTTCCATCTCATCCTAGGTACAAATAATACATCGCTCAAATGGAGTGGGGTGGCATAATCTAATTGTAAAGAGGTGGATCCAACTCCCTTCACAGTATATCTTGCATCATCACCAAGTACAACATGAAAAGAAGATCCTTTCTCTACTATATATGTAAGGTGCTCTCTGTGCCGAGTCATATGTCTGGAAGCACCACTGTCAATCAACCAAACATCATTACTAGTAGGAACCATACTTGAGAGGGATGAAATGAAGAAGAACTATTCATCGTTCATTCTTTCATTCCTTGACTTCCTCTAAGGTGGTTCTAAATTAACATAAGCAGTGGAAGCATGTTGTTTTCCTTTCTTCCATGTAGGACAATTTTTCACATAGTGGCCATACTTGTCACATCTGAAGCACTAAACCTTTGACATGTCCTTATTTTTGTGCTCAAAAGTTGGTGTTGATTTCCTTCCTTTAAAGGTTTTTCTGAAACCTTTTCTTTTTCCTTTTCTTTTCCTTACACTAGTGGAAAGGGCTTGATTTTCATCATGATGGTAACATTGCATGCCTCTCCCTGCAAGTCTGGTCTCCTCTTGAGTATAGTCTTCCCATAAATGATCAAACTTGGGCAATTTGGATCGTCCACTGATACTTTGAATGAATGGCTCCCAATGGCTTGGAAGACCATTAAGGGTAATCATGACAAGTTCTCTATCAGAGATGATTTCACCAATAGCACCCAACTAACCTCTAGTCTCTGAAATCTTCATGAAGAAGGTGGCAATTGTATCAGACTTCATCATCTTGAGATTTTGAAGTTGGTGTCTCAAGACAAGTGCTCTGTTGGTGTTGTTACTCTCAAACAACTTATTCAAGGCGTCGCACATATGCTTAGTTGTCTTCAAGTTGGATATGTGAGGGATTAAATGTTCTCTCACATAATAGATGATGATTTTTCTGGCTTTTGCATCATTCTTCCTCCATTGTGATTTTTCTGCATCATCAGTTGATTCTGGTACAACTTCTTGAACTCACTTCATAAGTTCACTCTCTTCTAGAGTGATGAGAAATCTAGATTTCCAAGAACTGAAGTTGGTTGTTCCATCAATCCTATCTTCCACCAAAATACGGTTCACCATGGTTTTTGGAAGAGTGATGAAATTTTAACCTGAGTTGCAATTGCAACAAAACAATGAATTACAGGAAAGGCATAATGAGTTACTGTAGAAGGTCAATGCATGTGCAATAGTATTCTTTCAAGAATGATGCTCTGATACCATGTTGGATTTTAATGTTTTTCAATTACATTCAGTTACTTTATAAATTTACTTGAACTGAATCATAAACCATGAATAATAGCAACAGTAATAACCAAGATCACAAGAAGAATAACCATGCATAGAGACATGAGTACAATAGAAAATGCTTATATTAACTTGATGAGAGTTTCATATATATAGAACATATGGTGACCATCCATGAAAGGATGTGTCACTTGGATAATAAGTAACTATTTATTTACTAAGTATATTTATATGTTGTATTATAAATATTATGTCATATATATTAGATATATATATATATATATATATGGAAGAATGTATTCCGGATGTTGTCTAAACATCAACAATTATTGAGATGGATCCATTTATAGGAGATAATGTTTTTTTTAGACTCTCGAGATCCTTAATACAACATATCAACAATCAACATATATACTCTTTAGCTCAAGTGGCCACAACAAATGATGTTGGTAATAATCAGAGTTGGCTTGAGGTTATCCACCTCAATTTGACAGGGGAATTGGCTACAAAATGGAGCAATTTCCTTTCATTGTTGAAACTCAATGGAATCTCTCTCAACAATTCAAAGGATAAGATATTATGGTCTTGGAACAAGGAAGTGGGCACTATAAATGCCAATTTAGCATACCAATCCTTATCCTTCACAAACAATACAAGATATTTCAGATGGTGGTATAAATCTATTTGGAAAGTGAAAATACCAGTTAAAATTATATGCTTCATGTGGCTATGTTTGAAGGATTATATTCTTACTGGAGTAAATTATAGGAAAAGGGGAGGCATTGGTCCATCGTTATGTAGTCTTTGCCTAAGATATGAAGAGACAACTTCACATATTTTTGTGCATTGTGAAACTTCTCAATATATATGGAAAGAGATCTTATTTTACCTCAAAATTCCATATGTATGGAGTTGTTCTACTTTAGAAAGTAATATGTTTCAATGCTTCACTCAATATCCAGAGATGAAACATATCTCTTTTATGGTAATCTGGGGCATATGGAAGTACATAAATAAATTATTTTGTGAAAATTGACCTAGGTAGGATTCTAGGATTATCACAAATATCCTTCTCTCAATCAAAGAACACAATGGGGTAGGTGAATATGACTGATTCGAGCACATACTAAATCATTTATACTTTGAGGACAATCCAATAGGATTCTTTGATGGAGCAGATGTAGATAATCGATGTGGAATAGGAATTTTTCTCAAAATCAATTCAGAACACCACTACAGAGCACGCTTTGCAGGTGGACAAGGAAATAATATGAAGGATGAAATCATGGGGCTATGGGGCCTCATTTTCTTGGAAAATAGATAGTTCATAAAAGAGATGATGGTAGCTAGAGACTCAAAGGTGGCCATTGACTGGATATTAGGCAATTCAAATCTGAACCTGTTATATTTGAACAATTAGAAAGACCAAATCAGAAATCTAAAATCAAGTTTTGATGGAAGCAACTTTATACATGTTCACAGAGCTTACAACACTGAAGAAGACAAGATCTCAAAGAAGGCACTGGACTTTCCTATGGGAATACTTTATATTGAATAAACTATTAAAGGATATATTGTTAATGAAGATAGCTATCTTCTTTTTTAAAGTTAGAGCAAGCAAAGGTCATCTATACTAGATGTAATTTTCCTTTTTGATAAGACAAGGATATTAACTTCTTTTAATTATCTTGAAGCTATCAGACTGAAGAGAACATCTACTTTTTTGTATAGTTTATTTTCTATATAAACTATCAAGAAATAGTTATGTTTTCCAAAAACATCAACTTTTTTTATCTATATGTAAACGAAAGGTTCACTTGATTCTAATAAAATAATAGTGAAACTATTTTTTTCCTGGGTGATATATATATATATATATATATATATATATATATATATATCAACTTTTTTTATCTATATGTAAACGAAAGGTTCACTTGATTCTAATAAAATAATAGTGAAACTATTTTTTTCCTGGGTGATATATATATATATATATATATATATATAATGTTTTTTATTTTAAAATAAAATATTCAAAATTTTATAAAACAAATGAATACTTAATTTTTATAAATTAAACAAAATATTGACTAGATACTACTAGATTCTTGTGATCATAGTAAACAATATAAATGTACATTTCAAATATCACCCCAACTTTCATTGTATGGTAGTATCATCATAATTATAATGATGTTTGTTATCATAGTAAACAACATAAATATACATTTCAAATATCACCCCAACTTTCATTGTATGGTAGTATTGTCATAATCATAATGATGTTTGTTATAGTTATTTGATGATTTATAATTTATTTATATTTTTTTAAACTAAATTCTTTACAATTTTGAAAAAATAAATGAAAATAAAAAGATTATAAAATATTTTCTCTAAGTTTAAATCCATAAATTATATGTTTGATAACTATTCATTTTAAAATATTTATATAGCATAATTTGATGAAATCTTCATGCATGGATTTGGTATGGGATAGTTTGTATCTCTAGTTGCTTTATTATCTATGTTTATCCTTTCCCTATCGAAGTCCTAGATTGTGTTTCTTTTGCAGTCTTTGTTGGGCAAGATCGTTGGACTCATTGCAAATATCCTTGTCTTAGTACAAATTCGATCCACTTGTTTGGAAACATCAATGTCAAATTTGAGATTCTTACAACAAAGTGGGGAATCCATCATATTTCTTGGTCCCTATGATATATTTCCATCAATTTCACTTCTAGTATTTTGGAGGAGGTTTGAATTTGTTAAGTACCTATACCAGATATGCAAATATACTTCAATAAGACCAAGAATAAACCATAAACCATTCACCATAACATGAACATGAGAATATAGAGAAAACCCTTGAGGTGGGGTAACACCATATATTATTCCTTAAGGAAGGAATGCACTCCTCAAGAAAAACTTTTTTGTTACAATGACAATATTCTTCACTATGCTTCATTACATTGCTTACACTTCTTTATATAGCTCTCTCTATATCCTAGGAACCTTCTAGAGATATTTCTCACATTTATTACATCTAACTACCATAGTGGGCCTTTATTAATATAGTGGACCTAGTCCAACTTACATTGAATGACCACATTCTCATATATTAAATGACTTCCACTAATAACACATAAATACATTACCATTGGGTAACTCCCTAGGTACCCCATATTACCTCCCTAAGTATACTACATTCCATCCCCCTTCACATGTTTCGTCCTAGAAACATGAGAAGAAACCATAGAATATGACCAACTAAGCAATGTAGCCAACTGGTACCAATTATGACCATCCATCCATCCCAAGGGAGTTTGAACATGATATCTATTTGTTTCCTTGCCACCCTGAATTTCTCTACATCATGTCGGGGTTTCTATGGGATTGTTTCTATAGATTGAGATCTTCTCGTAGTGTCGGTAGTCCTCCATGCACCTCTTGATCGGTTTCCTGTCTAGTTCCCTATTGGAGCATAAATATGTTGATGCAAACTCCTTTTCCTTGATGATTGTTGTGTCTCTATATGATGTTGATGGCGATATACAACAATTGTAGGAATTTGTTCTTTTTTCCTCAAATCTGCAACACTTTGTGCCTTTGAGTCAATGACCTCCTTAGCTTCATAATTATGTTCTTCTTATAGTTTGGCTTCATCTCCTTCTATAGACTTTGCCTCTGATTCAACTTTAGAATCAACAATAACTTCTTTGCTAGCTTCCATGGGCCCATCTTTCTTACTAAGAGACACATCCTGCAATGTGATTTTCTTTTTCATGTACTGTTGGCATAGGGGTATACCCAGGGTTCAACACTACAATAGCTCATAGACAAAACCCTAATTATCGTCCCTTTCGGCAACACCTGTGAAGAAGATGAAGTCTCACCCAAGGTAGAGGTAGGGGTGGTTGCAGGACTCAGGTGCTTGCAACCTTAGCTGGGACACAGATCTGTGATTATAACACCTTAACAAAGCACTTAGTTATTATAGTTAGTTAATATTCAGCCTTAATTCACAACACAACTAAACCCTAACAAGATATCTATGTAGTATTCAACTAGATATAGCATCTAGCAGCACTTAGCATAACGAAACAGATCAGATCTAGAAGATTCAAGCACTAAGCACATTCACATAGGTCAAATCTAGCATTCACTCTCATTATAAAGCACAGAGAAACATCAGATCTATCTATCATTCATCTATATCAAAGTACTTAAGCATGTTACACATAAACACATCAATACATCGCACAAAGAAAAGCAACACAGGATATACGTGGTTCACCCACACCATGGGGCTACGTCCACCAACTCATCGTCCTCTTTATTATCTTCAATCAATATTCTTACACGCACAAATCCTCAAAATCAACTCCGTAGAGGATAGAAGATCTATGCACCTCGCTAGATCCTCCTTCCTTGAGTTAAATTACAAAGCCTTCCAAAGTCTCTTACAATCACTTGCACTTAACCTTGCAAGCCTTACACATTACGCACAAAGCAATTACCACTTAGCACTTAGCACACTTGCAACTGACTAGTCACTACTTCTTACATCACCTAGACTTTTATTTATACATTACAGAGTAGGCCTAAGCATGGGTAAACCCATGGACTGACATCCCCATACCCATTACATAATCCCAAAACCCAGAAATTCCCTAAAAAGGGGTCGATATCCTACGATCTTCGCTTCGTCTTGAGGTCCACCTTCGACAGCCTCTCGAAGTCCTAGAAATAGGTCAAACATGAGCAAGGATTCTTAAAACTTGGCCAAGGGACAATAGGCCCCCAACACTCACCTGTGACTCGTCTCAAGTCACTCTGATCTGGGAAATTATGCCTCAAAAGCCTCAAGCTTGGTTTGAGCTACTTTGACTTGTTGTTGTTCCATGGCCTCCTGCTCAGAGAGCTCTTAGATAAAATCTTCATTGATAGGTCCCTTTGAGCGTTGTTCAACTACAGTGAGGACTTGCTCTAGTTATGCTCCTCAACCTTCGATCTTTGAGAACAATTGGCAAGCCTCATCTTGTATAGGTTGGAGCCTCTAGGTCACTTCCATGACTCTTCTCTAAATGGTGTGGACCTGTTGTTGAGCAATGTGTTTCTCTTGGGATTGATTCATCCTTTCAACAGTTGATAGGGGCTTCAACTGTGCCTCTATTGTTTCTTCTTGCTTCTTCACCTCATGGAGCCATGAATCCAATGCCTTCAGTTCTAGATTCTCAGTGAGTCACTCATAATTCTGGGAACTGTGATCACTTAGTTGTTTACATTCCATGCTAGGGAATTTATTCTCTCAACTATACTTCGAGTAGTAGCATCTCTTTGATCCCTCACATCCTATGGGGTGTTGGGAACTGTGCGGAGCTCTAAGTCTGTTATTATTTTATATAGTTGTTGGATAGCTTCCGTGAGCTACTCTACTTGATGATCGACTCGGTCTTCTACCTTTGGCTCTAGGCCTGTCACATAGCAAAGTGCTCTGTTGACTGCTTCTTTCACTTCGAGTTGTTTTGAGAGAAAATGTTATTTTTCTTGTTGACTCTATGATTTTTCCTCTTAAAACTTTGTTTGGAGAGAAACCTTCTCCTGCTCTGCAACTCAACATTGTTCTACAACTACTTCTTGCACTTGCTTCAAGGCCTAGGTGGATTTTTTTGTTTTTGTCCTGTGCGCCAGAAAGGTGAGCTTCGGTTGCATAAGCTAGTCGGCGGAGTTGGGCTGGCCCATCTCCCAACTTTGGTTTTTTCAATGGTCGGGGTGCAGTGGGCACTGCGTGAATGGACTGAAGGGCCTGTTGTACCCCTTGGAGCTCAACCTCAATTTTGTCATACATCTCTTGTTGCTTGGCTTCATGTTTCCAAAATATTTCCTACGAGGCATCATTTACAACTGCAATGATGAAGTCAAAGTCATCAATAGTGAGCACAATCTGCATGTTAGTCATGGTGGCTCTGGATTTCTTCTGGGAAGTGGGTTTCATGGGAGAACCCTTCCTTTTCTTCAAGGGATCAACCTCATCTCTAGGCGGTGTTACTCCACCTTGATTCTACTCATCTTATTTTCCATTTATCTCTTCTACTTCGTCATCACCCTCTCGGCCAGGTGATACTGAAGAATTTTTTTCTGATGCGCTGCTTAAGTCTTGGACTTTTGCAGTCTTCTTCCTTCTACTAGTTCCAGGTGTGTCATGTTCTTTGTGAGCATCCTCTGAGCTGTCAAGTTCAGGATTAGGCATCTCTGCAGGGTCAGTTGGCAGAAGGAGCTTTGCTGACCAATCCTTAGTTATCTCCTCGAGGTCCTATTATGTGAGCTTGTAATATGACTAAAGCTCCTCCTTATGCTCTTCTGCTCGCACAATTATATAGATGAAGTGGCCATAGGAACTTCATGAGGGGTAAGAACCATTGTAGGGTGTTTGTCTTCATGTGAGGTTTATCTTCAATATCCCTCTTTAGTTTGAGATAATATATGTGAAAGATTGTGTTCTACTGCCACTGTTTTCCCATATCGCTCTAGTACCAAAGCGTGGTAAACTTCGCAGAAAGCAGTTCGAATGACTCAATGTCTGGGAAGGTCACACCTTCCAACATATCCCAAGCAATAAACTCTATGAGGATCAAGAGCCAAGTAAAGTAGAACTCATAGCCCTAATCCTATGCTTCGCGACAGTCTAATTCCAACTGATTAACTCAGTACTTCACCCAGCTCATCTGAAGGCCTTCCACGCATTTCCCTACGAGGTCAACGACAAACCCTATGACCTGCGTAGGTTTGTTCTTCCTTACTAGATTTCCTACAATTAATTGGTATGCTAGGCGCACTGCACCATTCTGGATGGAAGCTACTTGTAGCCTCGCGTCCCCTTCTCAACATTGTCGTAGGTATCCTTGATCTTCTGTGCTAATGTGCAATATGTGGCTTTCCCTGGATAGAAGACCTACGGGTCAGGTCCTTGATTACTTAATCTGGTGATCTTATGGATCAATGTCAAATGGACTATGATACATCGGTCTAGCCATAAGTATCCACCATGGTAACATGAGAGCAGGAGATTAACACAGGCGTTAACCTCTTGGTGCCTTCCAAAGTGTGGGATTTTCATTACATTCAACAAGGTGGACTGCGTGAGGTTCATCATCCATGGTTGGGGGATTTTTCTGATTTATTCCCCTTTGTCCTAGTCAAGTATTTATACGGGTCGAGCATACTATGGTTCTTGCAGTCTCCTAGGTTGAAGTCGTTGAACTTCAACGTTGCAATTTTGTCCTGTTGCGCTCTAACTGCATGTATCCCCTTCAGGAGGTATGCAGTAATCATGGTGTAATCAAAATATCTCGGCACACTATCACGACTCACCGCGTCGACTAGAGGTAGGATGTAGTCGGGTAAGATGGTCAGGATTAGATTTACATTTTCTAGGTCATCTCTGTGCTTCGTTCTCTTTTATGTGACGACTTAGGATGGTTCAGATATACGAGCGGTCGACAGAGAGGCTTTCACTCCTCTCATCGATGACACGTGTACACCCACAAACATTACTCTTTCATACGTTAGCCTTTCATTCATGAGGTCGATGAGTACCTCCTTCATAGACTCTTCGACTATCTCAAGTTTGAAGAGTAACTACTCAATGCAACGTGATGGATGGTGATAGCTTGATGATCATTGTGTGAAATCAACTGATCTATGGGTTTAGATAATCATGATTGGAAAAAGTGTTATTGGTGCAAGGCTCGATGGAATAAGTAGATAACTAGGCAATGGATCTCTCCCATGGGCGAGAAGCCTTCATTAGTTAGTTATGTCTGTTATAGCACAGTCCCAGTGGTCCCAAATGTCGTTCTACCTGTTATGGGCAGTAGTCTAATGGTTATACTATTTCCAACGACTATATTTCTTCTCCATGATGAAGTGCCATGTGGCGTTGTTTTGTCATCCCAACGAAGTTCTAGTTTTGAAAATTTTCCTTCTGCGAAGTTCCCTCTGTAACCTTCTGTAACTTTTTGATCTTTGATCTCTTCTTACTTAGTTTTCTAGCCTTCTTTCCAGTGAGTTTTGTCTCGGTATTCCTCTTCCATTCTGATTCTTGTCTCCTCTTGGCATAGTAACTTCATGTTATTGAGATTATTTCCTAGGATTCAAGGGCAATGCTTCTTCTCTATCTGGGGTAGGTGCTTCAGTATTCTGTGAGTCTTCTTGTGTTCTTTCAACTTTAACATCCAAGTTTTTGGTTCTAAATAGCTTCGATCTATTCTCATGTTCTTCAATCAAGTGTGCGATCCTCCTAGTCATGAAATCTTTCAACTCTTGCTTCTTCTGCTCTAAGACTTATTCTTATTTTCTTCTGGCTTGATCCCTTTCAATCCAAGGTGTTCCTAGTAACATAGCAAATGGGGCATTGTTCTCAATAAATTTAACAACCTCAAAATATTCTTCTATCGAAGTTGCATGAGCACTCATAGATATCTAGGTAAGTCTTCCACATAGGGTTATCAACTTTCCTCTAAATAATCCTATTCCTCCCAATGAAGGAATCATAGCAGGATTTCCTAAAGTTTCCCAAGTTCTTTCTGTCATAATATTCACCTGTGTTTCTTCATCCAAAACACAATCAATGTCGAAGTATCCTATTATTTCTTCTATGCACTCTTTTTCTTTGAAGATCTCTGATAAGTTGATATTTCTGTGGTCATTCAGGGTTTCTTTCATTTGTATCAATACATCCTATGATTCTTTCTAGGGTTCTTCCATGGTCTTAGTGTCTTGACCTTTCTTGGGGTCTTCTTTTCTCATATTCATTCTGTCAAGATTAGTAATCATTCTAGGGAAATCCAAAACTTCATGGTCCATAGCTTTACAACAAGGACAACTAGGTCTTTTACTAGGGCATTCCTTAGCAAGATGTCCTGGTCTTATGCAACTATAACAAAGAGTCAATCCTCACTTTCTCTTAAATGATCCCCAACCTTTTCTGTATTGCGCACTAGGATCATAGTAGTTAACCTGCAAAAACATCTTTCTAGGGTCCTACATCCATTTGTTAGTTCAAACATTCTTTCTATGCATAGGAATAACATATATTTCACTATTCTTATCAAATCTACTCATATCAAATATTGTTTCTTATAGTTGTGCCCTATTTTTTAGGCTAGGACAAAATTTATCAAACATACCTAGATACATATTTTTGAAACAAAAATTTCTACTTATCTTACTTTCAACAAAGCACAAAGCTTCCATCTCTAAAACTTTTCACTATTCTTACCTTTCTCATAGCACAAAGTTTCAAGATCTTACCTCTTTTCTTCAGATCATACTTCTCTTCTTAGCATAGAGTTTCACAATCCAAGTAGAGTACTACGCACCAGGGCAACAGATCTATGCATAGAGCTTTCACAGTTTCGAGTCAGATCTTCGCACATAACTTCTTCCTCAATTCCCAACGATCACATTTTCAGGTCTCGAAAATGGAACCATTTGTTGGCACAGGAGCATAACCAGGGTTTAACGCTACAACAATGCACCAACAAAACCCTAACTACTAGCCCTTTCAACAACACCTACAAAGCAGATGAAGTCTCACCCGAGGTAGAGGCAGTGGTGGTTGCAGGACTCAGGTGTCTGCAACCTTAGCTGGGACACATATATGTGATTGTAACACCTTAACAGAGCACTTAGCTATTACAGTTTGTTAATATTCAATGCTAATTCACTGCGCAACTAAACCCTAACAAGATATCTACGTAGTATTCAACCAGATCTAGCATCTAGAAACACTTAGCATAATGAAACATATTAGATCTAGTAGATTCAGGCACTAAGCACATTCACATAGGTCATATCTAGAATTCACTATCATTACTAAGCACAGAGCAACATCAGATCTATCTATCATTCATCTATATCAAATTACTTAATAAAGACAACACATAAACACATCAATACATCACACAAATCACAACAACACAAGATATACGTGGTTCACCCCCACCATGGGGTTACATCCACCAACTCGTCATCCTCTTTATTATCTTCGATCAATCTTCTTACATGCACAAAGCCTCAAAATCAACTCTGCAGAGGATAGGAGATCTGTGCACCTCGCTAGATCCTCCTTCCTTGAGTTATAGCATAAATCCTTCCACAGTCTCTTACAATAAATTTCACTTAGATCTGCAAGCCTCGCACAGTATGCACAAAGCAATTACCACTTAGCACTTAGCACTTAGGACACTTGCAACTGACTAGTCACTACTTATTACATTGCCTAGACCTCTATTTATACATTACAAAATATGCCTAATCATGGGTAAACACATGGGCCGACATACCTATACCCATTACATAAGCCCAAAACCCAAAAAGCCCCTAAAAAGGGGCTGATATCATGCGATATCCACTTCGCTTTGCGCTTTGCCTTCGATAGTTTGTCGAAGCCCCAAAAATAGGTCACACATGACCAAGGATCCTCAAAACTTGGTCAAGGACCAACATGTGCGACAACATCAAAAACTTCTTTTTCACATTAATATTAATGGTATTCACTGATTCTATCCAAGTATATCCGAAAACAATATCCACTTCATCCATATCCATAGCATAAAAATCTGAATGCAACACATATTTATCCATGGTAATCTTCAAATCTTTAAAAATTTGAACATTTTCACCCTCAACCTATGTGCTTTGAATATTCTTTACTAGAACTTGCAATCTATTAACCAACTAAACATTTATAAAATTATGCATGCAACTAGGTTTAATAGAAACAATGACATTTTCTTTATGAATACAACCATGAACCTGTAATATAGGTTTGTCACATGAAAATAAACTCTTGGTGATGTCTTTAACCTTACTCTTTGTATGAGACCACTTGTCTAAAATTAATTTTTCAAGTGCTTCCTCAGAAAGTGATGTCCACTCAGAATGGTGAAATGATTTCCACCATATGAGAGCATCACCTCTGAAACCCCAGTCTACAAAGGATTTCCACTTCCCTTTCCATTTTGACTTGTGAGACTTTAGGAAGTCTTCAACACTAGGACCATCATATTTTCCTGTAAAATACATCTTTCTAGGAAACAATATTCGACAAAAACTAGGGTTTAAAAATAAATTACCACATAAAATCATGGTTTGTTTCCGGAAAAACCCTCAAAAACTGTTGAATTTAAAATGCTCATAACATTACTTCATGGACTCCATTTCGGCTGATTTGTTTTTTTGAAATTGGGTATTTTTCCAAGAGGAATTCAAATTCCCAATTTTTTTTTTCCAAATTCATCTTGTAAAGATTCATATCTGAACCTGAATTGGGCCGCCCTCTTTTTCTTCCCTAGAAAAATTCTGCAAAAAGAGAAAACATTTCTTCCCTTCTTTGGCAAAGGAAAGTGCGCCTCTATTTCAGGATAGTCATACCTAGGAAGGAAAAAAATCACATGAATCAGCTTCTCGAATCTACCTCTATGTTCAGATAGTCATACCTGGTAAGGAAAAAAAGCATAGGAATCTGCTTCACGAATCTGGCAATGTGGTAATATCCTTTGGCACATATCTAAATTTTCATCTATGATTACTCTTTTGGATTGGGGTTGAAGAGCATGGCTTTATGGGAGCTTATCGGTAGCCAGCTCACTCTTTCAATAAACTAACAAGCTCTCAATGATCTCACCTTCACTTTATGCTTCCATTATGAAGCCTAGAAAAGAATGGAACACATTTTTAATCACAAAATTGATATAATAATAGGAATGCTACTCTCCAATTTTAAATCCCAATTGGAAATAGATATCCATAGCTTTAAATGCATCACTTCCTTTGCAATTTTTTACTTTTGCACTTTCCTCATCAATTGTGAAGCCTATTTTCATACAACATTCCTTCCTAAACTTTGCATCAATGTTTGATCTATCCCCACCACATATTACATAAAACTCATTATGGATAAATCTCACCCTCTGAATGAAATTCATGGACATCTTGTACACATTATTTGTGTTATGATCCCATTCCAATAAATTTTCTTCTCTATTTGTTAAACCAACATAAATTACACATCTGATTGTCTCAAAAGGAGGGTTATTGGGATACTCTTTCATCAATTCTCTTCTAGCCTCTGCAAAATGATTTCCTCCAATCACATAATATTTATACTAAAAACATTTTGACCTACCAAATGCATCCTTGGTAGGAACTTCCATTGGGTCAACAAGAACTAAGTAGTCAACCACATGTGCATATGGATTATGCCTAATCAGTGCTTTCAAGTTGTGGATACACAACTAATGTGGTTTTCTAATTTAGTATTTTTATTGGCCTTATGTAGGTTTATAAAACTGCTTCACATTCAACTGAAATGTATGACCCTCATCAACCAAGTTGTTCCTCCTTAGTCTATGTCGAATGGTATTTTGCATTGTTTTGATAATACCATCTTCGAGATCAACACCTGGTGTTATTATTTCTCTGATACCTTTAGGAATTCCATCATGATATTCAGAGGTAACTATCAATTCTTCTTCATCAACAACCTTTTCTTTACTCTTTTTATGATTTAAATGAGTTTCATCTAACTCAACAATCTCTTCACAATCACTAGGAATGAAATCATCATTGGACATACCTATTTTGTTCTTATGTTGTTTAGTCTTGTTCTTAAGAACAATGGTAACCTCATTGACATTAATCTCAACGACATCTTCATATGGAGTTTCCATATCTTCAAATGTAACTTTTTTATCCTTTCTAGAATGATGAATTTTATTTCTTATTTGTTGTTCTTCTCTGTCTTCTCCTATAGCTTGAAATTATGTTACTCGTTGCTTATTTTTCCTTCCTTCCTGTCCCTTATCTATATGAAAGGAACTGACGACCTCCCTGTTATTTCTCTCAGTAGAAAAAATCCCCACTAACATCTTTGAAAGTCGCCTAGCAAAATCCTATAAAAATAAAATACATTATTTCCATTGTTAAATACAATTTAACCATTATCATGAAACTTATAATAGTACATGCTACAAAATAATAATAATCAAACTTACATTTCCCATATCAATGTCTGTCACGATCATTGCGCATAATTCTATGAAATTTTCTTCCCTTTTATAATTTCTTATTTTCAAACAATATCTAATCTCGAGATATGTCTTTGATTGTTTCATCAATGCATAAACAATATTTGTTCCTGGAACCAAACATATATCTCGTAACATACCAAGTGACTGATAGCTTGCTTGGACATGCTCAAATTCAACACATTACAAAATTATTTGTTCTCCATTGGCAATTTTTTTGTCTTTAAGATACCAAAAATGCTCCATTCTACTCTCACCATTGATATTTTTCCACTCTCTAACATTCTTCATTTCTCTTGTGACCTCAGTTGTTGGGCTAGCATTTTGTTTCCTAGCATTCATGGAGGTCCTAACTGGGCTTTTGGATTCCATTACTACAGGTCTTGTTCAAGATGTATTCACAGAGATTTTCTTTCCTGCCATTCGTCCTATAAAAAAAATAAATTATTTAATTAAAACATAAAATATATGTTTTTCATGAAAAAAAAACTAAAGTTAAATTAAAATTATCTAAAAACTTATTTTTATAAGACACAAAATTAAAAAGAACACACACGAAAAACATACTAAAGAAAAAATCATATACAAAAAATCAAAACTGGAAACACTTCAAAAAAAAAAAAAAAACCACATCAAAAAAAAACCAAAAAAAATTACACATGAAAACAATTAAAAGAAAAAAAAAACAATTAAAAACAAAAAATACATTTAGACAAAAAATATAAGCAATAAACATTTTTTTTAAATAAACAAATATTATAAAAAGATAACACTTTAGAAATCGAATTTTATATATATATATATAACTAAAACTAAAATAAATAAATAAATAAATTAAAACTTTAAATAAATAAACAATAATAATATTTTATATCAAAATTTTAATTGGAATTTAAATTTGTTATGCGCTTTCTATAATCGACCGGGGGAGGGAGATGTAGGGCATCGCCCCCAGTGCCCGCATGGCCAAGTACAAGCCTGGACTTGGCCACGCGAGCGCCAGGGGCGATGCCAGACATCGTCCGCCCCTAGTCTGCCGACAAACAATCAACATTGCCTGTCAGTTAGTCGAGGGAGGGAAATGTTGGGCATAGCCCCCCGACATGCCAAAAAAAAATTTAAAACTAATTTTAATTTAAAAAAAAAAAACCAATAAAATTTATTTTAGAAAATAAAAAAATATATATTTTGAATTTTTTTTTCTTTTT
>ML777779.1:19237-34274 GCA_009831015.1 Picea engelmannii
AATCAATGTGGGATAAAGTAAAAAAGATTAAAAAATGTAATTAATTAATTTATGAAGAATTAATTGAGTAAGGTTGTTTTAATATTGAAGGTAAAATATTAAAGAGGAAGCTTAAGGGAAAAATATTTGGGGAAAATTGGGAGGGAAAATTCGGGGGAGGGGGAGGACTTTTGGGAAAAATTGAAGGGAAAAAGTTTTAAAGAAAATTTATGGGCAAAAGTTTTGGTAAAAATTTGGAGGGAAATTTTGGGAGGGAAAATTTGGGGGAAAAATTTTGGAGAAAATTTGGAAGGAACATTTTGGAAGGAAATGTTCCTTCCACAAGTTATAATAATGTCATTGGGAGGGTGGAAATGTGCACCATTATATGTTTGTAGTGAGCAGTGATGGCTTCATTAGATAGAGAGGATTTTATTTCTAGAGCATCAACATCTTGTTCACATGCCTCCTCTTTTGAGACTGGAAAATGTGGTAGGAATACTTCTAATGTAAATCAGGAGTCATATGTTCCACCTAGTGAGAAGTTTAATCATAGTGTAAGAAATGATATTGAGCATATTGATCGGGAAAGTCCTAATTCTAAAGACTTTGAAGGCACCAATGATGAAGGGGAGGAATATGGTGAAAAGGATGATAAATATTTTCCTCCAAGGGAGGATTTCCAAGGTACTACTGATGATGATGAATAATTTCCTCCAAGTGAGGATTTTGAAGGTACCAATGGGGATGATGAATAGTTTCCTCCAAGTGAGGATTTTCAAGGTAGTAAAGAAGATGATGAAGCTTTTCCTCCAAGTGAGGATTTTCAAGGGAGTAAAGAGAATGATGAAGATTTTCCTCCAAGTAAGGATTTTGTAGGTACTAATGAGGATAATAAAAATTTCCCTCTGAGTGAGGATTATCAAGGTAGTAGAGAGGATGATGAATATTTTCCTCCAAGTGAAGATTTTGAAGGTACTAATGAGGAGGATGAAAAGTTTCCTCCTAGTGAGGATTTGCAAAACACTAATAAGGATAATGGATATTTTCCTCCAAGTGATGATTTGGAAGATACAGATGAGCAAGAAGAAGATATTCCTCCAAGTGAGGATTTTGAAGGGACTAATGATCATGATGAAGATTTTCTTCCAAGTGAGGATTTTGAAGGGACTAATGAGGATGGTGAAGATTTTCCTCCAAGTTAGGATTTTCAAGGGACTAATGAGGATGATGAAAATTTTCCTCCAAGTGAGGATTTTGAAGGTACTGACATGGATTATGAAGGTATTATTTCAACAAGAGAAATTAAAGGTTCCAATGAAGATGATGAATATTTTCCTCCAAGTGATGATTTCCAAGGTGCTAATGAGAATGTTGAAGATTTTCCTCCAGGTCATCATTTTGAGGATAGTAATGACGATGATGTAGAATTTCCCTCAAGTGGGGATTTCAAAATTACTGAAGATGATTATGTTGATGGTGGACACTTTCTTTCAAGTGATTGTGTTGTCGATGATGATCTTGATATTCTTCTTCTCAAAGATATTATAAATTAAGATGATGGTGGCCCTAGGAATGGAGATCATGTTCTAAATCATTCAGGTGCAACAAATCAAAGTGATCAACATTATCTTGTTCGATCTCCTTACAATGCTATGTATGATTATAGTGAGAATGATATTCCTCATAGTGATGATGTAGAAATAGTGGAGATATTTCAAATAAATATTATGTCTAGGATGAGGACTAGGCATTTTTATATGAATCCAAATCATTCTATTTATACAAGGTCCAGGAAAGAATTTCTCACTAAATCATTTTCCATCAGTGATTTGATTTCTAGTGATTGTTGTCAAAATAATTGTTTGAAAAGTGTAGACTACATGTATGCCTTGGATAAAAGGAATAATTATTTGTCAATGAATAAGATCATGAAAAATTCATATTTAGTGGGGTGCATGATATCTACAAAGACATGATATTATTATCGTATTGGTAATATTTTACTTTGCAGAAAGGATTTCAAAAAATTCCACTCAATTGGTAATATTCATCTATCAAGGATCCAAACAAGATTAGGAAAAGATCCTACATTTTATTCAAAGGTACATCATGGATGAGAGATTTCCCCATTAACAAACAATGCATTGTCATAGATGCGATACTTATTTTCCAAACATGGAGAGTCTATGCCAGATAGAGAGACAATACCTATTCTAGATAATTTCTCAAGAAATGAAATCTACAAGTTATACAAATAATATGTTGAAAGTGTTGAAGGAAATCATAATTTTATTTCATATGCATATTTTACAAGAGTATGGAAGAGACAATTCAACAATGTCTATATTTCTAAGAAGTCAAGGATGGGGATTTGCAGTATATGTGCTTCTCTTAAAGAAAGAAGAGATAAATATGAAGGTCTAGAAAGAGGTATATATTTACAATTTGTTTTTGTTTAAATTCGATAGTTATCAACTATGAAAATATATTATCAATATTTTCATTTTGTGTCATGTGCAGATTCTATAGTCAAAGCACTTCAAGAACAAAAGAATCAACAATAAAGTGAAATGAAAAAAGTTGTACAAACATAGAAAGAAGTGTTATAATGATTTAGATAAATATATGGGCATGATAATTGATGGCATGGGCTAGAAAAAAAAACACGTCTTCCACATTTTTTCCGTACACCAAAAAATTTACAGGAAGAGAATTTCATTCAGTTTCACTTGGTTGATTGTATGGTTTATAATAGAACAATGTGTCCAATGCTTTACTTCACAACTCCAAATATTCATAATGATTCAAATCTGACCATCAACATAATTCATCATGCGCTTAGTCACTGGTCTGGTAATCTTCCTCAAGTTCTATATCTGCAGTTGAACAACACTATTCATGAAAATAAAAACCAAATTGTGTTTGGATATCCCAGCATGCTTGTTGAACTGAGAATATTTTAAAAGGTTAAATTTGGTTTCCTTCTTGTTGGACACATGCATGATCATATTGATCAAATGTTCAGTCACTTTTCAGTAACATTGAAGAGGAAAAATGTTGGAATCCTACCATCATTAATTGAATGTATTAAGAAATCATGCATTCCAGAGCCTATTTTTCACATATTAGAAGAAATTGTTGACATGTAAAGATTTATCCAGGGATCACATGGTGAAGAAAAGTGTATTCAAAATCTTAATGACATTAGATTCCAACATCAATTTTGCGTTAAAAACGTTGATGAAAAAACACTTATATGAGGCAAGGAGTATTCAACTACTGTAGAATGGGGGCCTTCATCAAGTTTTGAATTTTTGAATTTCATTCCTGCTCATCTAATATTTTCATCAAAGTTAATGTTATTAGAATCAGTTGTTGAAATCCATAATGCAGGAAGGCGTAATAGAGATGTATATTATTCTGAATGCTTAGAGGAAATAAAAAACTTCATTAAATATACATGCAAGATACCAGATATAATAAATATGAAGAACAAAAATAAAATGCTAGAAATGGCAGAATATCAGTAATATATCCAGCATAATCTCCACAATAACAGAAATAAGACTTTGATTCAGAAAGAAATGTTCATAGGCCTCTTCAAGGGGGCAACCTCCAATCGAGAAACACTATGTTACAATAATCTCCAAGCTAGGGTTTTCATACCCTCAACCCTTATTTATACTAAATATGTCTATCAAGAGAAGCATCTAGCGAAAGATCTTTCTAGAAGCATAAGCTTCTATTAGGTCTTCTTACATCCACCTTATTCTATTTTATTGAAAGGCCTTATTAATATTTACCTTTATTACATCCGAATATATTGATCTACCTATGTGTGGGTTAGGACCCTAACATGTCCACCCCCTTAAAAACAACCTTGTCCTTAAGGCTTGAGATGAGGAAATTGCTACAGAATGGTAGCTGGTTCCCAAGTGACATCTGCTAGATTTGTATCTTTCCACTGGACTAGCACTTCCTTGATGGTTCTCTGACGTAGGCGACGCTCATGCTAGTCCAAAACTGCTTCTGGTTGTAGCCAAATGGATTCTTCTTCAGCTAACTCGGGAAGGTTGGTTTGAATTTGGCACCTAGTTCCAATCACCTTCTTCAAGCATGAAACATGGAAAACTGGATGTAGCTTCGAATGACTGGGTAGAGATAACTGATATGCGACTTGTCCCACATTCTTGAGAACTGTATAAGGACCATAAAATTTGGGCACTAGCTTTTGACAATGCTCATCCTTGAGGGAATTTTGCTTGTATGGTTGTAGTCGCAGAAACACCTGATCCCCTTCTGCAAATTGACGTTCAGAGTGACCTTGATCTGCTTATTGCTTCATGTGATTTTGTGCCATGACCAAGTTCTCTTTAAGGGTACGAAGAATATCCTCTCGAACTGTAAGTGTTTGGTCAACCGCCTGGACCTTCGAGGTACTCGGTAAGTATGAGAGAAATGAAGGTGGCTTCTATCCATATACCACTTCAAAAGAAGTCATGTGAGTAGCTATATGGTAGGAAGTGTTGTATCACCATTCGGCTAGGGGTAGCCATTGAGCCCACTAATGTTGTTTTTCAGAAGCAAAACACCTCAGATATGTTTCCAGACACTTTTTGACAACTTCCGTTTGACTATCAGTCTGGGGATGATAAGCTATGCTGAGATGCAATTGGGTGCCCTGGAGCTTAAATAGTTCTTGCCAAAAATTGCTTGTGAAAGTTGGGTCATGATCAGAAACAATAGAGTGTGGCATGCCATAAAGCTTGAAGAACTGGTCCATGAAAAGTTGAGCCATCGTGGAGGTAGTAAATGGGTGGTGAAGAGCGCAGAAATGAGAATACTTGGAAAGACAATCAACAACCACCATTATGACTGATTTTTTCCCTCATTTGGGTAAGCTAGTAATAAAGTCCATAGAGATATCCTTCCAGAGAGCTGGTGGAATCGGAAGCAGTTGTAGTGTTCCCAGAGATTTGACTGTTTCTCCCTTGTTGCATTGACACACCTCAAATTTAGCTACAAAATTATGGATGTCCTGTTTCATACCATCCCAGAAAAAAGAACGTTTGACTCTGTCATATGTTTTGGTGAACCCTAAGTGCCCTAATGTGGGTGTAGCATGAAGCTCAGAAAGTATTGTGGATTTAAGATTTGATTGTTTACTTAAATACAAACAGTCTTTGTATCGAAGCTCATCCTGGAGCCAACTATACCCTGGGGAAGCCAAAGCCTTGGTCTACAATTGTTGGATCAGATGTGAACTTTTGGGATCTTGAAGCCATTCCTGGTGCACATCTTGGAGCCAATCGGGTACAATGAAGGAAAGATAAAAAAGGGATCCTTCTTCTTCATATTTTCGGGACAGTGCATCCACCACTACATTGTCTTTGTCCTTATTGTAAATGATTGCATAATCATAACCAAAGAGCTTAGTCACCCATTTTTTTTTCTCCTGGGAGGAAATGCATTGTTCCAGAAAGTACTTGAGGCTTTGATGGTCGGTCTTGATTTGGAAGTGTTGCCCCAAGAGATAAGGGTGCCATATCTCAACGACATGCAGAATAACTAACATTTCCTTTTCATAAATGGGTTTGCCCAGATTCCTTTCAGACAGTTGCTTGCTGGTGAAGGCCAAAGGTTGACCCACTTGCATAAGGAAAGCACCAATTCCTTTCCCCGAGGCATCACATTCCAACACAAAGGTCTTTGTGAAATCAAGAAGGGCCAGAACCTGAGTGGTGCACATGGTTGTCTTCAAGGTTTGAAAATCTTGAGCAGTGACTGGATTCCAAGTGAAAGATTCTTTTTTAGGAGAGTAGTGAGAGGTGCTACAATCTTTCCATAGTTCTTAACAAACTTGCGATAATACCCTATTAAGCCCAGAAATCCATGCAAGCTTTTGAGAGTCTTTGGGTGCGGCCAATCTTGCATAGCTTCAATATTTTTAAGATCCACCCTGATGCCATCCTTGCCAACCAGATGACCCAAGTATTCTACTTCCGAGGCACCAAAAGCACATTTAGACTGTTTCAAGAAAAGTTGGTACTGGGAGAGGAGATAGAGAACTTGATCCACATGAGTAAGATGGTCGGTCCAGGTTTTGCTATATATGAGGATATCATCAAATAAAACTAAGACAAAATGACAGAGAAAGGGATGAAAGACATCATTCATGAGGCTTTGGATGGTGGAGGGGGCATTACACAAGCCAAAGGGCATGACCAAAAACTCATAGTGGCCCTCATGAGTGCAAAAGGCCACCTTGGGAGTGTCCACCTGCTTCATACTTATCTAGTGATATCCTGAGCGAAGATCAAGTTTATTAAAGAACTGGGCGCCACTCAATTCATCCAGGAGGTCATCAATGAAAGGAATGGGAAATTTGTCTTTAATGGTCAGTTTATTGAGGGCACGGAAGTCAGGACACATTCTCCAAGAACCTTATTTCTTCAAGACCATGACTATAAGAGAAGAGTAAGGGCTCCTACTAGGGTGGATAATGCCTACATTAAGGAGTTCCTGGACCATTTTATCAATTTCCTTTTTTTGTGAGAAGGGGTGGCAATATGGATGGATATTGGGAGGAAGGCTTCCAAGTACAAGGGGAATGGAATGATCATGAAAACTGTGGGAAGGAGGGAGGCCTTGGGTAGTGGAAAATACCATTTGATGTTTATAAAGGAGAGCTTGGAGGTCATGCGGCACAGGGGGTGTTTTCGTTGCTTGAATGGCATAGAGTTGGTAAATGACACCAGAATGACCTTTTTTGAGCAGTTTTTCCATGTGATGGCAACTAATGACCTCAGGTGAACCAACAGTGATTCCTTGGAATTTATATTGGTGGCCTTCCTGGTCGAATTGCATGGTTAATTCCTTAAAATCCATGAGAACAGGACCCAAAGTTCTTAGCCAGTCTGCACCCAACACAATTTCACAACCACCCATGTCGATAGAAAACATATGGGATTTTAGGTGGTAGTCACCAATTTGGAGATGCACATTTTCACAACGCCCTCCACATTTCATGGAACCACCATTGGCAATCATGATTTGGAAATTGTTGACAGCATGGATGTAGCAATGAGTTTCTTGGGAAATGAGGCGATGACTAAAATTATGGGTGCTTCCACTATCAACCAGAATGATGGCCTTCTGATGCTTGATGTAACTGATTAACTTGAGGGTTTGGGGAGCAAAAAATCCAGTGATATCATTGAGGGAAATGACGGGTTCTACTTCGAGAGGGTTTGAGGGAGGGGTTATGTCAGTGATTTCAGGTGACTCAGACACAAAGGGAGTTTCAACATCCTCTTATGAAATGTCCTCACAGATGACCATAAAAAGTTTTTGTTCCTTACACTTGTGGCCTGGGAAATATTTGTCATCACAATTATGACAAAGGCCTTTGAGTTGGCATTCAGCCATTTCAGCCCTGGTAAATTTTTGGATTTTTAATGGGGCGGAGGGAGTAGTGGGAGTGATGGGTTTAGGGAGAGTGATAAAGGAGGGTTTTCGGTTTTGAGATGATACAACCTGTTGTGCTTCTTTATCTCTTTTAGTATCCTCCACCCAAGTCGAGAGTCGAGCCCTGAGGACATGGGCCTGAATCTCCTCCTTGAGGCCACTAATAAAACACTCTCAAAAGAAAGCATCAGTCATGCCCTCTGTTCGAAAATCCAGGATTTCAAAGGCAGCTATGAAGTCTTCTATTGTTTCAGATTGTTTCAACTTTGTCAAATTACCAAAATGGTTGGTGTCCATGTTAAAGCGTTCATAAAACTCAGTCACAAATTGGGTCCAATCAATATACCCTTGATGGAAAGTTTTTCTCCATTGCCACCATTGCCAACGTTCTTGATCTAGATGGAGAACACCATACCGGAGTTTGGCCAAGTCATTTGTAATGCCATATAAAGAGAAATAATGTTCCATTTGGGTTACCCAACCAGTGGGGTCTGAGCCATCAAATTTGTTCATGTCCACCCACGGATGGCATATGTCACGTTGAAAGTGATGGGACTGAAAGGTATGGGAATGGGAGGAAGTTTCGCCTTCATTCTTTGGAGGTGCTTCATAGAAATGGTCATTTGTAGGGATCTTCAGTTTGGTGCAGAGTGATGCAAACAGATATTCAAGCTGGGTGGTCAGTTCTTGTTTGACTTCCTCCATTGAGGACTGCATGGTTGTATTTATGGTAGCATTGATGGACGAATCAATGGAGGAAACAATAGCACTGAGTTGTTTCACTTCTTTTTGGGTTTCTAGGAAACCAGATTGCATGGTGTTGAAGAGAGCTTCTAGGTCTTGGCTACAGGTATGGGCCATGAGGATGGGTGAAATGAAAAGGGATGGGTGAGGTCAATTTGTTTTTCAAAAAATGATATGGATGAATGTGATAAGGGTGAATATATGAATCCAATGGAATAGGTCTCAAATAATGGTGAAAATTTCTCCAGACTTTTTTTTTTAATTTATTTTTATTTTTTACACCTGCAGAGTTATACTCCGGTCTGAAGAATACTGCAATGTTGAGATCCCAAAATGCTTAACCATAAAGAGATGTGTATTTACTTGGCAACCTGAACACAGTTGTGTGACAATAGATTTGGTCTATTTTTAATTTGGTTATGTTTTTGTGCCCCAAGGGTTAGGTATTCAAGGGTTCTACAGACAAGGGTTTGCCTTGTGCTATATCTCTCTGATATACATGTGCGGTACAATAGTATTACTTGGCCCAATATCTCAGGGAACTAACTAAGGAGGATAGAACCTACCCTTAGCCATACTACCCGACTACCCAGGTACTAGAGAGTATCTTCCCGAGTGTTGTTCTCAGTGACACTATAGCAGTCCAGTGACCGATAGGTTTATATAAAGAGGGCTTCAGGAAATCTAGGCCGATCCGTACACAGGTGTTGTCTGATGCACTACCACTCGAAGGGGTACCAACAAGGGTTACAAGGGTGGCCAATAGATGTGCGCTTAAGAAGCACTTGTATTTCCTGCATGTATGAATCCCTCAACTGTGGGTTTATGTGCGTAATGACAGATCTATGTGGTTTAAAGACGCTGGAATACGTCTCTACCCTGGAAAAAAAAATCCCCACAATTTCTTCCAAGGAAAGTTCTATGATACCACTTGCAAGATACCAGATATAATAAATATGAAAAATAGAAATAAAATGCGAGAAATGGCAGAATATCAGTAATGTATCTAGCATATTCTCCATAATAACACATAAATGATATAAGAACAACAACATAAATAACATTGTCATTCATAAAGCAATGTTCACAGGACTCTTCGAGGGGGCAACCTCCAATTGAGTAGTGCTCTGTTACAATAATCTCCAAGCTAGGGTTTTCATACCCTCGACCCTTATTTATACTAAATATGTCTATCAAGAGAAGCATCTAGCAGAAGATCCTTCTAGAAGCGAAAGCTTCTATTAGGTCTCCTTACATCTGCCTTATTCTATTTTATTGAAAGGCCTTATAATATTGACCTTTATTACATCTGAATATATTAATCTACCGATGTGTGGGTTAGGACCCTAACAATACATATGATTACTTTGATGTTGTTGATTATGTTTGGTGGGAGTATTTTTTCAATGATCAAAGTGACATAATTTCAAACTCAACAAATGAAAATACACTTTTGAAGACTCCATTTATTTTTCCACAAAATAGGTCAAATGAATTTGAAGAAAGAAACGTTGTTGAACAACATGAATCTCAAGATGCTATTGAGTTTTCACAGGTAGAGGAAAGATAAATGTATATTGGTTCTAGAAGATCATGTGCACAATGTGAAGCCATGGAAGATCCTTACATGGGTTCAATACAAGATAATAAGGAGGGTTTCATGATTGCAGTATTAGCGACTGAAGATCCACATGGTTATTCATTTTGGATTGCAAAGGTTATAAGGATCGATAAAGAAAATGGAAATGTTATAGTAGTTGAAATGCATTGGTGTTGGAAGCAGGCCAAAGTGGAAAGAAAGTCTATTTTTGGAAAGAAGGCAAGAAAGAGGAAAGCGATAGTTGGGAGGAAGAGAAGCACACACGCATGCATGGAAGACCTAACAACGTTAGGTTTAGGGTTTTTGTAATAACATTGTAATGGTTGTTGATCTAGAAATGTATATATAGAGATGCTTAGGGATGTTTTGAGATAGCTATTTTTCAGGCGTTCGATAGGGAGGAGATAAAGAGAACATGTAGGGATTTTTAGGAGAAACACTACTATAATATGATACATTTTTCTAATTTGTTGAGTTGTAGAGGAGTAAGGAGGGTAGATCTTGAGGGTTAGAACACAGGATGAGGAGCCTGGCGTGATCTATTCCACCTCATAGTAGATCTCGACCCGAATCAGGATGAGTTGTAAAGAGCGTAGCGTTGTATTTTAAGAACTACCATAATAGAAGAGATTAAGAGCCAGATCTTTGTAGATGTAGCCCAGGAGGGGGTGAACCATGATACAACATATGTTATTTGATGAATTCTTGTGTTTCTTTTATGGTTTATGATTATATATTAGTATGATGAATGAATGAGCTACTTACATTACATGCATGAATGAGATTGACAATATATTGATTTATTAAGTTAAATAGAACTCTCAGTGCACATGTAACAAATCCCCATTCAACCTTGGACTACAAACACCTGAGTATTGCAGTCACCCATTAATACTATCTTGGGTGAGACTCCGTAGTGCACTTTGTGTACTGTGTTTCCTTCTAGTTTACCAGGAGGGATGATAGTTTTAGAGGCTTTGTTTGAACCCCAATAGACTAAATCTGGGTCAAACATGTTGAAGGTATAGATCAGATAAGAAACCAACAAATAAGTAGATAGAGCACACACCATTCATATTGGTATATGGACATCGATAGGCCAGAAGAAAGGAAGGGCCGACAGAATGAGGACACAGACAGTCAAGTATAACCAGAAAACCCTATAGAAGCTTCGTGAGTCAATGGGATGGCTCCAAACCAGGAAGAAATGACTGATCCAGAAGAATCACAGACAACTGTGTCGAAATAGCGATAGGAGGGAGAAATGGAAGATGTCACTGGCCGACTAGAGTAGTATGTTGAGGAACGAACAATGGAGGATGGAACCTTGAGTTAGCCACCACCATGAAAGGAAAAGCATAATGTCCCTAGGTCACCGTGCAGACAACCCACCACAACAAAAAAAAATTCACGCATACCAGAAGGGTATGTGTAAAAGAAGATTTGTTAGGTTATGTAGAGAAATTGAGGTATTGAGACCATGATATAACAGACACAAACAAGTTCCTGGAGTTCACTAAGCAATTCTTCCTACAGAATGTGGGTGTAGATACCTTTGGGGAACCAATTCATCAACCAGTCCACTGGGCAGCAAGACTGGCCAGAACTGGGATTTTAGGTCTGTTGAACCTACCGCACTTTGGGAGAGGTCAGTATGTAAACAACTACATGAAGCACTTGCTGGTGGTCACACATGGTAGATATATATGGTTGGAACAACTCATTTCAATAGACGTAGAGATCATCACATACATCACAGGGTTTCCATCATGGGGTATGGATCCTGCATAGTTCCTAGAGGAAAAAACAAAGGAGAAAGAACTGGCTGAGGAGATGAATAAGAAATATGACACTAAAATAGGGATGCGTGGAATCATTATAAAACGAATTAGTGACATCGCGATAAGAATGGGCACAAAAAATATGGCATGTAAGTTGCTCAGTAAATGTCACAAGGAGGAAGTCCCAGCCGGAGTTGTCACAATTGTAGCATAGTGTGTCAAGGGAACCATAATAAGTTGGGCCCCTTACTTGTTGAATCTATTTCTAGATGACTGCAAGGATGCGTAGGATCTGTGGACAAAATTTCATTATTCATGGTTGATCATCTTGATAGCCATTATGAGATGGAAGGAGCCGAACTACACATTTTTTATGACTAGACCCAAACTCTGCCATGGAGCATGATACTTATCGCTTGGAGTCACTTCAGACACCAAAAACTGAAAAACGAATACAACTATATTCAAAGGATATCTCCACAATCTACAGGAGACCATCACCAACACCTGGAGGATAACACCACAAGTTGTTGCCAACTATCAGGGCATAGCCAAATTCAAAGCCACTAGACATGCAATGTGGATCCAGGCGCGGAAGGGCCCCAATAAGAAATGTCTACAACTGTGGTACTGCATCACGAATGGGGACATACAAATGACCATTAAGGATTGGAAAGACGAATGGAGGATTTCATCCGTCACTTGAGACATTCCCACAGAAATAGAGCAGGAGGAGGTAAGACAGGAACATACACATGTAGAGGAGGTAGGGCAGGAACAAACATAGCCCCAAGAAGTAACAGTTCCCAAGAAACCAAGGACATGTCAGAAAAATCCACAACAGAAGAAAGGGGGGACATCTAAGACAAGAGTATAGACAATGAAGAAGAACAACAAACAGGAGCCACAGATGCAACAGAAATAGGTTGAGGCAACACAGGGGACTGCATCAAGTCCTACTCCATAGGATCTAGGCCAAACTAAGCGGCCAACCACCCAAAATGTGGGGTGCACACAAGAAGATGAAGGTGCATAGAATGCCCCCATAATACACGATCACGAAGGATGATGTAGAAATGGTGGCCCAAGAGGTCCAGGATCGCACATTTGAGGATTTTGATAATTTTGCATGCCAAAGGGACAGAATTGAAGAAGAGATGGCATACATGCAATAGCTCCTCAAGAAGACTGGGGAAGCACAGGCAGCCGACAACATTGTAGAAATTGGCCTGACAACATCACAAATAGGAAGAGAACTTGGAGCAAGTGAGCCAGATACAATCCAGACGATAGCACAGTCGAGTTCAATATTTCATGTCACACCCAACATGATGCGCATGGAAGAAATCATGGTGCATACACCCCTAAAGGATTTATCTCAATTACAGTTGGTATTTCCATAGATACCAAGCAAGGTACTATATAAGCTACAAATCAACGTTACACAGGAGGTATAGTCTCATTCCCACACTGATACAACATAAATTCAACAGGTTTAGGATAAACGGGATGAGCTGGAATTGGTCTTCGAGCAGGCTAAGCTAGAAACCAAATAAGAAAAGGAACGTGTGAAGGGACTGGAGCAGAAAGTGGTCATAGCCTATGAGAAGACTCCAAAGACCTGGAAGATGGACGAACTCACGATGACATAATGATCAGATTTCACATATAATCGATCAATACCAATAGGAGATTGAGAATCGCTGGGAGCATCTCACACCTACCACTCCATTGGAGGTGAGGGAGAAAATGAAACAAGAGGAAACTGCACATATATAAGAGATAGAACAACAAGTCCATGTAGCAGATGACTTGTTTGACAAAGAAACACAGCTTTGGATGAAATTGGAAGAGGATCAACAGGTCCAACAGTGGGACAAGGAAGGAGAAAGGATAATTGCAGCTGTCCAGGACCTCAAGAAAAGGTAGAAGAGCTATCAAGGACCTCAAGCAAAGGTAGAAGACAATGTTGATCATAGAGCACATCAAAGGGGTGCAAGACATAAAGAAACTATGGGCATAACTCATAACTACACAGATGCAAAAGAAGAATAACTAGGCTCAAATGGAACCTTTCTAGGAGCGAGCAACAAAGGTCATTGTGCGTGTAGAGGAAGCTAAAAAATATATGGCACAAACCCAGGAAAAATGTGAAAGGATGGACAACGATGACATTGCGGTGAAAATATTGGTCTCACTTAAGGAGAAGACCGTGCAGGCTCAAACATAAGCAACGAAGCTCATAGAGAAGTTCCAAGTGCTCAGGAGGGAGATCGATGAAGCACACATGTGTTAGGTGGCTCAGGATGAGCCACATGTGAGTGTTGGGGGCCAGTTGGAGGTAGGCCAAAGTGGAAAGAAAGTCTATTTTGGGAAATAAGGTAGGAAAGAGGAAAGCGACAACTAGAAGAAAGAGTAGCATGTGTGCATGCATGGAAGACCTAACGACATTATGGTTAGGGTTTTTGTAATAACATTGTAATGGTTGACGAGCCATAAATGTATATAGAGAGATGCTTAGGGATGTTTTGAGAGAGCTATTTTTCAAAGGTTCGATAGAGCAGAGATAAAGAGAACATGTAGGGAGTTTTAGGAGAAACACTATTGTAATCCAATACATTTTTGTAAGTTGTTGAGTTGTAAAGGAGTAAGGAGGGTAGATCTTGAGGGTTATATCATAGGATGAGGAGCCTGGTGTGATATAGTCTGCCTCATGGTATATCTCGACCTTAATGAGGATGAGTTGTAAAGCGCACAGCGTTGTAGTTTTGGAACTTCCATAATAGAAGAGCTTAAGATCTATATCTTTGTGGACGTAGCCCAGGAGGGGGTGAACCATGGTAAAACATGTGTTATGTGATGATTTCTTTTGTTTATTTTATGGTTTATGACTAGATATTAGTATGATGAATGAATTTTCTACTTACATTACATGTGTGAATGAGATTGGAAATATCTTTCTTTAATAAGTTAAATAGAACTCTCAACACACACCTAACAGATCCCCATTCAATTCTAGTGATCCAGGTGGATATCGGGGGCCACCCACCTTTTCCAAATGGCTCAAAACAGTTTTCTGGCCATTTTGGCAATTTACTATTTTTAGCAGGTTTTCACTTCCGGGGCCATTTTGAGGGCCTAAATGAAGTTTTTTCTAGATCGAGGTTCTCAATGATAGTTGAAGGCATGATTGAGCCCCCAAAATGAATCTCCTCGATGATACCTTTCCAACGAGCTATCACACGCCTAAAACGGAGATCGTATGCAAAAGTTACGACCCCGAGAAGTTGATGCACCAACTTACCCAAACGGGGCCCACGTGACTTTTGGTGCTTCATCTCCTAGGGTTAGGTTTTTGGATGTCTAGGACTTTTGGCATTCCCGATTATTGTAAAAAGGCCTCCAGAGCCTCATTGTAACCATCTTCTTGCGAATGCGAGTAGCCGTCACATCTCTTCTCAGA
>ML777779.1:36497-48498 GCA_009831015.1 Picea engelmannii
AAATCGTGTATTACTGTATATCTGTGTTTATGGTTGCATCTCTGATACATTTCTGTTATATTATTGAATATCTGCAATATCTCTGTGCATTTCTTTATTATATCTCCGCTCTCATTTCGTGCCGAAAATAATCCGGATCATCTAGACTGCAAATACCTGAGCATTGTAGTAACCCATTAATACTATCTTGGGTGAGACTACATTGTGCACTTTGTGTAGTACATTTCCTTTTGGTTTACCAGGAGGGCCGATAGTCTTTGAGTATTTTTTGGAACCCCAGTAGATTGAACCTGGGTAAATCATGTTGAAGGTATAGATCAAATAAGAAACCAAAAAATACGTTGGCAGAACACACACTATTCAGTTTTTCATATGGACATTGATAGGCCAGAAGAATGGTAGGGCCAACGGAATTGGACACAGGAAGTCAAGTGCAATGAGAAAACCCCATAGAAGCTCTAAGAGTTAATGGGATAGCTCCAAAGAAGGAAGAAACGACCGAGCCAAAATAATCACAGACAACCATGTCAGAACAACCAGAGGAGGGAGAAATGGAAGATGTCAATGGACAACCAAAGTAGTATGTCGAAGAACAAAAAATGAAGGTTGGAACCTCGATTTAGGCACCACCATGAAAGGACAAGAAAAAGTTCCCTAGGTCACCGTGTAGACAACCCACCACAACAATTGTTTTTCCGTGCATACTAGAAGGGGTACGTGTAAAAACAAATTTATTAGGTTATGTATATAAATTGAGGTACTCAGATCATGATATAAGAAACATGGAAAATTTCCCAGAGTTCCCTAAGAAATTCTACATAGAGACTATGGGTGTAGATCCCTTTTGGGAACCAATTCATCAACTAGTCTAGTGAGCAACAAGACTAGCCAGAAATGGGATTTTAGGTCTATTGGACCTACGACACTTTGGGAGAGGACAGTATGCAAATAGATGCATCAATCAGTTGATGGCGGTCACACATGGTGGATATCTATGATTGGAACAGGTCATTTCAATAGACGTAGAGCTCATCGCATACATCACAAGACTGCTATCATGAGGTATGGATCTTGTACACTTCCTTGAGGGAAAAAAAAAGGAGAAAGAATTGGCCGAGGAGATGAAGAATAAATACGATACTGAAAGGGGGACGCGCAAAATCATTATCAAATGAATTAGTGACATCACGACAAGAATGGAAGAAAAAATTATGGCATGTAAGTTTCTCAGGAAATGTCGCAAGGAGGAAGTCTCGGCCGTAGTTTTTGTAGTTTCAACATAGTGCGTCGAGGGAACCACAATCAACTAGGCCCCTTACTTGTTGAATCTGTTTCTATAAAACTGCAAGGATGTGCAAGATCCGGGGATAGAATTTAATTATTCATGGTTGATCATCCTGATATCCATTATGAGATGGAAGGAGACAAACTATGCATTTTTTTCGACTAGACCCAAACCCTTCCATGGAGGGTGATACCTATCACTTGGAGTCACTTCGGACGCCAAAAAACGAAAAGAGAGTACAACTATATTTCAAAGATATATCCACGATCTACAAGAGACCATCACCAACACTTGGAGGATAACACTACAAGTTGTTTCCAACTATGAGGGCATAGCCAACTTCAAATCCACTAGACATGTGATGTGGATCCAGGCACGGAAGCACCCCAACAAGAAATGGATACAACTATGGTAATGCATCATGGAGGGGGACATACAAATGACCATTAAGGATTGGGAAGATGAATGGAGGATTCCATACCTCAATTAAGACATTCCTATAGAAATAGAGGAGGAGGAGGTAAGATAGGAACATACACATGTTGAGGAGGTAGGGTAAGAATAGACACAACCCCAGGAAGTAACAGTTCCAAGAAACCAAGGACAGATTAGGATAAGCCACAACAAAAGAAAGGGGGGACATCCAAGAGAGGAGTCGAGATGAGGGAGAAGAAAAACACACATGCACTATAGGTGTAGCATAAACAGGCTAAGGCAACACATGGGACTACATCAAGTCCTATTCTATAGGAGCCAGCCTAGACTAAGCAGTTAACCACCCAAACGGGGGGTGCACAAAAGAAAATGAAGGCGCATAGAATGCCTCCATCATACACAATCACGAAGGATGATGCACAAATGATGGTCCAGGATCGCACATTCGAGGATTTTGAGAATTTTGCGTGGCAAAGGGACAAAATTGAAGAAGTGTTGGCATACATGTGACAACTCCTCAGGTAGATCGGGGAAGCACAAGAAGTTGGAAACAACATAGAAACGGGCCCGACATCATCACAGATAGGAGAAGAACTTAGAGAAAGCGAGTGAGACACAGTCTAGATGCTAGCACAACTGAGTTTGGTGTTTCGCATAACACCCAACATGCTGCGCATGGAAGAAATCATGGGGAAGACACCCCTAAATGATTTCTCTCAATTGCAGTTGGTATTGTCGCGGATACCAACCAAGGCACTATATAAGATACAAATTAGCATTACACAGGAGGTATAGTCTAGTGATGGAATGGATACAACTAAGATGTAGCAGGTACAGGATAAGCAGGACGAGATGGAATTGGTCCTCGAGCAGGCTAAGCTTGAGACCAAAGAACAAAGGGAATGTTTGAAGGGTCTGGAAAAGAAAGTGGACATAGCCTACGAGAATATTCCAAATAAAGCGTAGACGACTGAACTCGCGAAGAAAAAGAAGATTGATCATATTGCGAAGACAATCGATCAATACTAATAGGAGATCAAGAATCTCTAGGAATAGCTCACACCTACCACTCCATTGGAGGTGAGGTAGCAAAGGAAACAAGAGGAAACCGCACAGATACAAGAGATAGAATGACAATTCCACGCAGTGGATGACTAGTTTGAGAAAGAAATGCATCACTGGACGAAGCTAGAAGAGGATCAATAGGTCCAGCAGTGGGACTGAGAAGGAGAAAGGATAAGCGCAACTATCTAGGACCTCAATCAAAGGCATAAGACAATGTTGATCATGGAGCATGTCAAAGGGGAACAAGACATGAATAAATTGTAGGTAGAACTTATAATTGCGCAAACATAGAAGAAGGGGCGATAGGATCAAATGGAACCACACCAGGAGAGAGAAGTAGAGGTCATTGCATAGGTAGAGGAAGCCAAAACATTTATGACACAAACCTAGATAGAATGTGCAAGAATGGTCAGCGATGACATTGCGGTGCAAATATTGGATGCACTTAAGGAGAATACCGCGCAGGCTCAAACACAAGCAACGAAGATCATGGAGAAGTTCCAAGTGATCGCGAGGGAGATCGATGAAGCACACAGTGGTTAGGTTGCTTTGGATGAGCCATGTGTCAATGTTGGGGACCTGTTGGAAGTAGGCCAAAGAAGAAATAAGTTCTAATTTGGGAAAGAATGCAAGCAAGAGGAAAGCGATAGCTGGGAGAAAGAGTAGCACATGCTCATGCATGGAATACCTAATGACATTAGGTTTAGGGTTTTTGTAATAACATTGTAATGTTTGATTAGATAGAAACATATATATAGATATGCTTAGGGATTTTTTGAGAGAGCTATGTTTCAGAGGTTCGATAGAGTGGAGATAAAGAGAACCTGTAGGGAGTTTTAGTAGAAACACTACTGTAATCCGATACATTTTTGTAAGTTGTTGAGATGTAGAGGAGTAAGGAGGGTATATATTGAGGGTTAGATCACAGGATGAGGAGCCTGGTGTGATCTAGTCTTCTTCATAGTATATCTCAACCTGAATGAGGATGAGTTGTAAAGCGCACAATGTTGTAGTTTTGGAACTGCCATAATAGAAGATCTTAAGAGGAATATCTTTGTGGATGTATCCCAGAAGGGAGTGAACAATGGTAAAACCTGTGTTATGTGATGAATTCTTGTGTTTCTTTTACAGTTTATGAGTAGATATTAGTATGATGAATGAATGAGCTACTTACATTACATGCATGAATGAGATTGAAAGTATATTGCTTTAATAAGTTAAATATAAATCTCAGCGCACACCTAACAGATCACCATTCAATCCTGAACTGCAAACGCCTGAGTATTGCAGTCACCCATTAAGACTATCTCGGGTGAGACTATGCAGTGCCCTTTGTGTACTACATTTCCTTCTGGTTTACTAGGAGGGCCGATAGTTTTATAGGCTTTGTTGGAAGCCCATAAAACTGAACCTAGGTCAATCATGTTGAATGTATAGATCAGATAAGAAACCAACAAATAATTTCACAAGACGCACACCATTCATATTGGTATATGGACTTCAATAGGACAAAAGAAGGGTAGGGTCGATAGAATGAGGATCCATGCAATCAAGTGAAACCAAAACACCCTATAGAAGCTTCGAGAGTCAATGGGATGGGTCCAAACCAGGAAGAAATGACCGAGACAAAAGAATCACAGATAACCATGTCGGAATAGTTGCAGGAGGGAGAAATTAGAATGGTCACTGGCCGACCAAAGCAGTATGTCAAAGAATGAACAACGAAGGCTGGAACCTCGAGTCAAACACCACCATGAAAGGACAGGCAAAATCTCCATAGGTCACCGTGTAGACAACCCGCTGCAACAATAGTTTTTTCGTGCAGACCAAAAGGGGTACATGTGAAAGTAGATTTGTTAGGTTATGTAGAGAAATTGAGGTACTCAAACCATGATATAATGGGCACAAACAAGTTCCTGAAGTTCAATAAGAAAGTCTACCTACAGACTGTGGGTGTAGATCCCTTTAGGGTACCAGTTCATCAACCAGTCCAGTGGGCAGCAGGACTGGCCAAAACTGGGATTTTAGGTCAGTTGGACATACCACACTTTTGGAGAGGTCAGTATGTAAAAAAATCCATCAAGAAGTTGATGGTCGTCACACATGGAGGATATTTATGGCTAGAACAACTCATTTCAATAGACATAGAGCTCATCACATACATCATAGGGCTGCCATCACGGTGTATGGATCTTGCACAGTTCCTCAAGGAAAAAACAAAGGAGAAAGCACTGGTCGAGGAGATGAAGAAGAAATATGACACTGAAAGGGGGACGTGTGAAATAATTATCAAATGGATTAGTGACATCACGACAAGAATGGCCACAAAAGTTATGGGATGTGATTTTCTCAAGAAAATTCCCAAGGAGGAAGTCCCAGCCGGATTTTTCACAGTTGCAGCACAGTGTGCCAAGGGCATCACAATCAGCTAGGCCCCTTACATGTTGAAACTATTTCTATATGAATGCAAGGATGCACAGGTTCTGGGGAAAAAAATTCATTATTAATGGTTGATCATCCTAATAGCAGTTATGAGATGGAAGGATCTAAACCACGCATTTTTTGTGACTAGACCCAAACCCTGTCATGGAGCACGATACTTATCTCTTTGATTCACTTCGGTCGCCAAAAATCGAAAAGTGAACACAACTATATTCAAACGATATCTCTATGATCTACATGAGACCATCACCAACACTTAGAGGATAACACCGCAAGTTGTTTTCAACTATCATAGAATATCCATCTTCAAAGCCATTAGACATGCGATGTGGATCTCGACGCGGAAGGAACCCAACAAGGAATGGCTACAAATGCAATACTGCATCATGAATGGGGACATATAAATGGCCATTACGGATTGGGAAGATGAATGGAGGGTTCCATCCCTCACTCAATACATTCCCATAGAAATAGAGGAGGAGGAGGTAAGACAAGAACATACACATGTTGAGGATGTAGGGCAGGAGCAGACACAGCCCTAGGAAGTAGAAGTGCCCAAGAAACCAAGGAAAGGTCAAAACAAGCCACAATAGAAGAAAGGGGGGACATCCAAGACAAGAGTCCAGATGGGGAAGAAGAACAACACACAGGCACCACAGGTGCAACAAAAATGGGCTGAGGAAAAATAGGGTACTACATCAAGTCCTATTCTGCAGGAGCCAGGCTAGACTAAGCGTCCATCCACCCAGACGAGGGGTGTGTGCAAGAAGATGAAGGCGCATAGAATGCCTCCAGAATACACAATCAGGGAGGATGATGTAGAAATGGTTGCCCAAGTTGTCCAAGATCGCACATTCAAGGATTTTGAGAATGTTGCATGGAGAAGGGATAGAATTGACGAAGAGCTGGCATACTTGTGATAGCTCCTCATGCATATAGGGGAAGCATAGGCAGTTGAAAACAACATAGAAACGGGCTCGACAACATCACAGCTAGGAGGAGAACTTGGAGAAAGCGAGTGAGACACAATCTAGATGATAGAACATCCAACTTCAATGTTTCATGTCACACCCAACATGGTGTGCATGGAAGAAATCATGGGAAAGACACCCCTAAAGTATTTGGCTCAATTGCAGTTGGTATTTTTGTGAATACCAACCAAGGCACTATATAAGTTACAAATCATTTTTACACGAGAGGTACAGTCTCATGCATTCATGGATATAGAAGAACTGTAGAAGGTATAGAATAAGAGGGATGAGATGGAATTGGTATTTGAGTAGGCTGAGATTGAGACCAAAGAAGAAAAGGAATGCATGAACAGACTGTAGTAGAAAGTGGTTGTAGCCTACAAGAAGATTCCAAAGCCATGCAAGCGACCAAACTGACGGTGACAAAGAATATTGATCAGATTGTGTAGACAATCGATCAAGAAAAACAATATATTGAGAATCTCCAGGAGAAACTCACATCTACCACTCCACCGGAGGTGAGGGAGAAAAGGAAACAAGAGGCAAGCGCACAGATGCAATATATAGAACTACAAGTCCACGTAGCGAATGGATTGTTCGAGAAAGGAACGCAGCTATGGATGAACCTAGAAGAGGATCAACATGTCTAGCAGTGGGATCGGGAAGGAGAAAGGATAAGTGAAGCTATCCAGGACCTCAAGAAAAGGCGGAAGACAATGTCGATCATGGAGTGCATCAAAGGGGCACAAGACATGAAGAAACTGTAGGAAAAACTTATAACTACGTAGACGCAAAAGAAGGAGCAGCGGGCTCAAATGGAACCACTCCATGAGTGAGCAGCAAAGATCATTGCACAAGAAGATGAAGCTAAAACATATATGGCACAAACCCAAGCAGAATGTGAAAGGATGGTCAGTGATGACATTGTGGTGCGAATATTGGACACACTTAAGGAGACGACCACATGAGCTCAAACACAAGCAACATAGCTCATGGAGAAGTTCCAAGCAATCACAAGGGATATCGATGAAGCACACAGGGGCTAGGTGGCTCAGGACGAGCCAGATGTCAATGTTGGGGGCCTTTTGGAAGTAAGCCAAAGTGTAAAGAAATTATATTTTTGGAAAGAAGGTAGGAAAGAGGGAAGCAATAGTTGGGAGGAAGATAATCACACGCGCATTCATGGAAGACCTAACAACAGTAGGGTTAGGGTTTTTCTAATAACATTGCAATGGATCATGAGCCAGACCCGACTGCAAGGATGCGTAGGATCTAGGGAAAAAATTTCATTATTCATGGTTGATCATCCTGATAGCCATTATGAGATGGAAGGATCCAAACTATGCATTTTGTTTTCCTAGACCCAAACCCTACCATGGAGCGCGATACTTATCGCTTGGAGTCACTTCAGACGCCAAAAACCGAAAACAAAATACAACTATATTCGAAGTATATCTCCACGATCTATAGGACACCATTGCCAACACCTTGAGGATAAAACCACGGGTTGTTGCCAACTATCATAACATAGCCAAATTTAAAGCCACTAGACATGTGATGTGGATCCAAGTGCGGAAGGACTCCAACAAGGAATGGCTACAACTTCGGTATTGCATCACGGATGGGGACATACAAATGGCCATTAAGGATTGGGAAGATGAATGCAGGATTCCACCCCTCACTCGAGACATTCCCATAGAAATAGAGGAGGAGGAGGAGGTAATCTAGCAACATACACATGTTGAGGAGGTAGGGAAGGAACATACATAGCCCCAGGAAGTAACAGTGCCCAAGAAACCAAGGATAGGTCAAGACAAGACACAATAGAAGAAAGGGGGGACATCCAAGACATGAGTCTAGACAGGGATGAAGAACAACACACAAGAACCATAGGTGCAATAGAAACTGGTTGAGCCAACATAGGGGACTACATCAAGTCCTACTCCACAAGAGCCAAGCCAGTCTAAGTGGCCATCCACCAAAATAGGGGGTGCGCGCAAGAAGATGAAGGCACATATAACACCTCTAGAATTCACAATCATGGAGGATGATGCAGAAATGGTGGCCCAAGTGGTCCAGGATCACACATTCAAGGATTTTGATAATGTTGCACGCCAAAGGGACATAATTGAAGAATTGTTGGCATACATGCGACAACTCCTTAGGCAGATCATGGAAGGAGAGGCAACTGACAATAATGTAGAAATGAGACTGACAACATCACAGATAAGAGGAGAACTTGGAGAAAGTGAGCGAGACATAGTCCAGATGATAGCATAGCTGAGTTCAACATTTCATGTCACACCCAACATGCTTCACATGGAATAAATCATGGGGAAGATGCCCCTAAAGAATTTGGCTCAATTGCAGTTGGTATTTATGTGGATACCAACCAAGGCACTATATAAGCTGCAAATCACTGTTACATGAAAGGTACAGTCTCATGCCCACACAGATATAGCGGAACTATAGCAGGTATAGGATAAGTGGTATGAGATAGAATTTGTGTTCCCCAAGATAAGCATGATCCCAAAGAAGAAAAGGAATGTGTGAAGGGACTAGATCAGAAAGTGGTCGTAGCCTACACGAAGATTCCAAAGATTGTGCAGATGACCAAACTCACGAAGATAGATAAGATTGATCATATTGCGTAGACAATTGATCAATACGAATAGGATATTGATAATCTCTAAGATCATATCACACCTACCACTCCACCGAAGGTGAGGGAGAAAAGGAAACAAGAGGAAACTGCGCAGATACAAGAGATAGAATGACAAATCCACGCAGCGGATGACTTGTTCGAGAAATAAACACAACTCTAGACAAAGATGGAAGAGGATTAGCAGGTCCAATAGTGGGACCATGAAGGAGAAAGGATAAGTGCAGCTATTCAGGACCTTAAGAAAAGGAAGAAGACAATATCGATCACGAAGTGCGTCAAAGGGACGCAAGACATGAAGAAACTGCAGGCATAACTGATAGTTGTGAAGACGTAGAAGGAGCACCAAGATCAAATGGAATTTCTCTAGGAGCAAGTAGCAAAGTTCATTTCACAGGAAGAGGAAGCCAAAACATATATAGCACAAACCCAGGCATAATGTGAAAGTATGGTCAATGATGACATTGCATGCAAATATTGGACGCACTTAAGGAGAAGATCATGCAAGATCAAACATAAGAAACGAATCTCATGGAGAATTTCCAAGCGATCACGAGGGAGATCGATGAAGAACATAGGGGTTAGGTGGCTTGGGACGAGCCACATGTCAGTTTTGGGGGCCTTTTGGAAGTAGGCCAAAGAAGAAAGAAATTTTATTTTGGGAAAGAAAGCATGCAAGAGGAAAGCGACAGATGGGAGGAAGAGTAGCATGTGCGCATGCATGGAATACCTAAAGATGTTAGGGTTAGGGTTTTTGTAAGAACATTGTAATGGATGATGAGCCATAAACGTATATATAGAGATTCTTAGGGATGTTTTGAGAGAGCTATTTTTCAGAGGTTTGATAGATCAGAGATAAAGAGAACCTGTAGGGATTTCTAGGAGAAACACTACTGTAATCCAATACATTTTTGTAATTTTTTGAGCTATAGAAGAGTAAGGAGGGTAGATCTTGAGGGTTAGATAATAGGCTGAGGAGTCTGGTGTGATCTAGTCCACCTCATAGTAGATCTCGACCCAAATAAGGATGATTCGTAAATCGTGCGACACTATAGTTTTGGAACTTCCATAATAGAAGAGCTTAAGAGCCAGATCTTTGTGGACGTAGCCTAGGAAGGGGTGAACCATGGTAAAACCTGTGTTATGTGATGAATTATTTTGTTTCTTTTATATTTTATGAGTAGATTTTAGTATGATGAATGGATGAGCTACTTAAATTACATGCATGAATGATATTGACAATATATTTCTTTAATAAGTCAAATAGTACTCTCAGCGCACACCTAACAGATCCGGATTCAATCCTGGACTGCAAACACTTAAGTATTCCCTTCTTGTTTACCAGGAGGGTCGATAGTTTTAGAGGATTTGTTGGAACCCTAGTAGACTGAACCTGGGTAAATCATGTTGAAGTTATAGATCATACAATAAACCAACAATTGGTATGCAACAATCACACACCAATTCAGTGGTGTGTACAAGCAAGAAATGGTGGTTGAGAAACAAAACAATAGAAAGAGAAAAAGAAAGGGCCAAAATATAACTTGTCGTCACACCGACCTCTTAAAATTAGAGGATGTTGACATAATAATTTATGCCTTCAATTTGACAAAGAGAGGAACTCTTTTCTCCGGGACCATAGATATTATCAAGAGCTTGTTGCCACAAGAAATAACTGTAATATGGGATTCTACTGAACCTAGTCATAGATAAAAGAGGATTTTGACATATTAAATATTGGGCATACATGCAGACTCAAATGGTGCAATCATTGATAATAGAGAAGAATATGGATCATCTATATCTTCATCCAGTCGATCATTTGAAGACAATGTAGATCCCGACGGTGTGTCAGAATCCATGGATGAATTTTATTAAGTGTATGAAACATTTTATGTATTGTTTTTTCAATATGATGTGTGTATGGTAACTAGAAATGAGTGTTCTGAGTTACATATGATCTTACATGAAGTTATGAAGCATTTCTATGTTTTATGAATTATATGTTTTGATTATGGAGAATATATAACAAAATTTCTTAGCTCTTATGTTTTGAATATGGACAATGTAATGAAATAATTTATGTTTCATTAAATGTAATTTGTATAGACTTTTTTATTTAAAACAAAAAAATATTTTGAAGTTATGTGGAATTTTGACATATGAAATGGTGATATTTTCAAGCCATTATGTATTATCTTGTGGTTGGAGTGAAAAGCAAACCTTAAATAAAAAAATATTTAAGGGTTGACTTTAGGATTTGGTTTATAGCAATGATAATTTTTTACACCGCTTTCAAAAATGTGTTAATTCTTAGGTTTTGGTTGCAATGGTACTTGTCGCACTATGATAAGGTTTCAAATGAGTTATAATTTTAGAATTTATAAAAAAAGTTATTTTTCTGTTGGTAGCACCATTCTTTTATTTAGGTGTTAATTTTAATGTTTTTCTAAGCAACTATATGCATGTTTTAGGCCATGCTTGAAAAAAAATTGTAATTTTAACCTAAAAAAAAAGAGTTCTATCGATAGCACCACTTTTGTTAGAAAAATAGGACCGCGGAGAAATAAAATAAAACAAATGCAGAAATAAAACATAGAAGATACATAATACAAGAGAGACACAGATTTATGTGGTTCACCCAGTGTGGGCTACGTCCACCAGAGAAATTGCCACGTCCTTTCATTATTATTATCCCGCAAAATGAAGGGATACAACCTACAACAAAACCCACTGTAACTTCCTCTTCTTTCTCTCACAGTCTCCTCTCTCAGAATACAATACTTGTCAACCTACATAGCCGCAATACATTTACCTCATAAAAGAGGGTTGCCTTCTCGGGAAAAAAACCCTAACATAATCTCTATCGTTAGATCTGTGACCTTATAATGAACGGTCCAGATTTACAATGAAATTAAAATATACTTTTACAAGGAAATTTTTGCTTCGAGGGCTTCGCCCCCGAACCCTCCATGGGGGCTCGCTTGCCCACAGACCCCCCAGCTGGGGGGATAGCCCCCCCGGACCCCGCAGAGGGGGTACACCCCTCTGCACTCCCCCGCATGGAAGAGTGTACATACTTCTGGGGTGTAAATACTTCATGGGGTATAAACACATTTGAAAGTAAAAGACCTCTAAATT
>ML777779.1:68575-89619 GCA_009831015.1 Picea engelmannii
TGGAAGATGTCTTTGCTAGCAGCCATGGGAATACACCAATGTCTCTTGGTTGATGGATCCTACAGGTGACTCGACACCGACACCTCTATTCGTACCTGTTTAGGATGTGCTATAGGTACCTTGAGGCCCATTGACATCACAGGAGGGTCGTCTCGCATTGGTTAACAACATTCATCAATGGCTGGTAATCCGATGATTTCTGTTTGTGTTCGACTCCGGCACATCTATTCACACAAATCAGACTTGTACCAGGAATGAAGCTTTGAAGTTGATTGAAGACATGATTTCAGTGATCTTTTGCAAGACAGAACAAGAAGCCAGGTTCAGGGGTCATTCTAAGATAATCTGCTGTCATAACAGGAAGTTTTTCTCAGAAATGGTATTAGTTGTTCAAATTCTTCTACAGACTCCTGAACGTCCCAGTGGTACCAGTCAGTACCAGTACCGAGTTTATCAGTTACAGGCCCAGCAGAAAGACCAGAGAAGCTACAACTTTCATGCTTTCAAATCCAGGCTTAGATTCAAAAGATGATTCAACAACAAGACTTGCGTATCAATGGAGAGGTAATATAGCTCAGATTTCTAAATATTCCAGTGGTACCAGTCAGTACCAGTGCATAGTTCTTCAGTTACAGGTGCATCAAAAGGACCAGAGCAGCTATAATGTTTGCATGCCTTCAGATCCACACTTAGCCTCAAACGATAATTTCACAACAAACTTTGCATAACAGTGGGTAAAGGTAATGTAACTTAGGTGCATATAAGTTCATATCCATTGATTGTATTAAGTTGCATACTAATGTTTGAATTACGAGTGCCTTAACTACCCCATAACATTCCATCATTTCTATGATTGGTACCTAATTATTGAACCTTCATGACATTTCGTGTCATGAACATCCACCATAACCGGGACTTATTTCAATTTGACTCGGTTATAATGACTCTACGCCCTCGTACGACCGCCATCATGATCCGACACTCTATTTCATTCCATAGAAATTCAAATCCTTTCATATAGATTTCGCCCCGACCGTTCCTTACACCACATTCCCTATCGCATTCTCCCCTTTCATCGCTCTCATCACCTCAACCAACCTCCGCTACTACCGATCAACTCTCCCTGTTATGCCAAGAAGAGCTATGGTCGCCAACCGTCATGAACCAGAAACCTATGCTGACCTAGAAGCCCTTCCGGAATATAAGGCCACGAGAGAATTTTTCAAGCAAGTCGGGTGGGAACCATTTCTAAAAAAATTCAATGGGTATAACGACGCCATCACCCTTCAATTCGCACTCCATTTCGATGGTGAGACCGCCAAGGTAGGCGGATTGGAGTTCAGGGTCACAGAGGAGTTTATTGCGGAGGTGATTCAGTTACCCACCACAGGTAAGAGGTGGACGAAGGGGCAACCGGTGGATAAGGAGATTTGTGCGCAATTGTTAAAACCCCAGTACCGGAACACAAAATGGACCGAGGGAACGTCGCGGGCCTGGCTAGAGCCACAGTGGGCGCAGGTGTTGATCATCCTTCAACGTTATTTAACATGCGAGGGTCGATACACCATTATCTTCCCCTGCCATGCCCGACTTCTACTGCACTTCACAGCAAGAGACTTGGGACCTCTTTGCTGCAAAAACCCTCGCTCGGGCCCAGTCAAAAGCTAAAAAGGGGAAGCCTGTTGCCCCACACAAAAAGTCGACCCCCAAGATAAAGAAAGTCAAGAACCTAACTAAAGACTCTGCTGAGAACCCTGAGCCCGAACCTCCAATCGACGACAAGGTAGAAACCCACGCTGAAATTGGGAAGGCCACCACGCCCACCAAGGCAAACATTACAGTCCCGAGCTCTCCCCCAGCCGCTGATAACATAATCGATGTGGAGGAGCTAGTTGAGTCAATTGATCAGCCTAGGAGGAACCCAAAGAGAAAATGCAAAAGTGTATTGACAGGGATGGATGACTCAATACACAGCTACCCCATGCAAGAAAGACTGGAAAGCATAGATGGTCACGAGGAAGCCCCGGAGCCATCCGAGATGACCTGGACGTTGTCCCAGCTCATTCGGAAAAATCGTAGGACCACTCGGAAGTCCCCTACACCCAAGAAAATTGTGTAGAATGAATCCGTCCAGGTACCAACCGGTACCACTGTCCAAATGCCAAAAGAACCCACTCCCGGACCTAGTTCTGCTAACACCGATGGACCGAGCCCAATTGACAACTATGAACTCAGCCCGAATCGTGATTTTGATCCAGTTAATACTTGTGAACTCAGCCCAAACCATGATTTTGATCCAGCTGATACTTATGAGCATAGCCCAGATCAGTTTACTCCTGCATCTAGTTCAGACCATAATTCCGATAGATTTCATACTCCTGCTCAAAGCCCCGAAGAGTTTACCCATGCGTCTAGCCCTCTAGCACAGCCCGAACAAGAGAAAACATTTGAAACCCATTGCGAGCTCTCCTCCAGTCGGTCCTTGAAGCCGATGATGGAAAAATTAGAGAGCAGAAACAACAGACTGAAGGAAAAGTTGCATGAGTACCGTGTATTGGACAAGCATGTCAAAACCGAAAACGAACTCCTGAAGCTCAGGGTGACCCACCTTTTGTCAAAAATCGGAAGGCTAAAGCAGAGGAAGAAAGATATTGTCAAAAGAAACAGGCAGCTTCAGAGGATTTCTAAGAAGCATGTCATAATCAACAGGGTCCTTAAGAAAGAAATGAGGAATCTGAAGAAGCAGGAGAGGCTACAAATGTTGGTTGCAGCTGCTGCAACCCTGTGATGGCTACCAAGTTTTTGATTTTTTTTGTTGCTTGAGGACAGGCAAGAACTTCAGTGTGGGGGTATGTTGGTCCCCGGTTTTGACCATGATCTTTTCCTATATTATATACTACAGACCTCCATTCATATGCCAGTACTACCATTTTGACCTCATTTTGACATACTTAACATCCCTCTACCATGCAAAAGGGGTCACCGAAGGTATCTTTGCATTTCAAGCTATTTTTATGCACTTTAATGCTCTAAATTAATAATGGACTAATATCACTTGGGTTAGGTACCACTGCTATTTTTGGAACATGATGTCGGTACCAGGTACCAACCCACACCCGTGGAGGTACCAGTGGAGCCGTTCGAGAGTTGTGCATTATGGTGTGCGTTATGGTTCGAATGAAGGACAGAAAGGTTCATAGGCCAGCTAGAGTCATCGCCAGAGAGCACTTGAGAGCATAATGATAAACCTGGATCGACTACTCTTCACCATTCACACTTCGTGACACTACGTGTCACGAAGATGTGATATACGTTTTAACTGATTCCACAATTATTCTCGGATCAGGGATCCAGGCATCTTTGTTATTCGACTGTTATGAACAATGAGACTTCTATTAAAACCCGGGATCACTGCTGAGAACGGGTTACGACTGTTACTACTACTACTGTTGTTACTATTACTGTGGTCGTTTTGCTGTTGTTATTGGACTATGCTATGAACTTATGTCTTGAATACAATCTATTGTTGCGTATATTTTGACTGTCATATGATCTTAATACTGTTTTCATGAGTTAATGAAGCGTGGAGTTACACTGTATCTGCATCGTATGATCTAGTCGGCTCTGGTCATTTTCCACAGCGTTTGTGCCATTTGGTTGGGCCCGCCAAATTGGTGCAAGTCGTTGCCTTAATTTGCAATAGGTTTAGTTTGTGTTGTTATAGCTTTCGCTCATTTCAATATCTTAGAACTTGCATTAGAGGTAGCGTAGTGTTCACAGATTTAGCTTTGGCTTATAATAGTTTCAGTTCATTACAGTGTGTCAATGCTTGCTTACACGACAGTTTAAAAGTTTCAGAATCGTGTTTATTCGTTCCTCAACAGACTCAATCTCCAGACTGTTATCTTTTTATGTTGGCGAATGTTAAACGCAGTACTGATGCCTGTAGGGTTAGCATATGCATATGATTGTTTGGCTTTTCACTTTCACTTCGAACATAACTTAGAATTAGTATGCACTTTGTTTTGTTAGACAGTAGTTGCTTTGCGTGCTTAGAACAGTTAGGTTACAGTTAGAACAAAAGGAGCTCCTGGTACCAGTTAGTAGCATAATACTCTGTTTTCCTGTAGATAGCATTAGATTTGTTTTGGATGCTCAAAATGAATGCAGTTTCAACAATACCCTATGTGTCATGACTTAAACGAAAATGCTGATGGTAGATGGTTGAACATAGAGGTAGAGTGATTTTGTAGAACTACGCTTTTGAATAGAAATAGCAGTACCAGCATCAGAGTACAAGAATGTTCTTTTTTTGTTGATAATCTAGATAGGAAATGCTCAGTTTTAAGTTAGTCATTAAAATTCAAGTTCTCAGAATAGGTGTGTGTTTTATTCTTAGGATAGCATTCAAATAAAGACTAGACGCTTGCTTGTACATACTGTGTATTAGCTCGAAGTTTACCAACCCTGGTTTGACAATTTAGTGTTTCAAGTCACTTAAAAGCTTCAATTTAGCAGCCTGACAGTAATTTTGAAGACATATCGCTCATGCTCCCCCTTTGACCATTGTTCCCCTTGGAAACATGCCTATGTTCTCTCTCCAAGAATCTAACTCTCCAAGCATCTATCTCTTTATCCTACATCTCATGAATCTCTCCTCTTGGAATCATGGCAAGAATAATGAATCCCTTTGTGGGTATGTGTCCCCCTATCTTCTCCGAAAGATGAACAATATGCTTCTACTACAATATGTTTCTGTAGAAAATGCTACTTCTCAACCAGAACATGGAGTAACTACTCAATAATAATCTTCTCTTCCTATGATGATCCTTGGACTTGTCTATGCATCATCACGTGCCATGCCATACTTTATTAATAAAAAATATATGTCAACAGTGAATAGAGAAACATGAAAAGAACATCAACCATGTACATCATGTGTCATACTATGTTCCAACCATGCACAACACTCATGTACATCAACCATGTACATCAATACCATACAATATATCATAAGATATAATTAATGGAGCTTATAAACCATATGTCAATAACATGTGCCAATTTTGTACCAGACATATATCAGGATCATCAACAAGTGCCTCTATCAATGTGCCAATAACATCGTCAACATGCCAACCATGTGCCTTACCAAGTTTCATATCACACATGATATGCCTCTATCATAAACCAAGTTCCACAAACCATGTGTCAAGATATCTATCTCAACCATCAAGCATCAAATAATGTACCAACCAAACACCACAGCAAGTGTCTCAACTATCCCATACATCATGTATCAAAGTATATGCTAAACAAGTAATACCAATGATGTACTTTACCAAGTACCATCACCCACAATCATCTACCCTCTACAAGTGCATCAATAATGCACCAGACTTCAACAAGATGAACCAAAGTCAAGATGTGTTCCCATATATGTATGCCTTACCCAATGTACCAAGTATGTACCAATCATGCATCAACTATAGATCAAGTTATGACTCATCAATGATGTACAACATAATCACCTCATCAACTACATGTCCCAATATGTAGCTCAACCACATGCTAAATGCATGCACCAAAAACATCCAAAAAATACATCATAAGATATAGCAATGGATCTCACATATGTACCAACCATGTACCATAACAAATCTGCCTCAACCATCATTCACTACAACAAATACTAAGCATCTAATAGTATATCTAAACATGTACCATAAGTGTACCTTAATAGATCAATGATATATCACATCATCATGATAAATCTCATAACCAAAGTGTTATAACTTCACTATTATAACCATCATTGTTCCTCAACAAAACAAAATCCTCAATCCATACTTTAGAATTAGTATCATGCATCCAGGATAGGGGTCAAGCATATGATTTAACACTCAATCATATTTCATTACCATACATATATTATGAAACCATATAATCATGAAAACCTACAACAAACCATGTCATACGCTACAAAACAGATTTATATTATCAAATCATGCTTCTCTCATCTGCATAGCTTGATTTACTAGGATTTTACCACAAATATTTTCTTGTTACACAAATAGATAATGTATGTACATGACCTATCTATACTTCATCTCACATATTTACTTGACCTTATCCACAGTAGCTCACGTATGCTTCTGAAAATTTTAATATTGAGCTTGCCTCATGGATTCCTTGTTGTTATGGTTGTTTAATGTTCTTCACCCACTTCTAAAGGTGTCCCAACTTCTCATAACTTGAGCTATGAGCTTCCATATTTTCAACATTTTCTTCCTTCCCAGCATCATGTTTTCTTATTTTCATGCTATATGAAGTACTCCTCATGGACTGTCTTTTTGTGTTCCAACAATCCTAGGATTTGTGGCCAAACCCACTACAGTTTTAGCATCTTATGGTGTGACAATGAGAAGCAATGTGTCCCACTTGATTACATCTCCAAAACCTTAGGGTATTATGAAACCTTCCATTATCTTTCCTTGCATAATGTCTACAATCCAAAGATTTGTGACCATATTCACTACATGAGTAGAAATGACCATGAAAAACATTTTCATACCTTTTATTTGGTGTCCATCTTGAAGGTATCTCTCTTCTGAATTTGCTTTGAGGTGTAAACATGGCTTCTTGATGTCTTCCTTTCTTTTTTCTTTTCAAATTTTCCTTTCGTTGTGTAGATGGTTGACTTGAAACATTACTTCCACCTTTTGAGAATGAAGTACTTACCTCATGCTTCTTATAAGTGCTAGATTCAAGATGTATAACTTCATTTTTGTATCCAAGACTTGATTTATCATTTGGAGATCTTTGTCTATCTAAGATCTCATCCAAGATTGTTGAGTTGTTCATGAACTTGATGTGAGTGTTTGATTTATATACTTTCTTTCTAACTTCAACAACTTCAACTTCCAACTTATGGAACGACTCTTCCTTTTCATTTACTTGATTCTTCAATAGTTCCTCTATTTGTTTGGATTATTCAATTTTGGTCTTAAGATTGACATTAAATTCAAGACTTTTGTTTATCTCATCATCTACCTTCTTCTTTTCTTCTATTTCATTCTTTAGTCTTTTCATCTCTTCTTATTTTTCTTCTAATTGAGTATTTTTACTTTCTTCTTGTTCTTTGAGCATTTACTTTAGTGCCATGGTATATCTTGGGTAATTTTCTAGGACTTCCTTGGTGTATTTTTCAAGATACTCAAAAGAAATTGAGTTATGTCCTATTTCTCTGCTAATATCATCTAGCTCAAATAAAAATTTATCTTTAATCTTTAAAAACCCTTCACCTTCATCTATAGGATAACTATCATCTGATTCTACACAAACTACTTCTAGATTTTCTTCTTCACTTGTAGAGAAACATTCAACATCATCACACTTAGAATTATTGCAATTAGAGGATTTTGGAGATTCTTTGCCTTCATTGTTCTTGATGGAATTTTCTTCAATGTCTTCCTTTTTGCCTTGATATGTCGTCTCTAGCTTCATCCATAGATCCTTGGTGGAAGTACATTATCTCATGCTTTCTTTGACGGAACTTGAGAATCCATTGAAAATGGTATTGAGAGCCAATGCATAATTCATTTTTTCTTCCTTTTGAGCTGCAAAATTTGACTTCTTCTTCAAGGGAATTGATCCACTGATAGTTGCTTTCCAAACACCTGCTCCTTTTTCTTTCAAATACCCTTTCATTTCTATTCTCCAGTTTGAATATTTTTTCTCATAAAAGATTGGAACTTCATCATCCATTTATGTTCGCATGGATATCCTCCAAGCTTGTTAAGTCTTATAGTGAAGGCCTTCTCTGATACCAATTGTTGGACACACCGACCACACTAAGAGGGGGGGTGAATCAGTGTAGGGATATTTTTACTCCTTTAGAAAACACCTTTGTTAACAATCACCATTTACTCATCATCCACTGATTTAATTTATAATAAGTTGTATGTAATCATATCTCAGCAACAAAAATCATCAATAAACCATCATCATGAAGAATACAAGGAACACAAGATATATGTACAATTTTATTTTATATTATAAACTACAATCCTTGAGGGATTTTTTCAGCAAGAACTGAATACAGAAACAACTCCACAAGAGCACCAAATATCAATGCAAGTCTCAGCCTACAAATCTCAACACCAACTGAGAACTGGAATCCAACCCTCAAGTACAAGACCCAGCTTGTAGACAGAAAAAAATCTATCAAAATATAGCAACATTCTATACCAACACAAGTGCATTACCTATGCACCACACAACCTGTCACATCAATCTCATCATCTAAATCAGATCTACTCACCAAGATCGATCACCAAGACAAATTTCAACATTATCATCAAGATAACCAACAAGATACCTCTAGAAATGCACCATTCTCTTCATAAACCAAATACCATAAGTTGTCGCAATTATGGTGTCGTGATTCTGTTGTCGCGGTTCTGTTGATATGATTCTTCTTCCATGGTGCTATTGCCCCAGTTCTTCTGTCGTGTTTTTTCTGTCATGCTTTTTGTGTCGTTCTTTTTGTGTCATTCTTTTTCTGTCATGATTTTTCTGCCGCAGTTTTTTTCTTGTGAATTTTCTACCGCATTTTTTCTGCAGTAATTTTTTTGTCGCACTTTTTCTTCCATGATTTTTCTACCACACTTTTTCTGCCACGATTTTTCTGCCACACTTTGTCGTCCACACTTTTTTCTATTGTGGATTTTCTCTATCAATAATAGCTTCCCAAATAACCTTTCAAAAATCGAAATTCAATATTCTCAAAGATCATACTAATGGGAGACCCTTTCTCTCTTATTTATACTCTCCAACTACCTTCCTCTAGAAGTATCCACTTAACCACTTTTCCCTCTTAACCACTTTGTCCACTTAGCCAATTTTTCCACTGACCCACTTTGTCCATTTAGCCACTTTTTCCACTTAACCACTTTAGCCACAAATAGTAAACTCTCCACTTCTAGTTGCAACTAATTTATTTTTAATTTTTTTCTTGTTGTAACCACCACTTAACCTATGACTAACCACTTTGACTTGTCAACATCTTCTAGGATATTCTAGAATAATTTGACTTCTTTGACTTTCTAGGGGCTTCTAGAAAACACATGAGGGTTCTCCAACTTCATAAGGTCATAACTATTGAACCGTGATAAGTTTTTTGAAGTTCCACATATCACCGGAAATGGAATGATGTGCACTATCCCTATAGATTAGTCTCACTTACAAATTAATTGATATTCATTACAATATTACACAATCAATCCTTGTGTTCCTTAACCAAAAATCTAGGATGACTCAACCACTTAACCATTTGGACTTCACAAAGCATCTTCCCATGAGGTATTTCACCATAAGGGGACCACTTTGGTTTTCATCCATTTGGTACTTCCTATAATCCATGACAAGGAAACAATAACTAACCTTTACATCATCTCGTCTATACATCAATCCATGACAATATATCATTATGACACCACTTGATATCTTTGACATAAATTACATCTATGACAACATAGGACATCAATCAATACATGAATGATACTATGACAAGACATCAACTCTTTGACATCAATGACAACATAATGCAATAAGGACATAATTTTCATCGTACCTATTAGTACCTAGGTCTGCACCCATGTCCTTTTATCTTTTTACCCTATCCACCCATCATGTTGATTTATGTTGTTTCTTATCTAGCCTATCCTTCACTTTAATTTTCATGGCCCCTATACGCCTTTTACGTTGTTGTGCCATTGGTTTTTATTGCTTGAAAGGTAAACACATGTTTGGTTCGAGTTCGAACACTTCTCATCGTATTCACCACTAATGAACTCCATGCAAGTCCACCAAGTTTTGTCTGTGCAAGAGACATTCAGGGTCGATAAATCCATTAAAGCTCAATGATCTTCTATAGGGAACTTGGCGAATCAGATAAGTCCACCTCGGCCTCTAGACGTGGGAAGATGATAGGTTGACATGATCGACATTCAAGATCGGGCCTTCAAGCTAGATCAACAACTCTTGTGGTTTTATCGATTATGTGAGGTGGAGAAAAGACATTTTTTCATGGGGTGCTTAACCCCCACACTAATCTCCATCGACAATGGCCCACCTCTCCATATTAACGCCCCTCATGCTTTCTCGAACCTCCCCCAGACCTTTCTAACTTTAACGCGAGGGGGGGGGGGGTCTGGGAAAATTGGTTTCCCTGCCATGGCCCCCACCTAACGTGGCACCTTCCCATGCTCCGAGACCCCCCCTCTCTAATCCACTTACCGCCTAACCCCCCTGCGGGATCCTACTAGATTTCCTCCCGATACTACTCCTCTCCCGTCTCGACACTTGTCTCCCACTCACACTCATATTATTCCATAATAATCCTACTCCTATCATGATGCAAGAGCATCGTAAGTAGCCACCCAATTGAGCATGAAGGAAGAAGACAACTGGAAAGCACAACACACATTTTACACATTTTGAATTTTTTTTGAAAAATTAATGAGTATATATTAATGTAATAGTTAGGAGGAGTGTACTTGCATTTATGTTTTGAAGATAGGAATAGATCTGGAGAGATTACTCTCATCTGCAAGATGTAATAGACATTAATTCTATTTAATGAAAGTAGGTAGATTTGATTTAATAGATTATACAGTTCAGAGAGTAGGAGGGAAAATGGATATAGACACCCTCACCCTTGTATTATTGTATCATTAGCATAGAACAAAAGAAAAGAGTTGTAGCAGAGAGTTTTAGAGAAGAACCCATGCACAAGAGTATTTGAGTTAATATATGAAGCTTTGAATCAGATTTCATGGTGTTATGATGTTTGTTGTTTACATATGTTGAATGGTATGCTTACAGTTGTTTTATTCTCTCCGTTATACCTTTGTTGTTATTCTATGTTGAATGTATGATTTCATGTTGAATGTATGAAATCTAAGAGAGAAGAATGAGTTTCAATTGTTTCTCTTCCTGAGAGAGTTCTTGCAAGGAGTGTAGTGAAATGTCCTCAAGGTGTGCGTTGACAAGGGTTCTGAGTTTTATCTCAGAAAGATCAGGAGGGATATCGTTGTTCTCATTCCAGCAAAAGTGTAGGTGAAGCACAGAAGCCATGCAAGGTGTGCGTAGGCTAGTCGAGGCCTTAGAACTTATCAACTAAGGTTGAAAGGGGAAGGACTGTTGTTGTCGAGGGTACACAGAGTTGAAAGATCAAATACCTTGGAGTATTTGAAAGATTGCCGCAAGGAGTGTGTGTAGGAGTCCTTCTACAGACTCGAGTTTACAAGTGAAAGATCAAGAGGGATAACACCTTTGAACACTTCAAAGGAAGATGGATATCGAAACAGTTCAAAGGGAGATAGAAATCAAAGCTATCACATAGAAGTTAAGTTCAGGTGGAAGAACGCCGAGTCAATTTGGGCTAGAGATTCAGAGGAAGGAATCGAACGGTCAAAATTGTCCGTGGAGAACTCGCGAAGTTGCGGGGATTGTAGAATCTAGTGAACCTGTAGGGTGGTTAGGAGTTGGATGAACCCACCACTTTAGTGTCAAGAATCAATGAAGACCATCGATCATGGTCAGTTTGGGCCATTGGATCATTCTTTAGAACTCGGGGTTCATGAGTTCGGAGGGCATACCAAATCCTTTGGTTGCACGAACTCCTGAGTAGTGAGAAGTAGGAACAACCGTTGGATCCGAACCTCTTCATTGTATCACGTATCGAGGTTTTGGAGGTTGGGAGGAATTAGTTTCGACTGCAGAAGTCATGAAGGGTCAAGGGACAAGGTCTTGAGTAAACACATGACACATCCATCAAGTGGGGACCACGTGGTTGACAAGTGGACACTCGTCACCTAAGAGGGAGTCAACACCCTGTTGACTTCTCGTGCTTCGGGTTCTCATAAGAAAGGAGCACAAAGGCTCAACAAACCAACTCGCGAAGTTGTGAGCCATGAGAAGTGTTGAAGGAGTCAAGCCTTCTCTGACTTTCGTGTCTCAAAGTTTCATAAATGAAAGGCCTGGAGATTCAACCCTTCAACTCTCGAAATCGTGAGTTGCGAGTGAGTTTAGTGCTTAGCTCTAGTCAGAGATTATGCATGGATGACACTAACAAGGAGGACCCATATCCCATCGCATCTCGGGTATCGACATTTGGTGAAGAAAAATTGAGGGTCTTCGACCCACGAACACGTGAGTTGCGAAAGGTGCTTGCGCAAGGACCAGGTCGTGGTCATATGGAAGTGTAAGGCTCACGCCTAGAGTTAAGTTGGATAGGGCAGGTTTTTCAGGAAGGACTTGTGGATACACTCTTGTGTGTATGAGAATTTTCCGTAGGGAAATTGGAGAGTCAATTCGACTCAGAGGAGAATTAGAACGATCCTCTGCAGATCTTGGCCCGAGGGTTGGGTTCTGCATCAAGTGTGGTATCAGAGTTGCAGAACAATTCTTTGATTTATATAGCAGAGAAAATAGGGAAACATTTTATAGCCATGTCATCGAGAAGAAGAGACAAGTCAATGCCTGATTCAGCAACAGAAAGAGAAATGTGTGAATTACGTGCTAGGCTTGATGCGATGGAGACAACACAGAGGTGCACAGTTGATGCTAGGGATATCATTGAAGCTAAAAGTGAAAATGAAGTTGGATATGAAGGAGAATAAGTTGTGGTCAAAGATGTTGTGGACGAATGCCTATTCAGGGTTGTTGCAAGGATAGGTGCCAGAGAAAAAATAGACATTCCAGTGTATGAGGGAAACTTGGATGTTGAAGAACTTCTAGACTAGATTAGAGCTCTAGACAAATAATTTGACTATGAGGATTTCGAAGAAGAAAAGAAAGTCAAACATGCCATCACTAGACTTAAAGTGCATGGAACACTGTGGTGGGATGAACTACAGGCTGACAGATGCTGCAAGGGAAAGAAGAAAATCAAAAGCTAGGATAGAATGGTTGCAAAGATGAAAGCCAAATTTATACCCAAGGATTATCAAATCACTTTGTTTCGAAGAATGTAGAATTTGAGACAGAAGCTAATGTCAGTAAAGGAACACACTGAAGAATTCTACAGGATAAACATCAAAGTAGGTCATCAGGAAGGCAATGATGAAAAAGTTGTCAGGTACATGAATGGTCTACGATATGACCTTCAATATGAGATGAGCATGATGACCATTCAGAATTTCAAAGATTCTTATCAGATGGATCTAAAATATGAAGAGAAGCTGAGTCGAAAGAAAGGTCAAAGAGGATGAGGTAGAAGTCAAGCCAGAGGCAGAACAATTTCCCAAGACATAACTCAGAAATCTAAAGAAGAGGGAAAGAAACCTCAGACTCAACATGAGAGAGGAGGAACCTCACAGAGAGGGCAGTATGCTAATAGAAATACTTTTCTTGGATATAGAGGAAGAGAAAGAGGCAGAGGCAGTGAAGTAAAATGCTTTGTCTATGGAAAGATCAGACATAAATCATATGAGTGTCCAGATAGGAAGAAAGATGGTTGTGAAACTCACATTGCCAAAGCTTAAGGATGGAATGTTGAGGCAGAAGATGCTGAGGGAAGAAGATCCTTAATGATGAGGGAAGTTCTCTTGAAGCCAGAGAAAGAGGAAGAGAACCCAGCCCAAAGAAACAGTCTATTTTACAATGCTTGCAAAACTAAATATAGAGTATGCAAAGTCATAGTGGACAGCGGTAGCATAGACAATCTCATATCTACAGAGATGGTAGAAAAAATAGAGTTGGAGACTATTGTATATCCAAGCCCATACAGAGTTTCGTGGTTACAAAAAGGACATCAGGTAAATGTCACTAAATAGTGTTTAGTTGAATTTAAAATAGGAGGATATAAGGATGAAATATTATGTGATGTCATTCCCATCGATGTTTGTCATCTATTGTTGGTTAGACCATGAGAATATGACAGAAATGTGGTTCATGATGGGAGAAAGAACACATATACCCTGGAGAAGAATGGGAGGACTCACATGTTGTTTTTGATTAAGGATAAAGAGGTGAAGACAGAAATGAGTAACACTATACTTCTCATGAGTGGGAAGGAACTTCTTAATGAGGTTAAGAAGAAGGAGGACACACAATTTATTGTGGTCAGAAAGCCCAAAATAATTTTGACCAGTACGAGGATAAATGATTTACCAGAAGAAATCCAGGAGTTGATGGGAGAGTTTGTTGATATAGTAGTGGACGAGCTACCTTGTTCATTGCCACCTATCAGGAGTATAAACCATCACATTGATCTTATACCTAGAGCTAGTTTTCCAAACAAAGCCACATATAGGTTGACGCCGCAGGAAAATGAAAAAGTTAAGAGACAGGTTCAGGACTTAATGGACAAGGGATTAATTCAGGAGAGATTGAGTCCATGCGCTGTTCCGATAGTGCTCAGCCCAAAGAAAGATGGAGGCTAGAGAATGTGTACAGACTCAAGGGAAATCAATAATATTACCATCAGATACAGGTTTCCATTGCCAAGGATGGACGACTTGATCGATTGCTTGAGTGGAGCAAAGTTTTTTTCGAAGATTGATTTGAAAAGCGAGTATCACCAAAATCGAATGAGAGAAGATGATGAATGGAAGACAGCATTCAAGATGAATGAGGGGCTGTATGAATGTCTTGACATGCCATTTGGCTTTACAAATGCACCCAATAATTTCATGAGTTTGATGAATGAAGTCCTGAAGGATTTCATTGGGAAATTCATCATTGTATATCTTGACGATATATTAATTTTCAGCAAGATAGAAGCAGAGCAATTAAAGCATTTAGCTACAGTAATGAGGAGATTACAGCAAGAGAAATTGTTGATTAATATGAAGAAATCATCATTTATGAGGACATAACTCATCTATTTGGGTCTTGTTATCTCTGCAAATGAGTTGAGAATGGATCCAGAAAAGATAAAGGTGATTAAGGATTGGCCATCACCAAAGAGTGTATTTGAAGTACGAAGCTTCCATGGTTTGGCAAGTTTCTACAGGAGATTCATCTAAAATTTCAGTGGAATTAGCGCACCAATGATGGATTCGGTGAAGAAAATACATAAATATTTTCACTGGACGGAAGAAGCAAAGAAGAGTTTCAATCTGCTGAAGAAGAAGATCATTGAGCAACCAATTCTGGTTTTGCCAGATTTCAGCAAGACATTCCAGGTCAAATGTGACGCGAGTGGATTTGCAATTGGAGCGGTCTTGAGCCAATACGACAGGCTGGTTGCATATTTCAATGAAAAACTGAATGAAGCAAAGATTAAGTACTCAACATATGACAAGGAATTCTATGTAATCATACAAGCACTGAAGAAATGGAGACACTATTTGATTCCCAAGGAGTTTGTTTTGTACAACGATAATTACGCTTTGCAATTCGTGACTCAACAAGAGAAGTTGAACCAAAAACATCTTAAATGGGTTGAATTCATGCAGAATTTTACTTTTGTGATTAAGCATATTTTTGGAACTGCTAACAAAGTTGTTGATACTTTGAGCAAGAAATGTTTGCTTATGCAGGAATTCAGAGTCAAGACTTTGGGTTTTGATAACCTCAAAGAAATGTATAAGGATGAACCATATTTTAAGGAAGCGTATGAGGCATATGAGAATCCAATTCTCAGGGAAAGAAGCCAATGGACCAAGTATATGATCCAGGATGGATTATTGTTCAAGGGAAATCAGCTATGTATTCCAAAATGCTCCATGAGGGAGAATTTGCTGAAGGAAAAACACAGTGGAGGATTGGCCAGACATTTCGTTCATGACAAGACGTTCTCAAAGTTGAATGGTTCATATTTTTGGCTAGGGATGAGGATAGATATTAATAAATTTGTGGATAGATGTAGAATTTGTCAGCAAACAAAGGGAAAAATGCAGAACACAGGGTTATACCAACCATTACCCATACCTGAAAGGCCGTGGGATGCAGTGAGTATGGATTTTATATTAGGACTACCAAGAACACAAAGAGGATGTGATTCAATATTTGTGGTAGTCGACATATTTTCCAAGATGACAAATTTCATACCATGCCAGAAAACCAGTGACAAAACTCATATTGTGAACCTATTTTTCAAGGAAGTCGTCAGACTTCACAACTTTCCAAGGAGTATCATTTTTTATCGGGATACTAAGTTCGTAGGACATTTCTAGAAGACTTTATGGAAGAAGTTGGGGACAAGTTTATATTTTAGCTCAGTGTATCATCCTCAGATGGATGGACAGACAAAAGTTGTGAACAGAAGCTTGGGAGATTTGTTAAGGAGCTTAGTGAATGAACACCATAGCAGTGGGATCAAATTCTACCATAGGCAGAATTTTCTTACAATGATTCACTCAACAGAAGCACAAGATAGAGTCCATTCCAAATTTTATATGGTATGAAACCAAGGGAAGTTTCTGAATTGAAAGATGCGGAACAAACTGAATTCATAAGTGCTAGTGCTGAGGACTTTGCAGAAGCAATGAAGGAGCTTCGCAGTCGAGTTAAGGAGCGATTGCAGAGTTCAAGTCAAGAATATAAGCGTAGAGAAGATCAACACAGGTGAGAACTTCAATTCAAAGTTGGTGATTTGATTCTTGCACATCTGAGGAAGGAGAGGTTCCAAAGGGGAACATATAACAAACTGAAGATGAAAAAGATTGGACCGTGCAAGGTCATAAGGAAATTTGGGGCAAACATGTATGAGATTGAATTATCTGATGGGATCGAAATCTCACTGATATTCAATGTTGCATATTTGTACACTTATAAATCTTAAGAAGCAAGAGTAGAAAATGAACAAAAAGAGGTTCAATGGACAAAACAAATGCCTGTAGCTGAAAAGCCACAAATGGAAAGCATAATTGACAAGAGGATAAGTAGAAAGACCAGGAGAAAGGAGTATTTTGAATACTTGATCAAGTGGAAGGGACATCTAGTTGAAGATGCTAGTTGGGAAGATGAAGCAGAAATTCATCAGCATGGACAAATTGGGAAAGAGCTCATGAACAGGAGTTCATGAAAATTTTCAAGTGAAGGAGTATGATGCAGGAGCATTGTAAGCAACAAACCAAGAGAGCATGAAGGAAGAAGACAGTTAGAAAGTGCAACACACATTTTACACATTTTGAAATGTTTTTGAAAAATTAATGAGCAGATATTAATGTAATAGTTAGGAGGAACGTACTTTCATTTATGTTTTGAAGATAGGAACAGATATGGAGAGATTACTCTCATCTGGCAGAAGTAATAGACATTAATTCTATTTAATGAAAGTAGGTAGATTTGATTTGATAGATTAGATAGTTTAGAGAGTAGGAGGGAAAATGGATATAGACACCCTCACCCTTGTATTATTGTATCATTAGCATAGAACAAGAGAAAAGAGTTGTAGCAGAGTTGTAGAGAAGAACCCATGTACAAGAGTATTTGAGTTAATATATGAAGCTTTGACTCAGATTTCATGGCTTTATGATGTTTGTTGTTTACATATGCTGAATGGTATGCTTACAATTGTTTTATTCTCTCTGTTATGCCTTTGTTGTTATTCTGTGTTGAATGTATGATTTCATGTTGAATGCATGAAGTCTGAGAGAGAAGAATGAGTTTCAATTGTTTCTCTTCCTGAGAAAGTTCCTATAAGGAGTGTAGTGAAACGTCCGCAAGGTATGATTCAACAAGGGTTCTGAGTTTTATCTCAGAAATCTCAGGAGGGATATCGTTGTTCTCATTCCAGTAGAAGTGTAGGTGAAGCACAGAAGCCGTGCAAGGTGTGTGCAGGCTAGTCGAGGCCTTAGAAATTATCAACTAAGGTTGAAAGGGGAAGTACTTCTATTGCCGAGAGTACATAGAGTCGAAATATCAAACACCCTGGAGTATTTGAAAGATTTATGTAAGGAGTGCGTGCAGGAGTCCTTCTAGAGACTCGAGTTTACAAGTGAAAGCTCAGGAGGGATAACACCTTTGAACACTTCAAAGGGAGATGGAAATCGAATTCCTTGCATAGAAGTTAAGTTTATGTGGAAGAATGTTGAGTCAATTTGGGCCAGAGATTCAGAGGAAGGAATCGAACGGTCCTGGAGAACTCACGAAGTTGCAGGGACTGTAGAATCCAGTGAAGCTGCAGGGTGGTTAGGAGTTGTACGAACCCACCACTCTAGTGTCAAGAATCAACGAAGACCATCAATCATGGTCATTTTGGGCCATTGGATAATTCTTTTATCCAATGCCATTGCATAGAAGTTAAGTTTATGTGGAAGAATGTTGAGTCAATTTGGGCCAGAGATTCAGAGGAAGGAATCGAACAGTCCTGGAGAACTCACGAAGTTGCAGGGACCGTAGAATCCAGTGAAGCTGCAGGGTGGTTAGGAGTTGGACGAACCCACCACTCTAGTGTCAAGAATCAACGAAGACCATCGATCATGGTCATTTTGGGCCATTGGATAATTCTTTTGAACTTGGGGTTCGTGAGTTTGAAGGGCAGACCAAATTCTTTGGTTGCATGAACTTTTGAGTAGTGATAAGTAGGAACAACCATTGGATCAGAACATCTTTGTTGTATCGCATATCAGGGTTTTGGAGGTTGGGAGGAATTAGTTTCGATTGCAGAAGTCGTGAAGGGCCGAGGGCCAAGGTCTCGGGTGAACACGTAGTGCGTCCATCAAGTGGGGACTGCGTGTTTGACAGGTGGACACTCATCACCTGGGAGGGATTCAACACCCTATTGACTTCTTGTGCTTCAGGTTCTCATAACAAAGGAACAAAAAGGCTCAAAAAACAAACTCACAAAGTTACGAGCCACAAGAAGTGTTGAAGGAGTCAAGTCTTCTTTGACTATCGTGTCTCAGAGTTTCGTAAAAGAAGGGCCCGAAGATTCAACCCTTCAACTCCCAAACTCGCAAGTTGCGAGTGAGGTTAGGGCTTAGCTCTAGTCGGTGGTTATGCATGGAGGGCACTAACAAGGAGGATCCATATCCCATCGCATCTCAAGTATCGACGTTTGGTGAAGAAAAATTGAGGGTCTTCAACCCCGCGAAAACGCGAGTTGCGAAAGGCGCTTGCACAAGGACTAGGTCATGGTCGTATGGAAGTGTAAGGCTCATGCCTAGAATTAAGTTGGACAGTGCGGGTTTTTCAAGAAGGACCTATGGATACACTCTTGTGTGTGTGATAATTTCCCGTAGGGAAATTGGAGAGTCAATTCGACTCAGAGGAGAATTAGAATGATCCTGTGCGGATCTTGGCCTGAGGGTTGGGGTCTGTGTCATATCAACAATGGCCACTCACCTTCACTCATCTCCCATCCTATTTACTCCTCCTCTCTCTATGTGCCACCTGTATCCTTCACTACACGCCGCCAACTCCATACTCCTGATACCTCCATCATATTCACACATCCTCTCACCTTTTGACATCTGTCCTCACAAGTCATATTCTCTCACATCCACTCATCCCACCTCCCCATTAGATCTTCACCTCCACATATCCCTTCATGACCATTGGGTCCTCAACCATTCTAGCGAAGATATTCATGGGTAAAGATGACAACTGAAGGGATCGACACAGAGTGTGCTTGGATGTCAAAATCTCTGTCATAGATAGAGAACATGGATATCATGCCAGTTCAATCCAACCAATTCTAGAACGCTTCAGAACACTACCTTCTTCCTGAAGCAGATAGCTACCAATACAGTCAGTTGTCTCCAATGGCCTCCAACTTCCAAGCATATCATCGTTCAATGCAGAACTATGTTCTGCCACTTCGAGTCTTTTTCTGCCAATCTCAGCTTGTTCAACACATGGAGTCTCATTTCCAGTAGAAGTTCCAGTTGTGCCATTATGACACTCTTTTAGATTAAATAACAAGTGGCCTTCTATGTGCGATAAGAACCACTTGTTGTCGGTTAAGTCTAGTGTGGATTTTGCATGTTGACCTCCATGAAATGTTAGTTATATTAGTTGATCTTTCTTACAATTAGTAAAATAGAATTAGGTCTCAATCCTGTAAGGACGAGAGCCTCTGCAACTCTTTTAAATAGTTATCTTTTGGATATTTTAAGGGTTGGATTTTTGGGTGAAGAAATCAATACATCAGCTTGGATGAACCTATTATGCATATGGATTAAAGTCTCTACCTGGTGAATACGCTATTGATGACAGTGTTTTTTTTCTAATATGTGTGTGTCTTATCGTGAATGCAATCTTAATTTTTGCTAAGTATTTTTATTTCCTTTTCACCTATTTCCTAACTTATCTTTATTAACATGCAACCTGTGATTACAACTATGCCTTGGTGAAGTCTCATTTTTCTTGCAACTTATGGGACTAATTGCATTCTCATACATGTTTAATGCTTGAAATATTATTTTATGCATCAGACTTCTTGCAGCAGGCTACTCATTGAGTGGTGTGTTGTTTTCCTCTACTTTTACCCTCTGTTTTTCACTGATTTTCATTAGTGTGCCATCAGCTAAGGAGTACCCTCATCCTTGTCATGTTCAAACCCAACCTTGAGCTTGTATTGGTAAAACCAACCCACTAAACTGACCCAGCAAAAAATAAATAATCATTATTCTAAAAACCAATAGGTGGCCTAGCTCTTTCCTTTTAGTAGTCAGGTGTGTCAGTGTTTCATGGAAACATGCACATGAGATATAGCTAAACATGAACAAACAAATCTTATCAAGAAAAGGAAGAGAGATACACAATGAAGAATGAGAATCAATGCATATTATGATCTAATCAATGAATGAGTGATATTCACTCATATATGCAATGATGTCCTATAATTAGGAATGTATGCATAATAGTGATGGTCTAAGATTAGAAAGTCTAAAATAGAACTAGTTAGTTAACTCCCATTGAGTTAGTGCTACTCCCACTGAACTAGTGTGATGAAAATATAAATTTCTCCAACAACCCCCTGAACATCACTATGGAGTAAAAATGAGTCCTGACTGTTAGGAAATATTAGGTACTCATGTACAATGCAACTAATTAACACTGAATAAAAGTGAGGAAAGAGGGAA
>ML777779.1:89636-108521 GCA_009831015.1 Picea engelmannii
TCAAAAGATAATGTATCAAAAGAAGAAAATGGAAGTTGCTAGACAACTGTGTTCTTCACTGCAAGATGATCCTGCAAAGTCTAAAACTTCTTCTCACTGAAAGTATTCGTGAAGCTGTAGAAATATTTATGGATTTTATGAATTCCTTTGGCAACTTGTCGGGCCCTGTACCTCTTGATCCTGTGGACCCATCTGCACCTGAAAATATTCCTTTCTGGTGGAAGTGGAACCAGATTCCAAGTCTGGTTCTGTAGGAGTGAGTCATACTCCTTATTGGGATGAGTGCATGTGATTTTTGATATTTCATGAGGCCTATCTTCATGAGTTTTGTCTTCTCTTGTGTAAGAGACTCAATGAACTAAGCCAACATAGGCATTTTCCAATTTGTTCCAAAAATACATCTGCCATAATGGAAATTTTAGATATATACAACATATTTTGGTCCTAGCTTGGCCAATATTGTTAGAATAAGTTATTTCTCTTGTGTAGACTTATCAATGCCACATTCACCCAAACTCAATAGAAAATATTTAAATTTAGTAAAAAAATCTTGTATATTATCAAAAAATTTAGGGTCTAAGTTATTCAACTCTACCTCAAGCATATGACCTCGTATCTCATCCTGCTTTTCAAAGAGTCCTTCCAAGGTAGTCCAGATCTTGTTTGGAGCCTTTCATGCAACAACATGAAACCATAACTTGGTGGAGATTAACTCAAGAAGTAGTCATGTGGCCTCATCCTTACGGTTCTCCCATATGGTCTTGTGAAGCACTGATGTAGGGTTTGTTTCTATCGCCATTGTCCAATTAAACAGTCCTTTTATTTTGAGTTGGAATGCATTCTTCGGCTTCCATTCAAAATAGTTGTATGGAGTGAGTATTATCACTAGAATTTATTGAAGAAGTTGCATTGCCTCCATCCCTGCTATTGATTCTGAAAAGATCTTGAAAACCGAGATTGTGGATTCCGAGATATGACTAACGGTGCTATGGAAAATATAGATATGATAAAATAGCTATATCTCCTAAAATATGATGTAGGTTTTGGATAGTTTTGGTGATCCTAATCATCCCTATGTCATTTGTCTCTGGTAAAAATTTCATCCCGACCCAGATCGTTGATTTTGAGATATTGCAATTTTACTGCAAAAAAACAATTTTTGGAGGGCTATTGAATCGTCGCACCCTAGAGAAGGATAAAGTGCAACGATGCTAAATTGTCACACCCTAGTGAAGGAAACAGTGCAAAAATTGTGAAAAACTAAATCGTCGCACCTCATATGAATAACACAGTGCGACGATGTAGCACATTGGTTGTGTATAGGTTGTGATGATGCCTGGAAAAAGAAAATTTCGGAACTTTGAGAGTGGTCGTCACACCCTTCAACAAGGATAGGCCGCGACAATTCCAATCATCACACCATTATATAGGGATAGGTCGTGATGATTGCATAAACTAGGTTTACTCAAGGACTCTTTCTCTCTTCTCTGGCTTGTCTGGGTTGCTCCAAGAAACTCGGCTCTGATACCATGTCAGTGTTTCATGGAATTCTGCACAAGAGATCTAGCTAAAGCATGCACAAACAAATCTTATCAAGAAAAGGAAGAGAGATACATAATGAAGAACGAGAATCAATGCATATTATGATATAATAAATGAGTGAGTGATCTTCACTCATATAGGCAATGACATCCTATAATTAGGAATGCATGCATAATAGTTATGGTATAAGATTATGAAGTCTAAAATAGAACTAGTTAGTTAACTCCCACTGAACTAGTGTTACTCCCACTAAACTAGTGTGCTGAAAATATGAATTTCTCCAACAAGGTGCAGACCTTAGGACTCAACATCTTCTAGTGTCATTGTTGGGGAATAGAGTAATGAAATATCTTTCCCCGGGAGAATGAATATTGATCAGTTCTAACCTTTGATCGTGAACAAAGATCAAACATAGAATGACTGCCATATTTCACCTGGCAACGTTCACTGAGTAAAATTTAAAGAAAAAATACTGGTGCCCAGAAAGGGATTCAACAGATCCAAATCTGAAAACAATAAATCCAAGAAGGCTCATTCTAACCCTGAGAACAACACAATATTTTCTGAGCCAGAAAGGAAACTGAGAAAATCCATTGTAGCCCAGAGATATACTTCCCCCCTTGAGGGTAAAGCTACACACCAAGAGAATACTTCAAACCATCATCACAAGCAGTTGGAATTTTTTATCCCTGAGAATCACAACTCCAAATATGCTCAGACATCTACAAATCTTGATTCAACTTTAGTATCCAATCCTGCATCCACCCCTGTATCTCCCATAAATTTGCAGATCCTCATTATTCAAACCATGGTTGTTAGCAGGATGGAGGCCATAATTGCTACCAGATATGCACCACTGGTTCTTCTTGTGGCCTTGCATCCCTTCTCAACCACTGATTACATGAAATATTTGCCAAGATATAATGGGGAAGGTGAAGTAACTATTGAAGAACATCCAGTATCCTTCTATAGTGTTACAGATAGCTTTAACATTGATTATGGTGATGTGTGGATGAGGTTGTTTGTATAGAGTCTAGATGAGGAAGTAAGAAAATGGTTCAGAGCTCTTCCCCCAACCTCCATTGCAGATATTGAGACACTGGATGAAACTTTCATAAAGAAATGGGGAGATAGGAAAGATTACCTCTACTACATCACTAAGTTTTGGGATCTAAAGAGAAAAAATGGTGAATCTATTTCAAACTTCACCAAGAGATTCAATAAAATGTATGGTACAATCCCATATGAAATTAAATCGACTAAATCCTCTTCCAAGAGAACCTATGCTAATGAATTGATGCAAATTTCTCCCTCCTCCTGAGAGAGAGAAGATCAACCACACTATTATCCATGCAGGAAACAACCATTGAGGTTGAATATAATATTTTGGCATCAGAAAGATTGAAGACTAGATCTGATAAAGAGAAGAAAAAATAAGAGAGGATGCCCCTACATCCTCTAACTAACCCACCTCTTATCCCAAACTTGAGGAAATGACCAAAAATTTGAAAGATCTGACTTCTGAAATAGCCAAGATAAAATGGGAATCCAAACAGCCAAACAGAGCTTTCCAAGGGGTTGGAAATAGAAATCAAAATCAGTTCAGAATGCCTAATGATGCCCCTCAAATAATGCAGAGAGAAATAAGAAATGTTGATGATCAAAGGGTAGTGCCTCCTTTCCAAAAAAATAAAATTGAGGACATGGATGCAGACGATGATGTTGTTCTTTTTAATGATACCGATTACTATACGAATCACTTAACACATCAAGAATATGAGGTAGAACAATTTTCAAATCAGTTTGATGATCAGATAGGGGAGGAGGGGGTTATTCAATATCATCCCAAGAATAAATATGATTTGAGGACGAGAGAAGGGGCTCCCAAAGCCACCACCTCTGATCAAATAAAAAAAGTTGAAGCTTTCCCCAAGACAAGTCCAAATTAAGTTATGTCATCTAAAACCCAACAACTTCCCCTATCAAAACCTACAGTCCCTGAAATAAAATAATCTGATAGGTCACCAACCTCTTTCAGCCTACAACATGAGCTGAGAAAGATCAAGATCCTTTTTCCTCTGACAGAATTGTTAAAAAATGAACCTTTCAAAAAATCCATCATGAAAGTTCTGCAGCCAACTCCTTCTAGTGTATCTTCTGATGTCATTAGTCTGCATGATGAAAACCCAACCATTACCATGGGCCCACACATTGAATATGGCTATGATGCTTCTCCTCCATTCTATATATCTTTGAATGTCCATGATAAGATCATGTATAACTATGTTATGGACTTAGAAGCCTCTCACAATGTCATGCCCAATGTTGTTATGGAAGAACTAGGTCTAGATATTACCAAGCCTTACCAAGACCTGTACTCCTTTGATTCTAAGAAAATAAAATGTCTGGGATTAATAAAAGGATATGATGGTTTCTATAACACAACTACGCATGAATAGTGTACTGATGGAGATTGTTGTAACAAACATTCCCCAAAAGTTTAGCATGCTTTTATCCAGATCTTGGGATAAGAAGGTAACTTGGAGGATCATTACAAATGGACCTCACTTATGTCACCATTCCTGTGTTTGGAGGTGAACACAAGAGGCTATACATAGAGGTAAGGTTAGCCTACATTGTCAGTGACCATAAGAACCCAAGAAATCACCCCATATATGTTGTTGAGGATGATATTGGCTCATTTTTCTTTCATTTAAATGATGATGAACCCGAAACATCAGTTAGCCAATGCAAAGATTAGCCACTGACAAGTCAACCAAATAGAGTACGAAAGATGTATTTCGATGGTTCTTCATCAAAGGAAGAATCTGGTGCATGTATTCTCCTCATTTCCCCTTCAGAAGAAGTAATAGCCCTCTCTTATAAGCTAAAGTTTGAAACTGCTAATAATATAGATGAATATGAAGCTTTGGTATTGGGATTGAGGGATGCCAAAGACATGGCCATTGAGTGTCTAGCATTTTTTGGTGATTCTGAGTTGGTCATCAATCAAGTTAGGAACATATATCAAGATAAGAAACTGAGGCTTAAGCAGTATAGAAAGGAGGTATGGGATCTGATCGATAAATTCCTTCTAGCATTCAACATTTCCTTTGTTCACAGAGAACAAAATCAAAAGGCAGATTCTTTGGCCTTAGCTGGCATCACTTTCAGGCCTCCCATATCAAATATCAGATGGAGATCAAACATAGAACAACCATAGAAGACAACGTAAAGAACTAGCAAGTCCTTAGTGAAGATCTAGAGTTGTAGAGAGTTTTACACTCCATTGATTAATTATCCAATATCTCAATTGATCAAAAGGGCCAAGAAGGTGATGATGATGAATTGGAATATCAACAAGAATCTCCTCTATTGAAGACAATGGCTAGTCATAATATTGTGGAGCTGAAAACCAATCATATTCCAAAGGGAATAGTTCCTTTGGAGAGATTGTTTAACAGTAATTATGTTTACAAAGGAGATTCCATGAAAATTCAAGAAGAAGAGGTGATAGATTTTAATATTGGGACCACTAATAATCCCAAGATCATCAAGTTGTCCAAAGCATTAGCTGCAAAACAAAAATAAAAGTATGTCAACCTCATTGAAATGCTTGTTGATACTTTTGCATGGTCTTATGAATATTTGAAGACTTTTGAAACTGACATCATCTAGCATAAGATCCCTCTAAAGACTGGTTCCAAGCCATTCAAACAGAAGATTTGACAGTTTAATCCCATGTTAATGTCCATAATTAAGAAAGAGTTGAAAAGAATGTTGGATGACAAGATTATTGTACCATTTAGGTACTCTAGCTGGGTGGCCAACTTAGTACCTGTAAGGAAGAAAAGTGGTGAGATACGCTTGTGTGTTGAATTCAGAAATCTCAACAAGTGTTCTCTGAAGCACAATTGCCCCCTCCCCAAGATGGATCATTTTTTACAGAGGGTGGTAGGTGCACACAAAATTTCTTTTCCATATGGATACTCTAGTTAAAACTAGGTAGCAGTGTGTGAGGGGGATAAATAAAAGACAACATTCACCATTCCATGGGGAACATTCATGTATGAAAAGATTCCCTTTGGGATGATGAACACGAGGGACACCTTTTAGAGGTACATGGACATAGATTTTGTGGGGGAGAAAGAAACATTTATGGTTATATACTTGGATGACATAACCATTTTCTCCAAGTCTGATGATGAACATTTGTAGCACATGGAGCGGGTTTTCAAGAAATGTAGGATATATGGAATCTCTTTTAACCCTAGGTAGTCTCACTTTTCCATGCCAGAAGGAAAGCTCCTGGGCCACATCATTTCAGCAGGGGGTATAAAAATTGATCCAAAGAGAGTTTGTGCCATTCAATATATTGAGATCTCCAGAAACAAAAAGGTTGTCCAATCTTTCATTGGTAAGATAAACTTCCTCAAACGTTTTGTGCCAAATTTTTCTGAAATTATGAAGCCTATTACTAACATGTTGAAGAAAGATGTTGTGATAAAGTGGTCCTTGGAGAAAAATCATCTTTCCAAACAATCAAGAAAGATTTAGTTGAAGCCCCTATGTTAGCCAGTCCAGAATATGACAAAGAATTATTTATCTTTTTCTTTTCTTGAGAAGAAACCATTGTTGTTTTATTACTACAGAAAAATGAAGAAGGGAATGAACAACCCATATCATTTTTTAGCAGAGCTCTCAGAGATGTTGATCTGAAAAATGATATATTAGAAAAGTAGGCTTATGCACTGGTCAAAGCCCTCAAATCTTTTGGGGTTTATGTGCTACAGTCTAGCATAAGATCCTTTGTTCCTAGCAATAGTGTTAAAGAAATTATGGTCCAGCCAGATAGTGAGGGAAAAAGAGTAAAATGGATTGTCAAATTATTGGAGTATGACCTACACATAAATCCCACCAAGATGATCAGGGGACAAGGACTGGCCAAATTGTTGTCAGAATCAAATTACAAGGTGCTACAATTGCATCAAATCTTCACCCAATCAGATGCACCCATCATACATTCTGGGCTAGACATCTTACCAGTATTTGAAAACTACTCCTCTTCACCTTGGTATAAAACATCATCTATTTTCTACAGCATTTCGAATGTCCACCAGATGTGAAGAAGACAAAGGCTAGGTCTCTGAAATTGAAATCCATCAAATTATGCATCTCAAACTAGAACCTATATTGGAGAGATCCTGCTGGCATCTTGTTGAAATTCCTTGATGAAAACGAGGCCAAACAAGTCACAACAGAAATGCACATAGGAGTATGTGGAGGAAACAAGCATTGGAAGGCTACAACTCTCAATATCCTAAGGGTAGGGTACTATTAGCCCACCCTTTTCTCTAATTTTTTTGCTACTGTCAGGGCTTGCAATGAATGTCATATGTTTGTAGGAAAACAAAATTTACTATAACTTCCCCTAAAACCTATCAATTCCATTAGTTCATTTCAACATTCGAGGTTAGACTTCATAGGAGAGATAAATCCACCCTCCAGTGGAAAACACAAGTGGATCCTCATTGCCACCTATTACTTCACCAAGTGGATTGAGGTTGTGCCCACCAGGAATGCCACTGACAAGGTGATCATCAATTTCTTGAAAACTAATATTTTTTCCAGATTTGGTTTCCCCAGCAATCTTGTGACAAAAAATTCCCAAGCGTTCAAGTCCAAAGCCATGATTGACTTCTATGGCAGTCATAACATTTTCTTGACACATTCCACACCCTATTATCCTCAGGGGAATGGTTTGGCAAATTCATCAAATAAAACTCTCATTAGGATTATCAAGAAGTTGTTGGATGATAATAAGAAATCCTGGGACTCCAAACTCAAATATGCTTTGTGGGATGACAAAATTAGCACCAATATCTCTTTGGGAACCTCACCATTCCATCTTTTTTATGGAATAGATGTTTTTTTTTCCACGCAACTTGGTATACCAGTCCTAAAATTCTTACAGGAAGAGATGGAGGAGCCCAATGACATCCAAAGAAGAATCTTCTAGACAATAGAGGTTCAACAAAGGATAAAATAACTAGATCGGAGGACTGAAGCATACGAGAGAAATATCAAATCAACCTTTGAAAATTAAACCAAAAAGGATATTTTTCAGAAAGGTGACCTGGTCTTGAGGTGGGATTCCATAAGGGATGACACATCCAAGCATGTTAAATTTGAAAACCTATTGTTTGTCCCTTTTAAGGTGGTTGAGGTGTTGGATAGTAACACCTTTATCTTAAACAACCTGAATGATTCATAGATGTTTGGAGGCCTAGTGAATGAGCTCTTCCTAGAACATTATTTTTCTTAAAGATGAGGGGAGGTCCCTCTTGTACCATAGATGCTTTCCTTTGATTTTTTCTTTGATTAGTTAGGGATGTTTTGAATAAAGATCGCCATTTGAGCATTTCTTTTTTCATTTCGTTTATTAAGTTGATCGATAGTAAGACTCCATAGCCTAATAAAGGCACTAGGGTTTAGTTTCAATTTTCATTTATATGAAATACATGGATGAGGCACAGTAGAAGATTTACAAGGCTGACAGACAGGAACAAAAGTAAGTGATGGAAGGTAAGAGAAATTATGCAAGCCCAATGGATAAGGCACCGATCTATAGTTCTTAGCACCTCACAGGGACGAGTTATCCCCATTTGAAGCCAATGTTGGTATCAAGGTATACACCCCTGTCATTTTCTCTTTTTACCCTATCCATCCATCATGTTGATTTTTGTTGTTTCTTGTCTAGCCTGTCCTCCACTTTAATTTTCATGGAACTTGTTCTCCTTTTATGTTGTTTCACCATCGATTTTTTTTTTTTAAAGGTAAACACATGTTTGGTTAGAGTTCAAACACTTTTCATCCTATTCACCACAAATGAACTCCATGCAGGTCCACCAAGTTTTATCTTTGCAGGAGACAACTAGGTTCGATAAAGCCATTAAAATATCAGTAAGCTTATGCAGGGAACTCGGTTAATCAGAGAAGTCCACCTCGGCCTCTAGATGCAGGAAGACGATAGGTTGACATGATCGACATTCAAGATCAGGCCTCCAAGCCAGATCAACAGCTCCCATGGTTTACGAGATTACGTGAGGTGGAGAAAAGACATTTTGTCGTAGAGAGCTTAACCCCGATGCTAATCTCCATCTGTAGTGGCCCACTTCTCTAGATCAACAAACTTCACTCTTTCCTGAACCCCCCGACGTTTCTACCTTTAATGAAATGGGGGGGTCTAGGAAAATTGGTTTCCCCACTGTGGGCCCTACCTAACGTGGTGCCTTCCCATGCTCCCGAACCCCCCCTCTCTAATCCTCTTACTTCCTACCCCCCCCCTCGGGATCCTGCCGGATTTCCTCTTGATACCACTCCTCTCTTATCTCAACACCTATCTCCCACTGACACTCATATTATTCCATAATACTCATGCTCCTCCCACCACTGGCCACTCACCTCCACTCACCTCCCAGCCTATTTACTCCTCCTCTCTCTATGTGCCACCTGTATCCTTAACTACACATTGCCAACTCCATACTCCTAATACATCCATCATATTCACACATCCTCTCACTTTTTGACATCTGTCCTCACAGGTCATCTACTCTCACATCCACTCATCCCGCCTCTAGATTGGATACTCGCCTCCATGTATCCCTTCATGACCGTTGGGTTGTCAACCATTCCAAAAAATCTATTCACTGGTACATATGGTAGCTGACAGGGTCGACACAGAGTGTTGTTGGCTGCCAAAATATCTGTAGAACACAGAGAACATGGAGATCATCCCAGTTCAATGCAACCAGTTCCAGAATGCTTCATAAGACTACCTTCTTCCTCAAGCAGATAGATGCCAATACAACCAGATGTATCCATTTGCCTCAATCTCGCAGGCATGTCATCGTTCAACTCAAAACTCTGTTCTTCCACTCTGATTATTTTTCTTCCAATTTCAGTTTGTTCATCACATGCAATATGATTGCCAATAGCAATTCCAACTGTGCCATTATGACACTCTTTTATATTAAATAACAAGTGGCCTTCTATGTGCGATAAGAAACACTTGTTACCATTTAATTCTAGTGTGGAGTTCGCATGTTGAACTCCATGAAATGTTAGTTATATTATTCAGTCTGTCTTACAGTCAATAAACTAGAATTGGGTCTCAGTCCCCTAAGGACGAGAGCCTCTGCAACTCTTTTAAATAGTTTGTTTTTTGATATTTTAAGGGTCTGATTTTTGGGTGAAGAAATCAATACATCAACTTGGTTGAACCTGTTCTGCATATGGATTAAAGTATCTACCTGGTGAATACACTATTGATGACATTGATTTTTTTCTAATCTATGTGTGTCTTGTCGTGAATGCAATCTGGATTTGTGCTAAGTACTTTTCTTTCCTTTTCAGTTATTTCCTAACTTGTCATTATTAACATGGAACCTGTGATTATAGCTATGCCTTGGTGAATTCTTACTTTTCTTGCAACTTGTGATACTGATTGTGTTATGATAGATGTTTTATGCTTGACATATTATTTTATGCATCAGACTTCTTGCAGTAGGCTACTCATTGAGTGGTGTGTTGTTTTCCTCTTCTTTTACCCTCTGTTTTTCACTGTTTTTCATTAGTGTTCCATCAACTAAGGAGTACCCTTATCCTTGTCTTGTTCAAACCCAACCTTGTGATTGTATTGGTAAAACCAACCCTCTAAACTGACCCACCAAAAAACAAAGAATCATTAATCTAAAAACTGATAGGTGGCCTAGATCTGCCCTTTTAGCAGTCAGGTGCATACCTTAGGACCAACAGTACCAGACTACAAATTCTGGAAAATGATATACTTGGGGCATTGAAAACCTAGCTAAGTTGGATTCCCAAGAATAGTAATTCTCAACTAGATCCGTAAGACCCTGGTTTTCCTGCTGGTATGAATCAGAAGGGTGAAATGACAAGAAAGGATAAAACATATCCTTATGTTTGTCAACCAAATATTCCTCTACAGTGTTCATATTTTTTTTAGTTTCCACGGGCTGAGGAGACTCCATTTTGATAATGAAAACAAGGGTAAGTAGGATTTGAATTACCCAGGGAGGATGATGACCATAAAAAGTCTCAAGATAGAGTGATGATGATGGATTGTGTAGGAATAGTTGACGACTGCTCGACTCTTTGCAATTTTGAAACAAACCAAATGTTTACCTTTACCTATTTTTTAAATGGAAATGTATACATGTCATTTTTGGATTGGCATCCAACTAATTAAAATAAATAAATTTAATGATTTTACCTTTTCATTGACTAATGTCGCTCAGGACACACGTTGGTCCCATGTTGATTGTGAGGGGGTCAACCGTGGTAAGACTAACCACAGGCCCCAGGGGCCGCAATTTACGAATGAATTCCACATCAAAATCTCTTTAACTCAAGTTGACCTTTTCACCTCCCCTCCCCCTTATGTTAAATGTTGAGCATGTGGGCGGGGGGGGGAATCCATTGTGAACCATCAATCTGATGGTTTGGTGGAACGATTAAATTTGCAAGCATTATGAAATTTTATTAATCGAAAACTATATAATAAAAAAATAAAAAGTTATAAAATGTATTTGCAATAGTTAAATGAGACTTAAACTATATAATACAGGTCTATAATAAACCTTTTATTTATTAAAGAAACTTAAAACTAAGATAAAATTGATCTAAATGTTAAAATCCTATATAAAGGATATTTTATTGTATTTAAAACTAAACTAATTTCTTTTAAGTTTATATATATATTGCAAGACTAAATGTTTTGAAAAATGAAGTTATAGGCTATGAAAATTTTCAAATTTTATCAAAACTTGGACCATGTTACAACACTAAGCTTTCATTGCAAATATTTAAAAACTCAAGTGAAGGACGATAAAATATCTATGAACAAATTATTAGTCCTTTGGCTTGTATATTGAACAGAAGGATGAGATCTCAACATTGAATGTTTTTGGACAACTTACATATATACAAACATAAACACTGCACTCTTTCTTTAGAGAAAATTATTTTAGGAATAAGATTCAATTTGCATATTAATATCCTAATGCAAATACGAATACACTTTCATGAATTCAATTAAATAGATAAACCATGAATACAAATGAATTCATATTATAAATAATTGAGGCGAGGATGAAGAGAGATTTTCATTTCTTAAATAAGGAGGTTACAATAAGAATTCTACCTTCCCATGTTGTAATTAACCACTTTATTTAGGATTAGCTAGGTTCTTATTACCTTGATATCCCTCAACTTTCAATCTCTCACCAAGGATATAGGTTATGGTGAAGGGGATCCATGAAGAAAGGCTCTAAATGACCCTAAGAAGCATATACATGTTATTTAGTTATTTTCTACTTGATCACTTGATGGGAATCATCTAGAGGTTAGACATCTGAAACACTGAATTATTCCACTTTTCCCTTGATTTTATAGTACCTTTTTTCCTGGTTGTTGGTTGTCCCTTTATATCCTATGACCAAAATTTTTGGTCACTCCTTGTCCTCTTTCAAAGGGAGACTAGTCCCTCCTTGCAAGAATATAAGGTGTGACCGGGTATGTTACTCCCTATTTAGGATTAGTTTCCACTAGATGAGATTAAACCTTAAATTTTGCATGGTTCAACCTCGAAAATATTGTTATCTTGGGAATCTATATCGTATATAGATTAACCTTTGATATTATCTCTATTATCCTATATATTGAGGGTATCTCATGGGAAAAGAGGAGAGAAAGGAGAAATAAAACTTATTATGAAAGTTTGATTATAGAGCTTTGGCAAGGAACTTGGGAAAGGACTGCATCAACTTCCTTGACGGTAAGTTGTAAATCATTTTTTTGTTAATAGAAGATGTACATGATTTTCCTCCTTACTTGATTGTATGTAATTGTTATAATATTTATAGGGAATCGATATTGATATGTTATGTCACTAGATCTATTATCCATTTATACATGATTCATTTGATATCATTAAAGGTTTCTTTGTGTCTCTATGTGTGTAGATCCATGTGGGTAAGAGTGAAGGGCATATTTGAGAAAGCTAATAGCTAAGGAGCATGCATGGAAAACCATTTGATTACCAGCTAAACCTTTCATTCCATCAACTCATACATCCTTTTTTGTGTATAATTGAGATTTAGGAAAATATACTGCGTGCATCTCTATTATGTCTTAGGTCTAGGAAGATCTTAAGGGAGGTAAGTCCTATAGGGTTCATTTACCCTACAACAAAATAGAAACTTCACTGGGGAAGTGATTTTTGTTTATTCATTTTCTTCCTCAACTTTTGAATTCATATTCTCAGTATCTTTGCATGTTTTAAGCTCTGATTTTTTTTTCCATTCTGTCCTTAAGTATTTTCCGACTCTATTTGAAAGTGTTCAGACCCATATCTGATAGATCTGTCTCAAATATTTTATTTGTTTCACTTGTATGATCGTGGTCATGGGTTATCCGTGCCCATAGGACGATCGAACCATTTTTGTCGCTAGTTGCTCCATTGCAGGGAGTGACCATACCAATAATTACACTGCTCTATGTGACCATTTCTTTGTGGCTTCCCTCTAGTCCTCTACAATGAGATACCAGTGCTTTGTGTTTTCCATGTGGTCATTAACAAGGTGTGACCAAGATCTAAAATCCATTTTTTTGAAGGGGCATCCTTCAAACAAATCCTAGATCTATGTATGTCCTTTCTTCCACCCCTCTAGATATTTCTCAGATCTGTCCCAACAATCATTACTACAAAAAATTTCAAAATCATTTTGAAATCTTTCCTTTTGTATTCCATTTCATTTATTTGATTGAAAACACTTTTTGTTTTTGTGGGTACGGTTTAGATCATCTAATCTCAATCCCCTAGACTTTTAGTTTAGTGTTGATGGTATTTTTGTGAAGAGAGCTCATTTGTTTTTTTAAATCTTTTTGGATTTCCTTGAGATTTTCTTCCATTTTTTAAAGAAAGCCAACTCTCCTAATTTTCACATCATCTTAGAATTCAATCCCTTTTTCAAGTTAACTGAAAATGTTTTTTTACCATTGAAAGCTTTAGTTTTCTTCTTTGAAGACGTCTTTGTAGTTGAATGTTTTATTCCTTGGGTTCTTGTTTTCTCCACCTTCAATCACTTTTGAGTTGTTTGCAAAGTGTCATCGAATAATTTAATTTTTATAAAAAGAAAAAGAAAAATAAGTGTCTCTTTTGAGTTTTCATGTGATTTGGAAAGAAGAAAAAAAAAATTTGCATCCTACTTTCATAGTTGGAGTATTTTGGTACATTGTTGAAAGAGCTTGTTTTTGTTTGGGATTTCAGAAACATTAAATCAATAGTTTGGAATTTCATTTTTTTCCATTAGAAAAATGAAAAGTGAAAGTTGTATGCTTTTGGGTTCTTTTTTACATTAAGAAGAAAAATATATTTTCTCCTTCCCACAAATAGAATTCACTAAAAGAAGAATCTTTGCATTCCATTTTTTTTACATAATTTTGGAGTCAATTCATCAAATCATTAGTTTCTCCTTTGTACACCCTTATAAGTAAAAAAAAATATTAAAATCAACTAACTCTCTAATAAAATTAACTAGACATGTTTTTTTATATTACAACAACAATAGCTTCGAGCTAGTCTTTGTAATAGGAAAAGTGAGTAAATTGTCGAAGACTACTAGACAAGTTTCTAGAACACTAGAGAGGGACAAAATCCATCTATCATATAGGCATAGCCAAGAACCCCCTCTAACATAGAGGATAAACACAAGGTCATATGTGGAAGATAATCGAATATCGCCCCTCCAAATCTTGACCAATAGTAGTGGAAATAATGTATATTGGGGTTTTTTCTTGAGTGTTATTGGTTCATTTGGTCTCGGTGCTTCATGAATCTAAAATAAATTCTAGGTCCTCAAGATTATTACCATTCCACCTGTCTTCAATTCTCTGGAAGATCTTCATAATTTGTTATCCCACCCATACATTCGGTCCCAAATGCACCCCCCTCGACGACCGACTGCTAGTTGGTAACCATAGTATCCTTTCCTAGGTATCTAAAGAGGTGAATTTGGGTGATTCCCATGATACCTGGGGAATATGAGTTATCACACTTTCATTACCCTTGGAGGGTGATCTCGTGAAGTGAGGGTTGCTTGCACCAAGAAGGGATGTTACATGGAGGTCAGGGTAACTGCTTCTCGATCATCTTGACATCCTGTATTTAGAATATCCTTCTATCTACTGATGCTTGGTCGATTACCTATCATTTTTATTTAGGGGTGTGTTCTTTAGACATCCATAGTTGGCCTTAGGAATAATTATTTCTATTATACTTTTACCGTAGTCGACCAAGGTCTCCAAAGACCTCAAAGAATTCAAGGGTTGGATCTCGAAGAAAACGATCTTCCATAGAAACCTTCTAACAAAGGAAATATTAACGAAGGGTTTTGTTTTGAAATCAAGAGCATATCTCCCCCAATTGACTAGCCTAAAGGAGTGGTATAAAACATGGAAGAAGGTTTTTCCTCTTCCACAAATCCACCTTTGACTATCCCTTTTGGTCAACCACTTGTTAATTTTCCATCAACGAGTTATTATGATTCTTTTTCCTCTTACCATTTTCCACCTGATATGTACAGTAGGAAATATTATGGAATGCATGCATCAACATCTAATTATATAGATGGAATAATGATACCCCCACTTGATCCTAAAATAGCCGCCCTCGAACACATTACCACTGTTGGCACTTCTTCTTTGTGGGAAATATCTTTGACCCCTATTACCCCAACTCAAAAGTTGATGAGTACAAATTCTCTTCCCACATATCTACCTACACATTTGCATACACCAAGTGCATTAATTGGTCATCCTTTATGGACTCCAACTAGTCTAGTGGCTAGTAGTGCTTCTACCTCAAGTCTTGTGATAAATAGCTTTGTTTTTCCTCCACCCAATCAAGGTGTTAATACAATGACATTTCCACAAACTATTCCACCTACACCTGGGAGGCACATTAAAACTGGAGGGCCACCTTCTCCTATAGTCTAGTACCCCACTGGAGGGAATCCTTCAACTATGGTTTAGTTTCCAATTATGGGGGCAAATTTTAGTTGCAGGTCAAGTTCCAATTGGAGGAAAACCTTTAGTTGTGGGGAAATATTCGATCTGGGGATAATAAAAACCTAGGGGGAACCTTCATTTGTAAGACAACAACCTGTTTGGGGCCAAGAACCAAATGAGGGAAACCCACTAGAGGTCAACGACCAATTTGAGGACAATCCTAGACTCAAAACCAACCTCAGCCCTTGGGGAAGAATATTCTGACAAACCCTACAGGTATTTATAGTGGTTTACTATATCTGGGAGTGACAAATAATTCATGGGGTCAACCCAATCCAGAGGGAATCTCTCGACAAGAATATTTTCCCAATCAACCGATGAACCCCATGTTCCCAACTCCACAATCCACTCAACCATATATGGGTGGACCATCAAGCTTTAACATGCCATCCCAACTTGTGTATGGTCCTACTGGTACCTCGATGCCACATCTGGACTACCAATATTTGCAACCAAACTGACAACTTCTTTTCTTGGCTACCTCAGATCTACTAGATTTTTCATGTTTGAAAAATGATCCCATACAACATGCTCCATTATGGCCCCTTATTCTTGCCAAACTACCATCTAAAATACCGATGATCTATGGACAATTTCGTTTCATTGAGACTTTTCCAATGAAGACTCACAGGTTCGGTGGAAAAATGGTATATTAAGTTTCCGCAAAAATCCTTTGTTGATTTTAATTCTCTCACCATGGCATTTCCGACTCACTTCCAACTGCCCATTCAACATGAGACTAGTATCGAGCTTTTAACCTTGCTTCAATAATCCACCTCCACTCATATATTATCATATTCATGAATGGATGTGTCGACAATGATTTATTAAAGCCACTATTATGAACCAACTCTTGGTAGTTTGGTTCACAAAGTCACTCCTTCCCATTGATAGAGATGTCTCCATGGGAGGTGTTGCAACCAAGGATCAAGCCATCAGTTGTTCTTAATATTTAGACTTCGTATATTCCTAGTTAGGAACACTATATGATTTGATCCCTCATGCACCTCGACTGTCGAATGTGTTGGCATATTTACAAATAGAAGGCAGAGCATTTTTTTGTCATTGATGGCAAGATCAACAAGACGAGAGTATACTTGTTTTCCAAAGATATCAAGATAAACATCACAACAATAATGGCATGGAAAGAATAGAAGTGTAAGATTAGTGAAGAGAAACACTGATCGTTGGATCACCCATCCCGAATTTGTGATGGTCATCAGATTTGAATTTAGACAGGAGGAGTGCACAGAAGAGGAGAACAAATATTAGGTGTCAGACCTAAGCACAAGGACCGACTGTCGTTGGATCCAAAAGAACGAGCATGATATTTAAGTGCAAGGTGAAGCTGTCTTACAAAGTCCCAAAATCAAGGGGATCGTTCGATCTGCAGGACATGTGGTAGCAAATGAGGAGTTTCACAAATTCGTGAATTGGGAGAATAGAGGTAAGCCAACCTCCAACTCCATGAAATGTGAAATCGTGAAAGAATCCTGGTCGTTGGAGCTAGAGGACACATGGAAAGTGATTGGAATTTAACTGACCTACACATTGGATGAGTCAAAGGGATATGACATAGGAACGCATGATATGCGAAGTTGCAAAATGATCTGGACCGTCAGATCACCAAATTTCTAGACCGTTGATATGGAAAGCAAAGTGCTTGAATGTTTGGCCCATGGTCATAGGCAGGGTCACATCGTCGAAGGCTAGAGGAAGGATATATCTTAGATAAGTTCCATTTCAGATATCGTGACATGGGAGAGTTGAGATGCATCATCACGAGATTCCTGAAATCGTGAGTCGCGTAAGCGCTTTATGGATAAGTGCTTGGTCACGACCAATGGTCACGAGAAGGGAAGGATCTATCCTAGCTAAGATCCATTTCAAAGATCGTGACATGGGAGACTCGATAAGTCTCATCACAAGATTTTCGATACGTGAAATTGCAAAGTGCCTGTTGGTGTAGCCTATGGTCATCGCTGGTGGACACATGAAGGAAGGAGCTTGCAAGTTGCAAGGCTTCATTTGGTGATTGAGAGTTGGAAGATTTAGAGTGACTTGCAACAAAATTCACGAAACGTGAAACTACGAAGTGTCTTTTGATTAGGCCCATGGTCATAGCCAGTGGGCATATAGGATAAACACGAGTCCTTGTGGGTGTAATCCAATGGTGTTGATTAATCAGGAATTTGATCGAAGGGATACTATTTCACTTCACGGTTAATTGTTCAATTATGATTAAGTTAGTAGAACTGAATCATAGTTCTTGGGTGTTTGGCGATTCAACAACTGATGCATTTCTTTGGAGATTTGAGGTGTAACTGAATTGGTGGAGAGAATAAAAGAGGGATTCTGTGACTATGTGGGCTTGGTTGTTTTAACTGAAAAATGAGTTGAACTGTAAGAAAGGAAAAATTACAGTATGCACAGTTTGAGATGAAACTCAGATATGAGAAATAGAAGCTGAACAGACAGAAGCAGAGAAGATTTGTAGAACGGATAGAAGAAGAGAAGAATTGCGAAAAAAATACAAAGGAAAGTCAAGCCAAGTATGAACAGACCAGAAGAAAAGTGAAGCAGAGAAGAATTGTTGAACAAAGAAGAAGTGGTAAGAATCGATATACCTGTATTGTTGGTTATTCAATCATTTATTTACATTTAGGGAGGTAGGTTGGTGCTAGGGAGAACTATGGTCCTCTAATATTCAAGTTGGTGCTTGAATATTAAAAATTGTATCTTCCATCTAGTTGTGGCTAGAAAACAGGGTGGCAGGGTGGTGCTAGGGAAAAAACAGAGTTTTTTGTATGCAAATTGGTTCTTGTATAAGTCCAGTTGGTGCTAGAACATTCAGGGAGTTGATGCTTCCTTTTAGTGGGTGCTAGAGAAATAAGAGAGTTGGTGCTCTCAGTAAGTTGGAGCTTGTAAAATAGAGGTAGTAGCCTCACTTTGAGTTGGTACTCAAATAGATTGTGTGCAAAACTTAAAAGACTTCCTATCATTCGAAGAAGAAGAGGTTTTATCCCTTTGTTGGTTTCCTCGTGAAAATCTATCTCTGTGTATATCTTATGTGTGACTGAAATTCATTATTTATGATGTTCATATCTTGTATAATATTGATGGTCACTTGGAAGAGATTAAAAAATGTTTGAATAAGTCATAAATTGTTTAAGAATGGTAACAACTTATTCA
>ML777779.1:108540-133892 GCA_009831015.1 Picea engelmannii
CAGTTGTCTTAGTAATTTCAACAATTGGTATCAGATCGGGTTCCTTTTATTTAAAGATAGATCTGTAAGCTTAAACATGACAATTCATGAAGGGACTTCATCCACTAAGCCTCCTCTGTTTGATGGAACAAACTTTTCTTTCTGGAAGGTTAGAATGAGAACATACTTAATGGCCTTAGGTGCTGACATTTGGGATGTAGTAGAAACTGAATATACAAAGCTTGTTGTGCTAGCTTCCAAGGATGATAAGTTAGAGCTTAGATTTAATTCTAAGGGAATGACTGCTATCTTGAATGGACTTACTGAAGCTAAGTTTGTAAAGGTGATGCATCTTGAAACTGCCAAAGCAATGTGGGATAAACTTATTAGCAGTTATGAAGGAAATGAGAGAGTAAAAGATGTCAAACTTCAAACATATAGATTGAAATTTGAACAACTAAAGATGAATGAAGATGAAACAGTTAGCAAGTATTTTTTAAGAGTTGAAGAATTTGTGAATTCCATGAAGGGTCTTGGTGAGAAGATTGAACAATCATTTTTAGTTCAGAAGATTTTAAGATATCTGCTTGATAAATTTAATCCAAAAGCCTCTGAAATAGAAGAACTAAATGATATTAAATACTTGTCCATTGATCAACTCCTAGGAACTCTAACTTCATATGAAATTCGAATTAGCAAATATAAATCCATTACTAGAGAAACATCTTTTAAAGCAAAAAAAAATATTGATTCAAAACTAGATGATATTGAGGCAAAATTTGTGAGAAGGTTAAAGAAAGGATCAGGAAAATATCAAGGCAAGATGCCCTTCAAATGATTTAACTGTGGTAAAATAGGCCATTTTTCATCTAAGTGTCCTCACAAGGAAAAATACCAAAAGGACCAGAACTCTGATGATGAAAATAAATACAAATTTAAGAAATATAGTAAAAAGAAAGGTTTATGTGCAAACAATGATGAATCCTCAGAAGACATAGATAGTGATTCATCCTATGAGGACAAAGTGAATGATTTTATGTTTATGGATATGGTAGATCTTGATGATAAACACATGGGAGGTGACATGGATGATGAAGAAGATGTGGTGGATATGGAAGGTGAATTAATCAGGTCTTTGGAAGAAATTGATAGACTTAGATGTAAGAAGAGAAAACACAAACAATTGATGATGCAGTTTAAAATGAATGGTAAAAAACCTGATGAAGACTTCAATTTACTAAAAGTGGAGTTAGAAGAGGGAAAAAAAATAGAGGACATTCTGAAACAAAATTTATCAGAAAAGAAAGCGAGATGTGAAGCCTTAGAAGAAGAGATAGTAAAAACCACAAAAGAGATGGAGAAGTTTAAGGCATTGTATCACCAAAATATGTCATGTATTAAAGCATCGGAAGGATTAACCTTCTTTCTAAATCAACAAAAGAATCCAAAGTTGAAAGATGTCTTTGGCTATGAAGAAGGATCAAGTAGTGATCATCCAAGTAATATAGAACCCATCAAGTTTGTCAAATCTACAATCATTGACAACAATAACTATGCAGAAACAAAAAAAGAAAATCAACCACCATGAAGGAATGAAAGAAAAAGTACTAGAACCGAATCTGTAGATTAGAAAAATTATCAACATGGAAGAAATTGATCCGCTCAAAGAAGACAGTCTTTTTCCAGGTACAAAGGATTTTTCTATGGATATTGTTTTTTTTGTTCTAACTTTGGTCACAAAGCTATAACTTGTTCTTTAAAATTTAGATATGAGCAATCAAGTTACTCAAGGAATAATCAATAAAGATTGAGACAACCAAGCAACAAACAACCACAGACTATAAATCATGTGATGGTTGGGAGAAGGATGCAGGTGAAACATAAAAATTGTTATGATATGTTATTCAGTGAACCATAATGTTACGTCTGCCATAACTATGGACATAAAGCTGCATATTGTCACTTAAGAAATTATAAGCCAGATTTGAATCCCACTGCGGAAAATTTCGAGATTTGGAAGAAGAAAGAAGATGACAAGGGTAGACTAGTGTTATCAGCCCAAAGAAAAAATAATCCCCGGTATATTGACAGTGGATGTTCCAAACATATGATTGGAGACAAAAGTAAGTTTCTAAATCTAAGTGAAATCAAATCAGGGAATGTAACATTTGGAAATGATGCACCAAGAAAAATAAAAGGTAAAGGAATAGTAAATCTGAGTAATCTAAAAGTAAAAGCTCAAGATGTTTTGTTTGTATATGGTTTGAAACATAATCCACTAAGTGTCAACCAAGTTTGTGACAGAGGATGTGAATTTGTTTTTACTTCTAAAGATTGTAAAATAAAGTCTGTGAATTCAGGACAATTGGTTGCAAAAGCAATAAGAACAGAAAACAATGTACGTGTGTTAAAAGAATAAAAAGAAGAATGCCACTTAAGCAAGTATGATTAAATTTGGCTATGGCATAGGAGACTTGGACATCTAAATTTTGATCATATAATCAAGCTTAGAAACAATGGGGTAGTAAAATATCTTCCAAAGATATCAGATCCATATGATTCTGTTTGTAAACCTTGCCAAATAGGAAAGCTTACTCGGACACAATTCAAATCTAAAAACTTTCCTTCAACATAAAAACCTCTCCAATTAGTACATATGGATTTATGTGGACCATCAAGGAAAGAAGGTACAGGAGAATAAAACTATTTTATGTTGATTATTGATGATTATTCTAGACTAACATGGGTTGCCTTTTTGAAGGAAAAATATGATTCATTTGAAAAATTCAAAGTGTTTAAGGCTCTAACTCAGAATCAAATAGGAAAAATATTGAAGGAAGTAAGGTCTGATAGAGGAGGAGAGTTTGGCTCATGGAACTTCAAAGAGTTTTGTGATAAACATGGGATCAAAAGAGAGTACACAATTCCAAGGACTCCACAACAAAATGGAGTTGTTGAGAGGCAGAATAGATCAATACAACAAATGGAAAGATCAATGATGAATGAAAGGAATATACCACAGACATATTGGGTGGAAGGAATCCATACAACTGTTCATATTCTTAAAAAATCTCATCTCAGGCCACATGGTGACAAGACTCCTTATGAACTATGGTTTGGAAGACCTACTTCAATCAAGAATTTTAAAGTCTTTGGGAGTAAATTTTATATTAAGAATAATGATGAAAATATTGGCAAATATGATGACAGGGCTGATGAAGGTATCTTCTTAGGTTATGCTACCAACAGTAAAATATATCGATGTTACAATAAGAGGCTTCATAAATTGGTCGATTGTATCGACATAAAATTTGATGAAGAAATCTCGGTACGAAATATAAGAAATGTTGAACCAAGCACAAAAGATATAGTTGAAGATGAACATGAACATGTCCAAGGATCAGAAAGAGAATAATATGAATCAGATGAAGATACGAATACTATGGCTGACACAAATCAACAGAAAGAAACAAAACCAACTCTTAGAATCATTAGAAAGAATCATCCTGAAAATCAAATAATTGGAGATATAGATAAAGGATTTCAAATATGAAGGCAATTGATTAAGGACTCAGAACAATCTCAGGTTTCCTTTTTATCTATGATTGAACCTAAAAATTGTGATGAAGCTAGCAAGCATGATTATTGGATTAGATCTATGAATGAAGAGCTTGATCAGATTGAGAAGAACAATACTTGGGAGCTTGTTCCTAGACCTGAAGACAAGAATGTAATAGGCTCCAAATGGGCATTCAAGAATAAAATGAATGAAAAAGGACAAGTTGTTAGGAATAAATCCATATTAGTTTGCAAAGGGTATGAACAAGTTGAAGGATAGGACTTTGATGAAACCTTTGCACCAGTGGCAATATTGGAAGCCATCAAAATGTTTCTTGTATACTCATGTCATAAAAACTTTAAAGTATATCAGATGGATGTAAAATTAGCTTTTCTTAATGGAGATCTATAGGAAGAAGTATATATGGAGCAACCTGAAGGATTCTCACTAACAGATAATCTTGTCTATGTCCGCAAGTTGAAAAAGTCTTTATATGGACTGAAACAAGCATCACGAGCTTGGTATTATAGACTGGACAAATTCTTACAAGACAAAGGGTTCAGGAAATGTACTGTTGACAACAATATCTACATTAAGTCTAAAGGTGATGATTTACTAGTTGTTTTGGTTTATGTAGATGACATTATTTTTGGATGTACTAATGATTCTTTTGTCCAGTGGTTTGCTAACTCTATGCAAATAGAATTTGAGATGTCAATGATAGGAGAACTTTCATATTTTCTTGGTTTACAAGTAAATCCAAGTTCTACAGGAATATTTATCTCTCAAGAAAATTATTTGAAAGAGATGTTGAAGAAATTTCAGATGGAAGATTCTTCTCATGTTAATACACCTATGGTGGTCAGTTGCAAGCTCAGTAAAGATGATGTTTCACCTGATGTGATCAAAGGACATATCGATCAATGATAGGCAGTATTCTGTACATCACAACATCTCGTCCTGATATAATGCAAGCTATTGGAATGGTAGTTCGTTATCAATCTGCTCCTAAACAAAGTCATTTAGTAGCTATAAAAAGGATATTCAAATACTTAAAGGGAACAATGATTTATGGTCTGTGGTATCCTAGAAATCAGAATATTCAGTTAACTGCTTATTTAGATGTTGATTGGGCAAATTGTGTGGATGAGAGAAAGAGAACCAGTGGAGGTGCATTCTTCTTGGGTGACTCATTGGTAGCATGGATTAGTAAGAAGCAAGGATCTATTTCCCTATCAACTATAGAGGTAGAGTACATTGCTTCTGCTACTTGTGGCACTCAGATTTAATGGATGATCTAAAATCTTGCAAATTTGAAGGTAAATTATACTGATATGATTCCAATTCACTGTGATAACACTAGTGCCATTAGTGTCTCCAAGAACCCTATTATTCATTCCAATACTAATCATATCCCAATTAAATATCATTTTCTTAGAAAGTAGGTTACAAACAAAGTTGTTTAGTTGAATTATATTCCTTCCACAGAACATATAACTGACATCTTTACTAAACCGTTAGCAGGGACACCTTTTGGATATCTTCGTCAAAAGTTGGGGGTTATACCTTATTTTTTCTAATATCTTCACCTTGTTAGGGGGAGTACTTATTGAATATCTATTATATTTCTGGTGAATATAGCTCTGGTTCTTCCGTTCATAGTTGAAAGGGGGAGAATGTTCGTGTAAAATTTCTAATACTTTCAAGATGCACTGCAACAACTCAGGGGGAGCATGTTTCTTCTTTGACATTGATGTCAAAGGGGGGGAAAGTGTAGTGTGGTAAGGATGCTACAGGGTATGGTTGGATGTCCAGGAAGAATAATGTAGTTTCTTCAGGTGTAGTGCAGTTCTTTAGGCTATTCAAGGTTGTTATCAATGCCAAAGGGGGGATTGTTGGCATGTTTACAGACAGAAGGCAGAGAATTTGTTTTTCATTGATGGAAAGATCAGCATGACAAGAATATACTTTTTTTCCAATGATAGCAATATCAACAGAGCAACAATAATGGCATGGAAAGAACACAAGTGTAAGCTCAGTGAAGAGAAACAGTGATCATTCAATCACCCATCCCAAATTCATGATGGCCATCAAATCTTAATTTAAACAAGAGGAGCACGTAGAAGAGGATAACAAATCTCATGCATCAAATCTGAGCGTGAGGATCGACCGTCATTGGATCCAAAAGAACGAGAAGGATATTTAAGTGCAAGGTGAAGAAGGCTTAAAGAGTCATGAAAATAGGTGGATCGTTTGATCTGAAGGACACATGGTAGTAGATGAGGAGTTTCATAAATTCGTGAATCGGGACAATAGAGGTAAGATAACCTCCAACTCCACGAAATGTGAAATCTCAAAACAATCATGGTCATTGTAGCCAAATGACATGTGGCGAGCAATTGGAATTTCACTCACCTGCACATTGGAGGAGTCAAAGGGATATGACACAGGAACTTGCGATATGCGAAGTCGTGAAATGATCTGGACCGTCGAATCACCAAATTTCTAGATTGTTGATCTGACAAGCAAATCACTTGAATGTTTGGCCTGTGGTCATAGCCAAGGTCACATCGTCGAAGGATGGAGGAAGGAGATATCATAGATAAGTTCTATTTCAGAGATCGTGACATGGGAGAGTCAAGATGCCTCATCACGGGATTCCCGAAATCAAGAGTCATGAAAGCGCTTTATGGATAAGCTCTTGGTCACATCCATTGTTCATGAGAAGGGAAGGAGCTATCACAATTAAGCTCCATTTCAGAGATCATGACATGGGAGAATCGAGAAGTCTCATCACAAGATTTTCGATACATGAAATTGCAAAGCGCCTATTGGTGTAGCCTCTGGTCATCGTTGGTGTACACATGAAGGAAGGAGCTTGCAAGTTTCAAGGCTCCATTTCATGATCAAGATTTCGAAGAGTCAGAGTGAATCGCAACAAAATTCCGGAAACGTGAAACTGCAAAGTGCCTTTTGATTAGGCCCATGGTAACAGCTAGTGGGCATATAGGATAAACACAAGTCCCTACGGGTGTAATCCAATGGTGCTAATTAATCGGGAATTTGATCGAAGGGATACTATTTCACTTCATGGTTAATTGTTCAGTTATGATTTAGTTAGTAGAACTGAATCATGGTTCTTGGACATTTGGTGATTCAACAACTAATGCATTTCTTTGGAGAGTCGAGGTGTAACTGAATTGGTGGAGAGAATAAAAGAGGGATGTTGTGACTATGTGGGCTTGGTTGTTCTAAATGAAAAATGAGTTGAACTGTAAGAAAGGAAAAATTACAGTATGTGCAGTGTGATATGAAACTCAGAGATGAGAAATAGAAGTTGAACAGACAAAAGAACAAAATATTTGCAGAACAAACAGAAGAAGACAAAAATTGCAAAAAAAAGATAGAAGAAAGTCCAGCCAAGTATGAACAGAGCAGAAGAAAAGTGAAGCAGAGAAGATGTGGTAAGAATCGATATAATTGTATTGTTGGTTATTCAATCATTTATTTACATTTAGGGAGGTAGGTTGGATCTAGGGAGGACTGTGGTCCTCTGATATTCAAGTTGGTGCTTGAATATTGGAAGTTGTATCTTCCATCTAGTTGTGCCTAGAAAATAGGGTGGCAGGGTGGTGTTAGGGAAAAAAAAAAGAGTTTTCTATATGCAAGTTAGTGCTTGTATAAGCCCAGTTGGTGCTGGAACATTCAGGGAGTTGATGCTTCCTTCTAGTGGGTGCTAGATAAATAAGAGAGTTGGTGATCTCAGTAAGTTGGAGCTTGTAAAATAGAGGTAGTATTCTCACATTGATTTGGTGCTCAAAGATAGATGATGTACATAACTTAAAAGACTTCCTATCATTCGAAGAAGAAGAGGTTTTCTCCATGTATGGGTTTCCTCATGAAAATTTGTCTCTGTGTATATCTTATGTGTGACTGACGCTCATTATTTATGTTTTTCATATCTTGTATAATATTAATGATCACTTGGAAGAGATTAAAAATTGTTTGAATAAGTTATAAATTGTTTAATAAACCCCCCCCCCCCCTCTCATTTGTCTTAGTAATTTCAACAGAATGATCTTTCATAACCAGCCCCAGGAACCCATGTTGATGGCATAGTGGTTCCGTAAAATCACATTCTAAGACACAATCACATACTGGTACCAATACCAAGTCTCCTCCCTCTCTTGCATAAAACTTTGAGGTGAATGTGTTTCAATCTATTTCATCTCACCAATCCAAAGGAAATAATAAAAAAAAGGGTAAATCCCAAAAGTATTCTAACCAGAAGGTGAGTAAAAACAACCAAGACCCTAATGTTGGGGGAAAAAATAAATGAAAGGTAAATTATGAAGCATGATGGATACTTCTATCATATATAAGAAATTTTGGAAAATAGAACAAGAACATGTAAAAAGAGAAGATGAATTAAGGACACCCATAAGTCATACTCTTGGGATTGGAAATAGTACGAGATCAAGAAAAATCTATAGGAAAAAGGAATATGTTAGATACAAAAAGGTTTGGAGAAGAAATGAAAAAGAAGAAGAATGGATGAATAATGATCAGGTCCTGGAGATCACATGATTTGTAGTAATGAGAGAAAGAAAAGAAGAACACATGAATAAGGAACAAGCCTAAGAGATTGTACTTTTAGGAATTATAGTGCAAGATCAATCCATAGGAAAAAGGGAAGAAGTCAAAGTTTAGAAAGATGATGAGTCTTTAGACGAAGAGAAATATTACTCTGCATCAGAAAGAGGATTTTTCTGAGACACCTGGTGAATATGAATAATGAATAGGGGGAGTTAGTGAAATAGATACTATAGATCATAGAACTATATTTCAGTAAGGTTGAATTATTTGTAGAGACAGATAGTAGCTGAAGTACAAAATAAAAGATTTATCAATTGAGAAGTATTATTCCCACACTGATATTAGTTGGTAGTTACACATGCATAAGTTTATGATTATATTTCTTTAGGAAGAGATATATTTAGTACAGTTTGTTCCATACATGAAGAGTTCGATTTTCAGATAGAGTAGATCAGTGGACACATTTGATTTAGTTCTAGCTGTGAAGCCTTCATGATAGTATAGTGATAGATGGTTCATCCTTGTGGACAATTGAGTAGCATAGTTATGTACATATTATGACAAATGGGCAGAGATGGATTTATGAGATCATTATAAGGTACAAAAAACATGGGTCAAAGAAAATGCATAATAGTGTATCAGTGTAATTATGAAATCAATTGGTCATAGAAAGGCAAGCAGTGAAAGGCACAACAAAATAGGGAAATAGAAACCTTCAGCAAAAGTTATATCATCAAAGGGACATTGTCAAATAGTATGGTCATGATAGATCATTTGAAGTCAAGAAATTTTGAATGATTTTTATATATATCAGAGAGTTACAAGGCAAAGAAAAAATGGACAATTAGTAAGAACTGGAAGAGAGGAAACAAAACACTTACATGTATCCCTACATTGATTTACACAACATATTGTAGAGAAGTCAAGGGAAGAGAAATCATTAGAGAAATAGATCCATAACGAAAGATTAGAATCATGCAGACAGAGGGAGACATATCGATAGGGGGAGTTATCCTTTTTCTCATGATTTCAAAGGAAGAGAAATAGAAGGATTTCTTAGAGAAGGTATACTTTCATGGGAATTCACATAAGGAGATAAATATGTGAAGATAAAGAACAAAGGCATGGAGAGAGAGAGAGAGAGAGAGAGAGAGAGAGAGAGAGAAAATATGCGTGAAGAAAGGGGGAGCATCCCCAAGGAGAGAGACCCTTTGCTATTGATGTCAAAGGGTGAGAGTGAGAAACATTGATGAGGGTAAATGGTCATAGGGGGTGCATGAGTGTTGGAGCATTATTGTTTCCATCAATGTTGGTGTTGCCATCAATGCCAAAGGGGGGGATTGTTGGACAACTAGTTTGGACAATTGGTTGTCATTGATTTCAACCCTTGGAGAAGTATGGAAGCCTTATAGATGTGGCTGAGATAGATGGATAGTTAGTTTTCATTGATGGAGTGGTTCATGTCAGCATATGTGTTGGGTTCATTTGATGAAGTCTACATGTATCCCCGAAGGTATGGTCATGGAACCCGCAATTGATAGAGGAATAAAAACATGAAGGTTAGTGTATTTCCAAGACTATAATACATGGATAATACATATCACGCCATTTTTGATGATAGGTGGTACATCATGTGGCTCCTTACGGTTGAAAATATATGGCTTTGTAAAGATTGGAGGACCCTCAAGAATAATCTAGAATCTCTTAGAAGGTCAACAAGAACTCGATTATTCTATAAGCTTCTAGAAATTCTTCAAGAAGTTTGCTAGTCAAAGTGGTTGCAACAAGAATTTAATTATGGGTAAAGTAGTTTGAACAAATAAATTATGAGTTTACTAATCATGGGTAAAGTAGTTGCAACAAGAAAATACAAGTTAACCCTAAAATTAAGAAAAAGGGTAAAACAATTACGACCCTAAAATGAGGAAAAAAGGTAAAATAGTTATGACCCTTGTTAGCAACATTTCTTGTAAAAGGGATGTTTTCCTAAAAGATAGGCCCCTTTCGATGGAAAATGAAAAGAAGTGGGGTAAAACCCCACTTACCCTAGGTTGGGTCGCAAATGCGCATGGGACTAAGGAGTAGGCAGATCTGGGCAGCCAGGACCTGCGCATCCAGATCTACGGCCAGGCTTCCATTCTGGACCCCCTTCGTCATTCTACCTTTATCAAGTGGGGGTCCGAAATTGAGCGCGCATCTCTCAACGACCTGGATTTGGGCACCTAGATCTGAGGATGAGGATGGATTCCAGACCCCCTTTTATTATCTACCTTTAATAGGGGGGCGGTCCAGAATCGACGGCTTAAAGCGGGGACCCCCTTGTCACATCTCCAACTCCTTCTGCTTACCACCTTCCACCATGTGTCTTCCACTCAGTGCCATCCTGGCCCACCTTTATTTCCATTTCTTCACTCCCCGACCTGTCGCATTGCGGCCTCCTTGTCACCTTCTCGTGACACTTCACCTCATCATCTGATGTCGCAACTCTCCTCCTCCACTTTACCTCTCTCAACCACTTGTACCCCATGCTCCATGCCACTTCCACCTGTGTCCTATCCATACCCTGTGGAATTTCTCGTCCGGTGTCACAACACCACCTCATCATCCTCAGTAGGGTCTCATCCACGTCCGCCATCTGGGTTCTCCCGCAGTAGTCCAACAAAGAAGAACACAACCAAAGGAAGATTGCCATGTCTTGCAGAAGTAGAGTTGACCATGCCTCACCTGATCCCGAGGAAGAAGTTATGAAGGTGGTTGGTGGTGGTTGAATGTCATCTCCTTCCATAAATAGAAGGTCAAAAAGGAGCATACATGGAAGTAGGTTGTCAGTTCATCCTGACAAATATTACATCTGACAAATGACTGCATGGGCAGTTTGCCCAACGTCTGCATGCGTAGCCTAACCGAGAAACTCAGCTACGCGAAGCATTGAATTCATGACATGATCGTTCCTTCTGCGCCTGAGTCAGCTTCAAGTATATGTAGGCATTTTTTCCATTTGGTAGATAATGGATGGTTGAGCTTAGCTCCCGACTATAAAGTTTCTGAGGAATCTCTGGTTATGTATTTTGATTTGAGACTGTCAAATTAATGGAAGTCATCTTCTCTTTCCTTTTTATTTTGTTTGTTAGTTGTTTAAAACACTCAGAATTGGAGGATCCAGTCGAGGGTTGCATACTGTAGGATGACGTATGGTTGGTCACTGTAATCTCTGCACCAATCTTAAGTAGTCTCCCACATTGTCTTTTTCAGCTTGCACTAAATGATTTGGAATTAGAGGATCCATTCGAATGCTTGTGGCTACATAGTATGATAGGTTTGATCAGTGTGCAGTTATCACTGTGTCGTTTAGGCACATTTCAGTGTTTCATTTTTCTTTCTCGAGTTGCTGGAAGGCATGATGGCCAGAGAAGTCTCCTCCCTTTTCTCCCTAGTCTTCCCTCTAATCTCTCTTTAACTCAAATTCCTGACTGAAGTTAGTTCTAGTCCTCACTTCCCTGTGCATTTCTGGCCTAGTTTTCTGAGTTAAATTATTTTGTCCTGAGTTTACTCCCATCCGATCACCCCTTTAAACAAATTTGTGACAATAAACTAATGGGCGTTGGGCTCTACTCCTGTTGCAATCCAGGATTAACTTCCATCGCCAACATTTCTGGCGCCGTTGCCGATGAGGAAGTTGAAATTTTTCCCTGGGATTGAAGGACATTGAGCTTCTAAATTTGAAGGTGCATCAGGTATCAGAGCCCTTGAAGATTGCTACTGTGCACTTGGAAACTCCACTGTGGTGACTCCTTTGTTTCCACATCTTTTTTTCAGTTGTGGCTACTGTTAGCCCACCTGAAAGCTGACCTAGAGGGGCTTTCTCGAGAAGGTTTCAACAGCTTCTTTCTCAGCCTGAGAAGTTTCCTGGGAGGACACGACGTTAAGATCTGGCCTTTGATGGTGAACAAAGACTAGTCACATTCGAAGCTGCACATATTTCACCTGGTGACTCCATGATTCAAGGATTGATTTGCGACTCTGTTGGTTCGGAATGGAGAAAATCCTAGCTCAGAGGTTTGCTCCTTTTAATTTTTCTACTATTCCTGGTTTTCCTAATGATGTCCCTTCTCTGAATGAATGGGGAGATTATTTTCCCATATTTAGGGAGCATGAGGAGGACAACCCTGCTCAACATCTCTATGAGTTTCATGAACTCATGCACCAGTGGATGTATTATTGAAGATGTTCATGTTCTCGTTAGCAGGGGATGCTCGTGAATGATATCACTCTTTACCCCCCTCTAGCATTTCCTAACTTAGTGAATTTCATGTAGCATTTAAAAGGCGCTATCAAAGGATGTATTCCTCTAAGTTTATCTGTCATAGTTGTTGTGAGGGATACAACAACTGTATACAAGATATAGTTGCTTCTTACGTAAGTTATGAGGATCATCCTGATGACCTGGATCAGAAGTCAGTCCTTTATCATCCCCATTCATCTGCATCAGAGGAAGTTTATGTGAGTGAAGATCTCGAGGAAGAAGAAGATGCTTTGGAGGAAGTTATGGAGATGATAAAATCTATCACTGCTAGAATGGATAGGTGGGAAGTTGAATGATGTGCAGAGGATTTTCCAGTCCTAGAGGTAGATGTTCTTGGGAGCTCTTTTGAAGAGGATGTTGAAGATTTCATAGCCGTAGAGACATTAGTTTATGCCCCTGAGGAGACTGTTGTCTCATATTTAAAGGAAGAATCCATCATGGAAGAGGACTGTTCCCTTTTTCTTCACGAGATTTCCCATGATGTATTTCCATTCAGGATTGAAAAGGAGGATCTAGAGATCGTTCCTTTTTTGAAAGATGAAGAATTTTGGTGCTCACCCAACTTTAACAACTATTCAGTTGAGGAGAAACAGAGCCCCACATCTCATCTTGTTGACCATGGGAGAAGCCCACCTGTATATGATAGATACAAATCAAATTCTGAGCTGGATATGATAGATTTCCAAGAGTAGACCACAAAACCTTCTCCTCTATTCACAAATGAAAGACATTGCGAGGAAATCATTCCCCCTGAGCAACAGATTGAAAAGAAGAGATTTCCCACAGGTCCTATCTATGATGATTATGACTCTGAACCTTGGGAGAGCCAAGAAGAAGAACCAGAAGAGCAACCAAAGATGCAGTTTACAGAATACGCAGAGCCAGTCAGTGAGAAACCACTGCCTGAGATCAATCAACCTACATCAGTTGTCCACCCACTTGTGCTTACCAGAGATATTCAACCATGCATGAACAACTGTGTAGAAGAGGAGGCTTCTTGTCACCAATTTTCTGGAGCTTTCCACTGGTCCTATGAGCCTGTAAAGGAATACATGGAGTTGTATTTCCTTCTCAATTTGGAGCCACCCTATTTCATCTCAACTTGAGTCTATAAGGAGGAGCTGAAGAGCATAACCATTCTACTATCATGGTTACAACATCTATTGGTGATCATCGACAGAAGGAAGGAGCCTCTATTCAGGAAGTTGCTTGAATGGCTATGGTGGAAGTTTTCTTTCACCTAGCCCCATGCAAAGAATTTTATTAGTTTAGGACTATACATAAATAAGCTCCTTGGAGCATCTATGTTTAGTTTGTTTGGTTTTTACTTTTCAGCATATATTTCTTAGCAGGAGGTTTCAATCTTGACTCCATAGCCCAACAACAAGGCACTGAGACTACAAAATGAGTTCTTAGAGCATCACAGGGATGAATATATCCCCCATGGAGCTTAATGTTAGCAACATTTCTTGTAAAATGGATGTTTTCCTAAAAGATAGGCCCCTTTGGATGGTAAATGCAAAGAAGTCGAGTAAAAACCCACTTACCCTAGTTTGGGGCGCAAATGCGCATGGGAATAAGGAGCGGGCAGATCTGGGTGGCCAGGACCTGCGCATCGAGATCTATAGCCAGGTTTCCATTTCGGACCCCCTTCGTCGTTCTACCTTTATCAAGGGGGGTGGGGTCCGGAATTGAGAGTGCATCTCTCAACAGCCTAGATTTGGGCACCTGGATCTATGGCTGAGGATGGATTATGGACCCCCTTTACCTATCTACCTTTAATAGGGGGGGGCGGGTCCAGAAACGACAGCTTAAAGTGGGGACCCCCTTGTCACATCTTCGAATCCTTCTGCTTACCACCTTCCACCATGTGTCTTCCACTCAGCACCATCCTGTCCCACCTTTATTTCCATTTCTTCACTCCCTAACCTATCGCATTGCGACCTCCTTGTCACCTTCTCGCGACACATCACCTCATCATATAATGTCGCAACTCTCCTCCTCCACTTTACCTCTCTCACCCACTTGTACCCCATGCTCCATTCCACTTTCACCTTTGTCCTATCCATACCCCGTGGCATTTCTCGTCCAGTGTCACAGCACCACCTCATCTTCCTCAGCAGGGTCTTGTCCACGTCCACCATATGGGTTCTTCTGTAGTAGTCCAGCGAAGTAGAAGACAACCAAAGGAATATTTCCACGTCTTGCAGAAGCAGAGTTAACCAGGCCTCACCCAATCCCAAGGAAGCAGTTATGAAGGTGGTTGGTGGTGGTTGAATGTCATCTCCTTCCATAAATAGAAGGTCAGAAAAAAGCATACACGGAACCAGGTTGTCGATTCAGCCTGACAATGATTGCATCTGACAAACAATTGCATGGGAAGTTTCGCCAACGTCTACATGCACAACTTGATAGAGAAACTCACCTATGCCAAGCATTGAATTTATGACATGATCGTGCCTTCTGCGCCTGAGCCGGCTTCAAGTATATGTAGGCATTTTTTCCATTTGGTAGATAATGGATGGTTGAGCTTATCTCCTGACTATAAAGTTTTTGAGGAAGCTCTGGTTATGTATTTTGATTTGAGACTGTCAAATTAATGGAATTCAACTTCTCTTTCCTTTTTATTTTTTTTGTTAGCTATTTAAAACACTCAGAATTGGAGGATCCAGTTGAGGGTTGCATATTGTAGGGTGACATATGGTTGGTCACTGCAGTCTCTACACCAGTCTTAAGTAGTCTCCCACATTGTCTTGGAGGATCCATTCGAATGGTTGTGGCTGCATAGTATGATAGGTTTGGTCAATGTGCAGTTATCACTGTGTTGTTTACGCACATTTCAGTGTTTCATTTTTCTTTCTCGAGTTGTTGGAAGGCCTGATGCCCAGAGCAGTCTCCTCCCTTTTCTCCCTAGTATTCCCTCTAATCTCACTTTAACTCAAATTCCTGACTGAAGCTAGTTCTGGCCCTCACTTCCCTGTGCATTTCTGGCCTAGTTTTCTGAGTTAAATTATTCTGTCCTGAGTTTACTCCCAGCCGATCACCCCTTTAAACAAATTCGTGACAATAAACTGATGGGCATCGGGCTCTGCTCCTGTTGCAATCTAGGAGTGATTTTCGTCACAAACAACCCTAAAATGAAGAAAAAGGATAAAACAATTATGACCTTAAAATTAGGAAAAAAGGTAAAACAGTTATGACCATAAAATTAGGAAACAACGGAAAAATAGTTATGAACCTAAAATTAGGAAAAAGGGTAAAACAATTATTACCCTAAAATTAGGAAAAAGGGTAAAACAATTGTAACAAAAAATTAATTAAGGGTAAGTGGTCACAATAAGAAATTAATTAAGGGCCATACTACCAACATAAAAGTGGTTGAAAAGAAGTTAAATGGAAGAGTATAAATATACATCAAGAGTCTCTCAATATCACACACAAGTTCATTGAATATCTATCTAGTGAACACTTGATTTATTGGTGAATATGAGGTAGCAAGGATGAGGTAAAGTAAAGGGGATGCTTGTTCTAGGTTGCAACAAGGTATGATTATGCAACAGGGTTGTCACGGCTAATGAGGTATGTCATTGTGTAATTTTTGAGGGTTATATCTTGGTAATGTTATAGCTCATATTGGTGGCATGGCTTAGTGATATTTTGGAGATTATGGTTTATGCTTTATGCACATCTTGAGATTTTTGGTACTTGTTTAGTACATGGTTTATGGAATATCTTGTGGTACATGCGTGAATCATGTCATATGGTACATGTTTGAGGAAGTTTGGTTGAGTTGTATTGTTGAATATGTTGGTAGAAGCTGAGGCTACATAAAAGTGAGGGTTTGATACATGGTTGATGCGATAGTTCATTAGATTTGTTTCATGGATGGTATGACACATGCTTAAGGAATATCTTGGAGGCCCCTTTTGGTTTATGGTTTCATATGGTTGAGGTTCATGCTTTGGTGTTATGCTTGAGACATATCCTTGGAACATTGTATATATGTTTTTTATGGTTCATTGTTAGAGGCACACCTTTGTGATATTGGAATATACTTGAGGAATATACTTGGTATATGATCTTGGTTGATTATGATGCATGCTTGAAGTTTTGTTTTATAAATTGAAGCATATGTTGGTACACATTTGATTATTGATGTACACGGTTGATGGTTGAGGTACATGGTATAGGTGTTGGTGCATGGTTGATGCACTTGTTGTTGTACAAGTGTTGGTTTATGGTTGATGCACGTGTTGTCATACAGGTTGTGGTACACAGTTCATTCTTGGTAGGGTACAAGTTGATGGTTTGGTACATGCTTGGTTGAGGCATGTGTTGGTGATGTTGGACATCTAGTTGAGAGGTGTCCTTGGTATATGATTCATTTGAGAGAATCTGGTTGAGTATCAATGACAGTGATAGGTTGGATAGGTTGGTCAGTGACAAGTTGATGTGATAGGTTGACAATGGAAGTGGAAGTGATAGTGGCAGTGATGGTGGCAGTGATAGTGCTAGTGATTTTGGTAGTGGTAGTTGGTTTACACATATATTTCATGGTGGCAAGATGGGGCAAGGAAAGGGGGTTTTAGCCTCCTTTCAGTTGGTGTTGGAGAACATAGGGAGTTGGAGATTCCTTCAGGTTGGAGCTTGTAAATAGGGTGTTGTATCCTCCTTTTAGTTTCAGCTGGAGAATTGGGAATTTGGTGGTTCCAATGATGCTCAATAAACAAAATTGTTTTTAAAATAATTTTTTCATAAAAAAATGATTTTAAAGAAAATTAAAAAAAAAAAAAAATATCGTTGAAAAACATAGTTTAAAAAAAACTTCATTGTGAAAAAAATTATTCAAAAATAATATCAAGAATTTGACAGGAAGTGTTTAAAAAAACTTACTCTAAAAAAAATTCCCTTAGATATAATAAGAAATTTCTTATGAAATCCTTCACCTTGAAAATAATGTTCAAGTAAGTCTTCACCTTGACAAAATGTTTAAGAAAGCCTTCAATATATAAATTGTTACTCCAATAAAAACTTGAACTTCAATAAGAGATTTTTTTTTTCCATTCAAAACATCAACAAAGTTGAAAAAATAGCAAGAACATAATGCACCAATCGAAACCAAACAACACGTTCCTTAATTTTTTTTCTGACCGATGAAATTCTCTCACCCACCTTTCAACTAAAATGTTAGGCCTCCAAATAGTGAAAAAGATGCTCCAAAAATTTCCTTAGGGGCTCCACATATGAGAAAATATGAAATGAGGGAGTGAATTGTGTAAAAATGGTTCGGTCAAAAGCATATTTATATGATTTCCTGCCAACTGAAACCAAATGACGTGTCCCTTCATTTTTTTTCTGGTCGACGAAATTCTCTCACCCACCTTTTGGCCGAAAAAAGTACTTTTCAGCCTACATGTTAGGAATCTGTTTATTTTTAACGGATTCAATTAAAAAGAGGTTTCAACTAAACAAAATACTTTTTGGACGAAAGAATATTTCAGCCGAAAATCTGCAAATCGGATTGTTTGCAGGAAAATGCAAATTTTCTTCATCTTACTTGAACTTTGGAGGTAGAAGACTCCTGCAAACAATCAAAATTTAGTTCCAAAATTGATACCAACATTGTTAACATTGAATCTAGTTTCATTGGATATAATTTGTTTTCATTTTCTTTTCTTTTTTTATCTAATTTAATTTAATTTTTTTTTTAAATCACTGCATAATATTTTTAGGTGACATTATGATTCAGTGAAATGAAAAATCCATATCTCTAAAAATACATAGTGGAAAAATATGGAAAATTTATATTCAAACTCCTTAAACTGTTCTCTCCAAAAGGGTATTTATAGATTTTAGTTTTAAGTAAAAATTAAGATAGATACATGGGGGGGCGGAGGGGACATGTGTTTAAAATCTACAACGTTTTCAGATTGGTCAACTTCAACAAATTCTATAAATTATAATATTCATCCGTTAGATTCAAAACTATAGTCATCAAAAAATAGAGTCTTTGTAGATTGTTACAATATATTTCATTTGTTAAAAAGAAAAGTTTAATAATAGGTACATTGTTGGGGGAAAACATAACTCATTATCATTTCCTTCATTTTTAAGGAACATACTCTCAAACAATTTCCAAATTGACATATCAAATATCAATAAAAAAAAAATAGTCAGTAGAACGCTAACAAAATTCTTCAAAAGTTTTTTTTTATTATAAAGTGAAATTCTAAATAAATAAAAATTACATTTTTTCACTGAAAGTCTAAGAAATTGTAAAATTGTAATTTTTTTTCTTATAAAACAAGCAAAAGGGACACCCATCTTCATGATTTTACCCAGGATAGATATGGGATTTGGTAGATGAAATATTCAACCTATGGGAAAATATTGGTATTAAAAATCATAAGGTTAGGAAGTCTAAACCCTTAGTAGGTAGCATAAGTAAGATAGGTCCTAAAATCAAAAACCTACCAGATGATATGACTATAACACCTTGAAGAACGATGCAAGGAGTGAAGGGTGAGAAACTTTCCATAGCTATATTATCACGTGTAAGTTCGAGTGAATTATCAATGGAGGAAATGTGTGATGAATTTAAAAAGTAAGTCTGTTGAGTGATTTCTTATTTATGTTATGACTAAAAAATTAATTGTTTCTATATAACATAAGAATGTATTTTATTCTATATATTATTATAACATTAACTTCTTATTTTTTAATTTAGTCGCGAGGTTTATATGAGAATACAATAGGAAATGGTTATGATGTTGAATGAGCAGAGCTGGGAGGATGTTAGACTCAACTATCCAAATGCAAGCTCTATAACAAGATTAAGTCAATTTTTTGTTGCATTCAAAAATGTATGTTGATTGATTACATTCATTTTATTCATTTGTAGGTTAATTTATTTCGATTTTATTAGTTATAGATATATAATTATATGTTTGTTTGTTTCATTAAAGATGTCAAAGAAGAATATAGCTTGAGTACCTGAAAGCTTCAAAAGTTATATTCAAAAATCTAAGTTTGAAAGAGAAAGAAGGCAACGTCTTCAAAATGTTGAGCTTGATGACACCCTTGATGAGAAACTTGTCATAGCTATATTATCACGTGTAAGTTTGGGTGAATTGTCAATGGAGGAAATGTGTGATGACTTTAAAAAGTAAGTCTGCTGAGTTATTTCTTATTTATGTTATGATTAAAAAAATAATTGTTTCTATATAACATAAGAATGTATTTTATTATATATATTATTATAACATTAACTTCTTCTTTCTTAATTTAGTCACAAGGTTTATATGATAATACAAGAGGAAACAGTTAAGATGTTGAATGAGTAGAGTTGGGAGGATGTTAGACTCAACTATCTAGATGCAAGCTCTACAATAAGATTGAATCAATTTTTTTGTTGCATTCAAAAATGTATGTTGATTTATTACATTCATTTTATTTATTTGTAGGTTAATTTATTTCGATTTTATTAGTTATAGATATATAATTATATGTCTGTTTGTTTCATTAAATATGTCAAAGAAGAATATAGCTGGAATACCGTAAACCTTCAAAAGTTATATCCAAAAAGCTAAGTTTGAAAGAGAAAGAAGGCAACGTCTTCAAAATTTTGAGCTTGATGACACCCTTGATCACTACATTTGGAATGGGCTCAACACTGTTCAATATAAAGTGATGTTAGGGGATTGTGAAAAAATTGCAAATCGTGTTCCTAAAGAGGATTACTCCCTAGTTATTGCAGATATCCCTCATGGTTATAATATCCAAAAAATTGAATATGAAACTTTTCCTTATACTTACCAAGCTCTCAGTAAAGTCATTATGGGATTTTTGGAAGTCACAACATCACCATTTTGGATATTTCTAGGTTTTTATTCAAGTACACAACAAGGATTAGTACAATCAAGTTTCAAGGGAAAAGAAAAGACAAGGATTCAACTTTATTGGTAAGATATTGAAATTGTATGTTTAGTGATTAAGATTAGAAATCTATTTTATTAATTCACAAGCTAATTGATGTAACATCCCTCTCTACTAAGTGCACTTTTATTGACTTATTCTTTTAGGAAACTTGTGTGCAATTGATTTGGTTAGTGTACAATGTGATTTCGTTTCGATTATGGATTATACATGATGATGATGATGTGTTTTGACTTATTTTTATTTGATGTATATGCATTGGTAGATGTTATTCATGAGTTTTCTTGAATGTGCAAGACACATGACATGTTATGGATGTTGATGGCATCAATGGACTTCCTTGGACTCCATATTGAGTTAGGGAGTGAATTGTATTTTGATTAAGTATTTCATTTTATGCACTTGTGACATATGATTGAGTACAATATTATTTATGTATATGGATTATTGACACGGTTTTTATCAGTGGATGCAGGCTTGATGATGATTTCTAATCTGACACACATAAGGAGTAGAGGGGACATGCACAGAAACCAGACATTGAGGGAGAGGAGTGGCAGTGTCCCTATCATAGCATACTAGAACTCATCTCTTGACCAAATGATATTTTAAAGATTACCTATTTCGAGAGGTCCACGATGTCATGAGGGTGGACTGAGACAATCGCTCACGGAGATTCTAAGGGGTGCACAATAAGGCAAAGTCCTTATTCCTTAGAAGCCCTTAGTCTTTCAAAAGTTCGACCGAATGGAGTGTTGACTCCAAAGGGTTGGACAAATTTCCAAAACCAGTCAAAGGGGAGTGGCACCCTTGGAGCACGAAGGTGCTTCATGAAGGGCACGTCGTGTAATTAAAACTTGGGTCAATAAATTTAGGTGAACTAGAAATCATTGAAATGATTAGACCCTGTTAGAATAGTTTAATTAATTAAACAAAAAATTTAATTAAAAATCCTAACAAGAGTCTAAGCCTAAGTATAAATTTAATTAAAGGACTAAGTAAAAATATTAAAAAAAATAAAAAAAATTGAGATAAATCAAATTCAAGGAAAAAGTGAGTAAAATCTAAAGATTGGATAAAATGCACATGTGTGCATGAAATTAATAGAATGGATTTTTAAAAAATAGAAGGAAATAAAAAAATGAGAGAATAAGTGTACATAGAATAGAATCTTGAGTCAACCTACCACTAGTCTAACTAGAATAAGAATCTTAATCCAACTCTAACTAAGATCTAGTTAGGAGACACTCATTAAATGAAAATTTGGGGAATGGAGGGACAACTAAGAGCGAAAATAGGAACAAATTAAGGAATGTGAGGGAAATTGGCTTTTTAATTAAATTAAAACGGTAATTACTTTCTCATCTGGAAAAAGTGAACGAATAGACTTATGACCTTGTACTAAAATTTATTCATGTTTATATTCAAGAATGTTATGCTTAAATTTTTAATGGTGTTGATTAAAGACCTTATATTATGAATTTATTAATGATCATATTTCAAGGATTGATGTTAAATGGTTATAACAAGAATTGGGTTAAATGGATTTTATATGAATCCTTGACATGTTGAATTTTATTGATGCACTATGAATTTTTTTATTAATGTGTATATATATATATATATTTTTTACAGAAATAGTTATGGAGTGTTTATATTCATCTTGGCCTGAATGCCGAAAATCTGATTACATTGGTGATTTCTTTGTCCTGTTGCATCTCACTGCTAAGGATGAGGGAGCAGCTGAATCTTGAATATTTATTCCTTGATAAGAAACCCATAGAATCGATTTCAGAGATTTTCCCCCACTTGGAGATACAAACAAATTTGTTTAATAGCAAGCAATAAAACATGGCAGCAATCAGCTTATGGAATGGGTTCCCATGATTCTTCTTCATCTTTCATCTTGACCCCGGCAGAGAGGAGGGCAGCTTTGTTGGCTTCGATGTCTGCCTCTTTATTATGAGTTCTCAACACATGGTAGTACTTCAAGTTCTGGAAAGTGTTTTCCAAGCCTTTGATTCTAGTTATCAGCCTTGATAGTTTAAGATCCAAAACTGGGGAATTGGAAACCATTGTGTTTATAATGATCTAGGAGTCACCTATAACATTAGCTTCATTTATGCTTAATTCTTTGAGGATCTTGAGACCTTGGAAGAGGGCCAAGGCCTCATCTTGAATGCTGGAAGAATATCCAAGTCCCCAAGCATAGGAATGGATTTTATCCCCAAATGGATTTAAAACAACACCTCCTACACCAGCTTTGCCCGGGTTTCCCTTTGTTGCTCCATCAAAAAAGAGGGAATGCCTTGCTTGCGATTTGATCTAGTCTTGAAAGTCGGTTTTAGATTTCCTTATTTGCCAATCTTTAATAGTAGGAGCTTTTCTGACTGCTGGATGAAATTGTATATCTAGAGTTGATCCCCATGTGATGTCCTATTGGTTGAGATTGGAGTCATCTTTTATGTTAATCAAGCATTCCTTTATGTGGCATTTAATCTTGGTTTCTAAGGCCTTGTGGTTCTGCTTTGTATTTCTGAAGATTCTTCTGTTACGTTCTAGCCATATCTACCAACAGATAACCTTTGGGAGGACAGCCCATGCCGATTTATTTATCTGGTTTTTAGGAGGAGGGCCAGGATATCTGATTGCCCAATTAGAGAAGAGTTTAGCAGTGGAGCAAGGGAGCATGAAATTAGGATTCAAATCTTGAATAAAGGAAGACCAGATCTGCTTGGAGAAGTTGCATTCTAGAATTAGATGGACTGTTGTCTCTGCATTTTCATTGCACAATGAGAAGATGGAGGGACCGCAAAATCCTTTCTTCTGTAAATAGTCATAAGTTAAGATTTTTCCATGGCAGAAAATCCAGGCAAAGAAGTCCACTTTGGTCCATGAAGGAAAATGCCAAACCCCTTGCCAAGGAGCTGGGTTAGGGAGGGCGTATGGCCTCTCATTCAATTTGGTGTACCCCAAGGAGACGGTGTAACCTTTGGCATTCGGCCCCCATCCTTTCAAGTCTCTTTTCCTCATGTGCGTGGGCGCCAAACCATGAAGTAAGTCGAGCAGTGTGGTCCATTCGGTGGTCAGATGATCCGGCACCTCAATGCATTTCCATCCTACCCAGACAGAGTTGTTCCAACATGAAATATCCCACAACAATCGAAGTCCCTCTCTGTCCATCCAGCAACGCAGTGATCTAATGGAGGCTCTATCTTCTATTGGATCCTTATTCATGATTTTGTCTGTCCAAATGTTAATTTTTTTCCCATTACCTGGGATCCAGTAGGAGTGCGCAGTAATTAGAGGGGTGACTTTAGCATACATTTTGAGAAATGTCGAGTTAGGCATTTGAATCACATTTTCTAGACATCTAGATTGAGGTCCTTTGAAATATTTTTTCCAAAGAGCCAATTGGGCCTAGCCAGGCTTGGGCACAATGATCCTCCAAATAATCTTTTCCTCCATTGCCACATTCTTCTGACAGAGATTTTTGAAATTTAGACCACCCTCCCACAACGGCTTGGAGATTGTTTCCCAACTGATAAGGGGGATCTTGTTTTCATTATGTTTTCCTCCCTTCCAAAAGAACCTCCGTATGTACTCTTCCATTTTTTTTTAAAATGGTAGCTCTATCAAGAAGCCCAACGAATTGAAATAAAGGGAGGCTGGTAAGCACAGATTTAATTAAGACTGATTTGCCAACAATATTGAGTCAGGAGTAACCTCGGGCTTGAATCTTAGACTTGAATTTTTCCAGCTGAGGGAGCCAATCTTTTCTTGCAGGTCTCTTATGATTTATAGAGAGGCCCAAGTATTTAAAAGAGGACCAAGAAGAGGAGGCTTCAAAACCCAAACATATAGAAACAAAAGAAAGTAATCTGGGCATTATATTCCAGCTGAAGATGTGGCATTTGCTCTTGTTAACAACGCTGCCTGAGGCCTCACTAAATTCATCCAAAACCACTTTGAATTTTAAGGCAGAGGAGAGAGAGGAAGAACCCAAAAGCAGAGTGTCATCCGCAAACAAGGAGTGATTAATGTTTTTGGCCCCTCTTGCAATACACAGTCCATTAATATCTTGATCTTGCATCTTTTTGTCTAACAGGAAGCTGAGGACAGAGGCTTGTATGACAAAAAGCAGAGGGGATAGAGGACACCCCTACCTAAGTCCTCTCGAAGCTTTGAAAAAACCAGTGGCTCTTCCATTTACAAGAGGAGAAATCCATGGCTCCAAGATACATGCCCAGATCCATTTAATGAAATTTGCTCCAAAACCAAACTTGCTCATAACATTTAAAAGAAAACTATGATTTACTCGATCAAAAGAATTTGCTAAATCAAGTTTAATCACCATACCTTGCTCTTTTCGGAAAAGACTTGAATGAATTGCCTCTTGTACAAGGATGAAGTTGTCCACGATCTGTCTTCCTTGGATGAAGCCTCCTTGATTCTCAGGAATTATTTTAGGAAGAATGAGCTTCAGCCTATTTGCAATTACTTTAGTGATTAATTTATATCCAGTGTTGCATAGGGAAATCAGACGGAATCTGCTGAAGTTGTTGGTGCCTTTTTCCTTGGGTATGTTGACGGGCGAAACAGTCCATCCGTCAACTGGAAGAGTGGAACCGGTCCGGGGTTGTCTAAATAACCCAAGCCGTTTGGTATGGACCACCCTGACGAGTTTAACGGCTCCGTTGGCTGCTCTGAGGTCTCGTAAGGAAACCAAAGAGAAAGTGATCTGAGCTAAATAATCTAAACTAAGGAAACTAGAAACTAATAAAACAAACTCAAACTAACTATACTATTCTAACTATAAACTACTAACTATTATATCTATAAAAGATACTAACTATGACTATAATAACTCAAATCAACTACTTAATTATCAGCTATGATCATTCTTTATTCACAAATATACATTATGGACAAACTACAGATTTGGTTAAAACCTGCAAAACTCATGTGTTTGCTGCCCTA
>ML777779.1:147712-182237 GCA_009831015.1 Picea engelmannii
ATCCATACCTTCCTTCACAAGTGATGAACTGCTTGAGGATCATCAAGAGATCATACCAGCGGGGTTTCAACATCTTCGCAGGTAATCCTCTGTTGCATGACCTCACTGCCCGAGACCGAAACAACAATGTCCACGGGACATCGTTTACTTTGTAGTTTTTGGACCATTTTTGTCCCTTAACAGGCAGACTAGTTGCCAAGATGAGAGATTGTTTGGTGATTTCGAGCTGAACATCTCCAACTTTGGCTCGGCAGCCATCAAACGACAGTGCGAATTGCCGAGCAACAGAGATATTAAAACCATCGAACTTCCTTATAAACGAAATCCATCCGTATTCTTCAAGGTCTCTGTATGCACCATCGAATGTCAATAGCGCTTGGCATCCATTAGGTTCGGCCCTCACAACAGGAGCCATAACCTTTGCTCATGGTAGGGTTCACATCAATCGATCAATGCACAGAGTGAATGCAATAGGGTTTGCATAGTTTGAATGTTCGACGAGACCGAAAACAACTCCAGGCGTGCGAAGGTGGTGGGATTACCATCACCACGTATTACATTAATGATTTGTACAGAGCTGTTTTAAAACCATAATTATTAAAACAAATGCATCGACCAGCCAACATGTGAATCACCAGTTCTACGTGCCACTTATCTGAGTCAGAACCAACAACGCGCCAAGTGTTAAGTTTAAAATCAACACAGTACCAGCATTAACTATCAATCTAACGTGCCAATTCCACCGTTCATTCAATCGCTTAATCACAGGGTTTAGAGCTAATACATAGCTCGGTATCATATAACAATCAACGTACAATCTAACTTTTGCAAATAGTATGCCAAGTATCGATTTGTAAAGCTCAAAGTAATTGATCAATGCGCTTTCAACCTTTGTTATTATGCCTTGTAAAATCGCCTATGTATTTGGTGCATATTGTATGTGTTTGTATTCCAAAGTCTTAGAACCAAACAATCAAAATTTCTTCATATAATAATCGAGTGAAAGTCCAAAGTAAGGATAAAAACAATATGACCAAATCCATTACACAATCTTCATAAGATCAGAACAAGACCAATAAGTTTCATGCCTAAAGATTTAACCATGAAATATATCCAAATGCGCAATCAAGGTAAGAGAATGCTCAAGAACATAAGTCTGATACAACATTTAGAAATCAGATGATAAACCAGTGACCAAGTATCAACCAAAGACGACGACAATCTGATCAACGAAAGAAGTGTTTTCACACTTGCAGTTGTGAAAACTAAAACGAAATTGAATTGTAATGGTCGTAAAGATGAGACGAATTTCCATTAGCATAATGCGACAATGATTTGTCATGATACCGCAAGGGGTGTAGGTAGCTTTTGAGATCAATCGAAAAAAATTGGGTTGGCTGCCAACAGGGTATGAGGGCTAAGAAAGCAGAGTTTGTGCTGCCGCCTATTTTCTGAGTATTTTGAGACTTTTGAACCATTTTGAGAAGGTCCTTTTCAACAATCGGCCAGCAGGGTTGAAGGAATCTAGCAGAGAATCCATCTGGGCCAGGGGCCTTATTTGGATCCATATCAAACAGAGCCTTCTTGACTTCATCTTTAGTGAATTTGGCCTCAACTGAGAAATTACAGTGGGTATAATGTCTAACAAATCTGAGTATTGGTTTGGGTCCTTGTCTTCACTATACAAGTTTTGAAAATGAGAAAACGTTGCTTTCTTTATGTGATAAAAATCCTTATGAATATTTCTATCCTCTTTAATCTCTGAAATGGTGTTGAAGCATTTCCTTGCCTGGGCTTGTTTGTGGAAAAAAGCAGTGTTCCTATCCCCTGCTTTGAGCTAGAGATTGCGAGATTTTAATCTCCAATACTCTTCTTCAGCTAAGAAGGCCTTGTGATAGCACTGTTGCCACTGAGCTTCTTGATCTATTAACTCCTTTGTGAGTATAGCGTTCTCCATACAAGTTTGATGGGAGACAAGAGAGACTTTAATGGATTTCCTTTATGTATCCAGTTTGGACAGAGTTTTGACCCATCTTTTTAGAACTCCTTTTACCCTTATAAGCTTTTCCTCCCAAATATAGAAAGGTGATCCTTTAACTGGCTGATTCTAGCATTCCTTGACAGTTTGCATAAAGTCTGGCTCCTTTACCCAGAGAGGGATGAATCTAAAGGGGATGGGACCCAGATCAAGGTGAGCTAGAAGTTCTAGCTTTATGGGCTTATGGTCTGAGATGCTGCTGGCAAGAATATGCATTCTAGGCTCTAAACCTAGCAACAAATAGGAGATTTGAATAAAAAATATATCTAACCTGGCAGCAATATGTCCAGGGCCCACTCTTTTATTAGACCAAGAGTACTTACCGGAAGAAGGTTTGATATCCATCAAGTCCCGGTCCTGCATAATGTCCTCCACCCATTCCCTTGTCGGATCTCGAACTACGCTACCTCCCCTTTTTTCAGAAGGATGAAGAGTGAGATTGAGGTCTCCAACAATAATTATATTTTCCATATTTGTCAAATCTTCTTGGTGCCTTATGGAATCCCAACAGTCTTTTTTTTCCCCAACATTGACTGGAGAGTAAACATTGAAAATTCAAAAAGTTTCCTTAGTGTCCAAATTATGCATTTTCAACAGCAACCAATGAGTGTTCCTAGCCTCAAATAGGACTGTAAATTTGTTGACGTTCCAAAGAGTGTCGATCCCTCGTGAGGTACCCCGGGAAGAGATATCTCTTGCTTCACTTTTAATCCAAAGTTTCTTGCTTGCTTGAAGGAAGGCTATGTCTTCCAGCTTTGTCTCCTGGACGAGAAGTATGTCTGGGGTTTCTATTCTGATTAAGCTTTTGATGGCTTCTTCCTTTTCTTTGGTCCCCATACCTCTACAATTCCAGGAGATGACCTTCATTATTTATGTTTTTGGTGGGCTCCCTTGGAACCTTGGGGCTGGTTTTTCAGTATCTTAGGCTTTGGGGCTAGCAGTTTTTCCAAAGTTAGTTGGCTGCCCTGAAGTTTATCTTTGTAGGTCTCCTGCTCCCTTTTTTCCCTGTCAGTTTTCCGGCCTCTTGAATATCTTCTTACCGAGGTTTGGGACTCTCCTATTTCTCCTTCCTCTTTTGATTCGTCTCTTTCCTACTCTTCTTCCTCAACTTCTATAATCATACCTTTGGGATCTTCAACACTTGTTCCTTTGTGGGAGGTTGAGGGAGTACCTTTTCTTGAAGGAGCTATTTTTTGGGCCTCGATCTCATGGGTAGCTTCTATCTCCTTTTCGACCATGGCCTCCTATGTGTTCTCTGGTTGTGAGCTTAGAGGATCGAACTTATTTTCTAAAACAAGTTTGAGTGGGATCTGCTGGGAAATGGTCTAGTGAGGTCCTTTGCCATTAGGGCCTCCTAGCTTCTAATTCTTGAGATAGGTTTTGGATTGCTTGGCTTGGTTCCATCCATCCTCCTTCCCCTGCACAGCCTCATTGTTGGTTGGGTAGCCTCTGGCGAAGTGGCCATAAACATGGCATTTCCAGCATTTGAAGGGAAGCTGCTCATAGTCCAGTTTCTGTAACTGCGTCCAACTTTTGACCTTTAATGTGATGGCCTCTGGTAGTCCCACCTCTAGATCTACTTCTACACAGATCCTGGCACAGTCATATTGGTCCTTATTGTTCGCTCGATCTATAAATTTCCCATTTCCAATGTGCCTCAAAGAGTCCCAATTCCAATAGTGTACTGGGAGATTTGGAAGTCTGGCCCACAACGAGACTTCTTTGGGCACATATACTACCAGATCAAAGTCTGGGGTCCATTTATTCAAATATAGACCCTGAGGGCCCATGAAGTAGGGGCCATTTTGTAAGATCAGATCTTTGTCGTCCTTTGATGTGAATTCGAAGAGGAAGTATCCTCTCCCCAGAAAGTAAGAGGTGACACTTTCTTTGATCAACGACGCCCATTTTCTGTTGACCCAGCTTTCATTGGATTTTGGGGACGACCATAGCCCAGTGAACTGGCCGATGAGAGCCCGATCGGCCAATGACAGAGCAACCTGGATCAGGGTTTCTAAAGGGAGGGAGATCACCGGAATATCGTCCAATTTTTTAAAAAATTTCGTAGCTTCAGTATTTTTCTTCTTTGGAAGCCTAGCCAAGAGCCAATTGAAAGCCTCAGAAGGCGAGATCGGTGGAGGAGGCGGAAGGGATGCCTGGGGAGTGCCCAACCCATCCATGGTCACAATCCCTGGGATCGGGCCTGTCCAGAAATCTTCCTGTCAGTTGAAGAATCTATTGACGATTGTGTTTTTTCCTTCAAGCTTGTGTATTATTTCATGTGCTTGTCCCTGTATGTGTATATTTATTAATGTATTTCAAGGATTTTAATTTTATTATGTAATGTGCATATATATACTATTGTTTTGTTTTATTAGTCCATGTCATGAGACTATAGCAATGAGTTTGCTTTTGATGTGACATTAATTTACTTTTTACCATAAATTTGTGTATGCAATGTAATGTTTGACATAGGAAAACAAACAGGGATGATTTTAAGGATGGAAATTTATTTTAAAATGTAGAAAACTCAGCAAATCTTACTAATCATTCATATGACAACTATAAATGTTTGGCGATATGTTTGTAAAAATATTCAAATTTCTAAGGATTTTATATAATTTGTATAAAATTTTGGCTATTTTTAAGGTAAAATCATTTTATCCTATAGAATTTGGGCAAATCATTTTTAGAATAGCGAATCGTTTTTTGGGAAAAACCATGGAAAATTAGCCCATGAGCGAAATTTAGCCCCTAAAATCATCCCTGAAAACAAATATATATTTTTAGATATAATAAAAATAGTTGTGTTTCTCATTTCTAATTGGTTGATAGAATTGAAGTGTTATTTCTCCCTTCACGTCTTTCAATATGTATAATTAATTACATAATCAATGAATTCCACCAATCACCACATCAAAATATAAAAAGTTGTACTATGTATTTATTATTATGCATTATTATATTTATATTATATTTATTATCTAATATGATGATGATCATGATGATTAACATCCACTAATACCGAATTGGTCTATCAGACCTTAAGAGGGTAAGTGATTGCTTGTGATTCTTTAGAATTTTTTTTTTGTGCTCGAAAAAAATTCAGAGAAGATTTCCAAGATCACGATAATTTTGTTGAGTTAAGAGGTTAGGAATGTTGGTAGTGTGATAAACATTTTGAAAATGAGATCTAATATGGGTATAGGATGGACAATATAAGAGAAAGTGCTTTTCATCTTCAAGATTCTTAGTGTCACAAAGGTGACACATGCTTTCATCCCATGGCGTTTTAGGAATTAACCAACACCGAGTTTCATTATGGAGCTCGTGAGAATTTGTTCTTATCCTAACAATGCTTATTTTTTTCTTTACACTTGGCAAAACAGATAGATAATTTTGACCTTCTAGATTAGGGTTGATTACATCTTTATAATACCTTAATTTTATTTTTTCCTCTAACTCTTTATCACACCACATTTTCTCCTTAAATTTTGATTTGACGTTTTTTTAAATAGTATATTTATTATGCAAAATGGTTTCTTCCATGATTCCCGAATAGTTTAGCCAAGACTGGATGTCTTTATGCCATCCTCACTTGAGTCGATGGTGGTTATGACTTGACTTTGAAGAAATTTTAGGTAGCCTCTTGTCTTCCATGTTGTTTAACTTGTTCTTATACATAAGCTATCTAGTCATAGCCATGATCTCAATGGGGGAGAGGGTTGTTTCTAAGAGGAGGATGGGATATGACGTATTTCCTTTAATTTTGAGATTATAGGTTGTAAAATTCTTTTGTATTTGTTCTATCTTTATCCAGGATTCACGAGAGATACTACAACCCTAGACTTCACATCCATAAAGAATAACAGGTGTAACAAGAGTCTCAAGGAGGATTTTATTCTTATCCCAACTCCAAAGATTGACTGATTTACAATTGTTTTCAAGCCCATAATAAGCTTTCCATACCCCAATAATCCTTTTCTCAATGCTATAATTCCAATTGAGCTTGTGGTGAATATCAATTCCAAGATATTTGTATGGAGTCACTTCCTCCAAGTTATTTTTGTCATATATAAAGGTATCATAAGGGATCTTGTGGGATTTAATAATCATGACCTTAGTCTTATCAGTATTAACATTCATACCCATATTGGAGCAAAAATCCTTGAGGATTTTTAGTTGGTTTTCAAGATCATGGGGACTCCTTTCCATAAGAATGATATCATCAGCATAAAGAAGAATATTGATGACTATACGAGTGACAGTAGGACCGACACAACCTGCTTTTTCCAAGCATTCTTCTAACTTGTCAATGTATATGCCAAAAAGGGTAGGGGACAAGGGACAACCTTGTTTGACTCTAATATTGCAATTAATCTCTTTTCACCAGCCCTCAGTGTTTTTAAAATTAGAAATAACTTTCTCATACATCCTTATTGCAACAACCTTCAACTCGAGAGGAACTTTTATCTTTTCCAACCTATTCCAAAATTTTTACCTAGGAATCATGTCAAAAGATTCTCTAAAGTCAACAAAACAACAAAAAAGATTGGTTTTATTATTACAGAACTCCTTTGCAATGATCCTAAATGTAAAAAGATAGTCTACAGTTGAATGATATCTAATTAAACCCAGCCTGGCCTTTAGCTCTTTTACTGTGACTTTCTAGCCAAAGGTTAATCTTCTTTTCCAAAATAATTCCATAAAGCTTAGCTAAAATCAGGCTAATCATAATGGTCCTATAATTAGAGGGAATGTTTCTATCCCCATTTTTAAAAATAGGAACAATAAGGCTTCTCATCCAGGGTTTAGGGAAGCCCTGCTTGGCTACTAAATTCAAGAGCTTGTGTATGTGAGGGATAAGGATTGGCCTTAGCTTGGTAGCCTTCAATGTCCTTATCTTTCCATTTGCAAGCCACTTAACCCTGAACTCTATGTCATCTAAAGAAAAAACCTCTTCCTGTGTAGGGACAATAGCAATGTTTTCCATGGCATTAGGGAACTCATAAAGAATTTTAAGGTAGGAATTCCAGTCCCTTAATTATGAGGTTCAAGTGTCTTTTGTTATGCTCATGGTCCAGTTCGATTAGCTTATTCATTTCCTCTTTGATGGGTTTGATATCCAATTTGTTTTCCATATTACTGATGGTCAAATTGTTGGTTAGTTTTTCTTCTAGCTCTTTAATCCTATCTCTCAAGTTGTGATTTTCTTCAGCTCCTCCTTCTTCAGTTGATTGTTTATGTTTTTTCATTTCTTGAATTATATCCTTCATTGTCTGCAATTCACTCTTGAACCCTAAGAATCTATCCTTTATTTGAGTTTGAATGGTATCTTTAATTTTTTTATCAATCATTGCCTCTAGCTCTATTTGGAGTTTTATGTCTCTTTCTTCAATCCTTTTTTTTAATGTTTCTAACTCTATTTGGATTTTGGCATCTCTCTCTTCTCTTCTTTTTTTTATTGATTCCATATAATTGTAAAGGATCTCTAGCGGGATTTTGGGGGGCACCCCCTTGTTAGGCCGAGCTTTTGGAATAGGTGGTGGAGTGCTCATATTGAAAAGAAGAGAAAAAAAATGTAACAATTAATATTATGGATTGACTTTGATTATACTTATTATGTAATATAATAAATATTATATAAAAATAAATATTATTAAATTTGAAATGTTTTTTTTCAAAAAGAAAAATTGAATATTTTTAAAATGCAATTTTCATTTGGTTACCTTAACTTAATTGGAAGGAAAGTTAGGTTAATTCCAAACTATACAACATCCACATTAAAGTAAGTGTCATGGAGGGGAAAGTCTTCCTCCATTCCTTGTGAGTCTAGGTCAAATTCTTTGAATTCCAATCTTTCTGACGGTATAATTATTAGTGTTAATTTTTTTCATTTAAAATCTTTACAATTTGATTTTGTTTAAGAATATGAAACTAGCCCCTAGTTAATATATTGTTCGTGTTTCACGGTAATCATCATCATCAATAATTATAGGGTGTCAACTATCATCTCCATTTCGAAATCTACTTGGCAGGGACTAAGTTGCCATGCAACGCTTGTTTGGTTACTCATAAGTCAAAATAAGGAAGGGTCGTTACAATTACTTTACGACTAATAAATATATTAGGATAAGTTTTTCAACCATAACGAGTCATCAAATTATTGAGAAATTGCGACCTTGTGAGGATAACAATGAGATGTTTATTCTTTTTTAGTATTATACATTTGACATTGAAGGAATATAATGCCCAAGATTGTGAGTTTTTGAATATTAATAGATACTGAAACTATAGATTCTTATGGTTAATGAAATTGTAATGAGTCATTGAAAGTTATTGGAGTTGGTTCTTGAACTTACAATGTAGAAGGTGAATAATTAACTATATGTGCATGTAAGAATTATGATGAGGTAACTTTAGTTCTTTTCTTTTAGATTATGATGGTTATGGTGTAGATACCTTCATGTTCCTCAGAACAACTGCCAGTCCTGAGACCTTAAATGGTCAAAATCTATCGAAAGAATCATGGACTATGAGTGTTGATTATGTGTCGTGAAGATCATGGCCTTTCACGGTAGGATTTGGGTGGGTACACATTGTTTATCATTTCTTTATTTCGTGTGATCTGATGTTAGTGATTTCCACATGTTAGACCTATCAAAATTCTATTTGATAATTGTATTCTTGACCTTGTTGTGAAGTTGATGTTGATTAAGAATATAGTGATGTTGGTTAAGAATAGATCAATTACCTATTGTTATCATGGTATCTTAATTGTATTTTCTTATGTAATTTTCATACCGAATAATGCTTAACCTTGTTAGTATTCAAAAAAAAAAAATTATTACTACTTCATTGTATTCGCCTACATTTTTGTTGTGAACGGAGGGACATTTCATATGGTATCAGAGCGGGTTCAACCCTATGACATTGGACCATTACTCCTTCCACATTTTTTTTACCGGAAGTTGAAGAACTTGTAAAAATATAAAAAAAAATCTTGTAAAACAAGCAAAATGGACACCCATCTTCATGATTTTACCCTGGATAGATATGGGATTTGGTAGATGAAATATTCAACCTATGGGAAAATATTGTTATTAAAAATCAGAAGGTTAGCAAGTCTAAACCTTTAGTAGGTAGCACAAGTAAGACATGTCCTGAAATAAAAAACCTACTAGATGATGTGACTATAATGCCTTGGAGAACGATGCAATGAGTGAAGGATGAGAAACTTGTCATAGATATATTATCATGTGTAAGTTTGAGTCAATTATCAATGGAGGAAATGTTTGGTGAATTTAAAAAGTAAGTCTGTTGAGTTATTTCTTATTTATGTCATGATTAAAAAATTAATTGTTTCTATATAACATAAGAATGTATTTTATTCTATATATTATTATAATATTTTTATTTTTTTTTTATTTCATTTAGTCACAGGATTTATATGAGAATACAAGAGGAAATGGTTAAGATGTTGAATGAGAAGAGTTGGGAGGAAGTTAGACTCAAGTATCCAGATGCAAGATCTACAACAAGATTGACTCAATGTTTTGTTGCATACAAAAATTTATGTTGATTTATTACATTCATTTTATTCATTTATAGGTTAATTTATTTTGATTTTATTAGTTATAGATATATAATTATATTTTTGTTTGTTTCTTTAAATATGTCAAAGAATAATATAGTTGGAGTACCTCAAACCTTCAAAAGTTAAACTCAACAAACTAAGTTTGAAAGAGAAATAAGGTGACTTCTTCAAAATGTTGAGCTTGATGACACCCTTGATCGCTACATTTTGAATGGGATCGACACTATTCAATATAAAGTAATATTAGGGGACTATGAAAAAATTGCAAATCTTGTTCCTAAAAAGGAATACTCCGTAGTTATTGTAGATATCCCTCATGATTATAATATCCAAAACATTGAATATGATACTTTTTCTTATACTTACCAAGCTCTCACTAAAGTTGTTATGGGGATTTTGGAAGTCAAAACATCACCATTTTGGATATTTCTAGTTTTTCATTCAGAAAGGCAACAAGGATTAGTACAATCAAGTTTCAAGGTAAAAGAAAAGACAAGGATGCAACTTTATTGGTAAGATATTTAAATTGTATGTTTAGTGATTAAGATTATAAATCTATTTTATTAATTCACAAGTTAATTGATGTAAGATATCGCTCGACTGAGCACACTTTTATTGACTTATTCTTTGAGGACACTTGCGTGCAAGTGATCTAGTTATGGTACATTGTGATTTCATTTTGATTATGGATTATACGTGATGATGATGATGATGATGATGTATTGTGACTTATCTTTATTTGATCTATATGTATTATCAGATTGTATTCATGAGTTTTCCTAAGTGTGCATGACACATGATAGGTTATGGATGTTGATGACATCAATGGACTTCCTTGGACTCTGTATTGAGTCAGGGAGTGAATTATATTTTGATTGAGTATTTCATTGTATGCACTTGTGACATATGATTGAGTACAATATGATTTATGTATATGGATTATTGACATGATTTTTATCTGTGGATACAGACCTGATGATAATTGCTAATCCGGCTCACATAAGGAATAGAGGGGCCATGCATAGAAACCATACATTGAGGGAGAGGCATGGAAATGTCCATGTCACAAACTACTAGCACTCCTCTCGTGGTTGAATGGTAGGTTAAATATTACCTAGTTCAAGAGGTCCACGATGTCATGAAGGAATACTAAGACAATCACTCACGAAGATTATAAGGGGTGTGCAATAAGGCAGAGTCCTTATTCCTTAGAAGCCCTTAGTCTCTCACAAGGTCGATTGAATGGAGTGTTGACTCCAAATGGTCAGACAATCTTCCAAAACCAGTCAAAGTCAAGTGGCACCCTTGGAGAAAAAAGGTGCTTCTTGAAGGGCACGTCATGTAATTAAAACTTGAGTCAGTAAATATAGGTGGCCTAGAAAACATTGAAATGAGTAGACCCTGTTAAAATAATTTAATTTATTAAACAATAAATTTTAATTAAAAAGAATAACAAGAGTCTAAGCCTAAGTCTAAATTTAATTAAGGGAATAAGTAAAAATATTAAATAAATTAAAATGATTGAGATAAATCAAATTCAAGGAAAAAGTGAGTAAAATCTAAATATTGGATGAAATGCACATATGTGCATGAAATTAATAAAATGGATTTTTAAAAAATAGAAGGAAATAATAAAATAAGAGAATAAGTCTACATAAAATAGAATATTCCTACCACTAGTCTAACTAGAATAAGACTCTTAATTCAACTCTAACTAATATCTAGTTAGGAGACACTCATTAAATGGAAATTTGGGGAACAAAAGGACAACTAAGAGTGAAAATAGGAACAAATTGGGGAATGTGAGGGAAATTGGATTTTTAATTAAATTAAAATGGTAATTACTTTTGCAACTTGGGGAGAGTGGGACAAGTGTGTGGGTGAATAATCATAATTAATTTAATCTAAAAAGTTGATTATTTTTGCATGTGGACATGTGTCAGTGAGGAAATTTGTATAAAACAAATGTTGTAAAAGTGAAATGGGCTCGCTTATTCTCAATAAGATTATGCTGCCAAAATTATTGGGGACTGTATTTACTTGTGAGAGTTGAGATACCAAGCTTGAAGATAGAATGGAATCTCTACCTTGTGAGGCAATATTGGAGCTATTGTTTTTGGTTTCTTGTGTGTGGCCCATTTGTGGCTCATGGGGATAAGTGGGAAGAAGAGTACCCCTAGTGTTGGCTAGGAGGTATCAGTGAGGTATTGGATTAGAAAGTGGAAGCAAGGAGAAAATGCACGAGATTCCAATATGAAGATCAATAATCTGATATCTCTATCAAAAGCTCTCATATCACTCCCAACTTGGTAGAATGCACTTGGTACAAAGACATCATTTATTTTCTGCAAATGTTGTAGCCTCCTAATGGTTCAGAGAAGAACAAGATGAGAGATTTGAAAATAAAGGCAATCAGATATTATCTCATTGATCACATATTGTATTGGAAAGACCCTTTAGGAGTTCTCTTGAGATGTCTAGATCGACAGGAGGCTCAAAAGGCCATGAATGATTTTCATGATAGCTTTTGTGGGGTTCATCACTTTTCTAGAACCACAACATATAAGATCCTCAGAGAAGGGTATTTTTGGCCTAGCCTTTTTACTAATGTTTGTGCAAATATTCGGGCATGTGAAAAATGTCAAAATTTTTCAATAAATCAATAACTAAAATCTTTGCCTCTAAAGCCTGTGGTGGTTTTTGGTCCTTTCCATCAGTGGGGACTTGACTTCATTGGGGAAATTCATCCAGCATCAAGTGGTCAACACAGGTGGATTTTGACTGCAACTCACTATTTCACCAAGTGGATAGAAGCCATTCCAACAAGGAGTTCCTCACACAAGGTAATCAATGGTTTTCTTGAGGATATTAGGTTAAGATTTGGTTTCCCAAGAAAGATTGTTACTGATAATGCTACCTCTTTCAAAGCTGAACCATTGGTGAACTTTTGTGAGAAATATGGGATTTAAGTATTTCATTCTACACCTTATTACCCCCAAGGCAATGGTTTATTAGGATCCTCTAACAAGATCCTTGTAAAGATCATCAATAAGCTATTGGAGGACAACAAGAAAACATGGGACTCAAAGTTGAAATTTGCTTTATGGGCTAATAGAGTCACTACAAAGAGATCACTTGGTATTTCCCCCTTTCAACATGTATATGGGATTGAAACTATTTTTCCTACTCATATTTCCTTTCCCGTATTTCCTTCAAGATCAACAAGGAGAACCAGATGATATGGTCATAAGGATACAAAAACTAGTAGAAGTACAACAGACTAGGGAGCAACTCCTTAATAAAGCATAGAACCATCAATAGAATATCAAGCAGGATTTTGATAAGAAGGTAAGAAAATAATATTTACAGTTGGGAGATCGGGTGCTCAAGTGGGATTCACCCAAGAAAGAAAAATGCAAACATGGTAAATTTGAAGCCTTGTGGATTGGTCCTTTCAAACTTTCTGAAGTTTTTCAAAATAATACTTATAAATTGTGGAACTTGGAGGATTATGAAGTTTTTGGTGGCCCTATTAATGGGGGCACTTTTTGAAGAAGTATTTCTCTTAAGCCATGAGTGGTTTTCCCCTCCATTGTATATATCATTTTTGTTTTTCGTTCTACTGAATAAATGACTCTGTCGCCCTAGGATAAGAAACTAAAGTTGTTTGTTCTTGGCGAATCACAGGGAGCATGTTATCCCCTGTGGAGCCAATATTATCACATAAAGTTATTTTGGGTCAATTAATCCTTAGGTTTCTGGTTTTTTTCCTTAGTTTGGTTTAAGTTTTACTTTTGACCTTCTCCTTATAGTCTTCTTAGGTCTTAACACAAATAAAGTTAAGGTTGATGTTGGCCCAAACCCTTGGTTTATGTCTTCATCTTATGACATGGTTAGACAAGGCATCGTCCTTATGCCTCCACCACTACCATGACATGCCACCACTTCCATTATGTTATTAAACCCCTCCACTTTGTCCCTATACCCATTAGAAGGTCAAATCAAGATCTTTTGTGTACGTTTCCATCTCAGTAGGACATTTCACAACGCATCTCAAGTACACTTTCTCTCATCACAATAATTTCACTTATGAGGATTGTGTTAGCCGATATCCTTATTTTCAACATTCATGTTTTAAAGGAAATTATCTGGTATTTCATCATTTAAGGCTTTCCTAACTTTTTTTTCAAAATTTAGAATTTTTCCTAGCTCGGTGCTACAGAAACTCTTGTTTTCAAATAGGCGCTATGGAATATGTTGCAAACTATATGGCGAAGGTGAATTGGAGGTTATACCTATTACAAGGGGTTTCGTCCAAGATCAACTATATCAACTTTTAATTCACATCATCCAAGTACTCCATGAGCCTTTTAATCCCTGTTGAAGAGTAGTAAAAGGTTGTGCTTGTATTTCCTCTCTAGGCGCTATGAGCTAGTGAATCCATGCTAACAACTATCCATTTTTACCTTTGTTATCTCAATTCTCATCCAAATGAAGAGCTCTCATGCTCCTTGATATAAAATTGAGCAAACTTTGTTGTCAATCCATCATACCTATCTCGTTTTTGGATTTTTCTTCTTATGCTATGAATTCTATTGTGAATCCCTTGTTTTGGCACTACAAACCCTGTACATCAACTCAACACTATCATACACTTCCCTCACAACCTATACCATTTGGTTATTTTTAATATTTCCATTTTAATTTCAATTCTAAGTCTATTTGTGTTGAAAATTGAAAAGATCATTGATGATAAGGTTGTGATGATGTTGTAAAAGTGGGGGTGAGGAATCGGACAAAATTGTTTGCAGAAAGATTCCTCCTTGCATATCCATTGTTCATGTATGGTATTCTTCCATTTCCTATCTATCATCTACTCTTTCATAATCCTAGGGGTCAAATTGGATGAAGGACATTAAAACCCTAGACAAAATCCAACTCTAAAAAATATCATCCCTTGAAACCCTAAGACCTATGTCCTTTTGTTTTTCCTCTTGCATCACTCAGATTGTTGTCTTACTTTTCTTCCTAAATCAACAAATGGATACACCACAACAGAATAAGTCTCACAAGGGTGGGTGCATAGTGAGTAATGAACCATATGACATTCAACTATTTGTTGTTGGACCTCTGATCAGAGAGGTCTTTCAAAGAGTTGGATGTTTGAATTTCTGTCAAAAGATGGAGAGAGGGCACCCTGAGGTAGCTAGAGATTTTCCTTTAATTTTGATGGAACCAAAACTAAGGTGGGAACTCTTGAACTGGAGGTATATGAAGCAACCATTGCAACAACTACTGATATACCAAACACTTGTGACAGATGGTTTGAATCCATGAATCTAAATGCAACCTTCTCTAAAGAGTTCCTTAAACCAGAATGCCAGGGGGATAACCTATCAAAGGGAATGCCTAGGAGCCACTTGGATGAAGAATTTGATAATATTATAAGGTTTATCTAGAGATATTTCACCTGTGAGGGAAGGTTCAATATGATTTACCAATACCACATTAGAATTTTTTTTCACTTCACGGGCAAAGACTTCATGAACCTCCCTTTCTATTTGTTTAGGACTATTGGGAAAAATTCTAATAGAGTCCAAGACAAGTACAAGTTTGTTTCACTCAGGATTGATTAAGATTCTTGTGATGGAAGAGTTGAAGAAGAGAAACATGGATTGGGATCAATTCATTTCCTTTATACATTTGCAATTGAATGTTGCTCCTACTCCATAATCCAAAGTGCAAAGACCTCTTCAAGTTGATAGAATTGTTCACATATATATAGGTAGAAAGGGGAAGGGAAAACACATTGCTAAAAATGATGAAGCTCCTAAGGAACAGGAAGAAGAAGGGGGAGCTCATCACTCTCCACAAAGAAAATTTTCACCCCAACCAGCTCCAGAATTAGCAGAAATTCCATTAGCTAAAGCTACGGGAAAAAAGGAAGAAGGTTACTCTTTCCCTCACCAACTACTGCAGTTGAAATTAAAGCTAGGAGTCCCTTCACCAGGTCATCACCCAAGAAGGAAACTGTTGAAATAGGTCATAACAGAAGCTCCTTTCAAGAGGAAGGATAAAGGTAAAATTGATACTATTGAAAAAAATATTGAAGTCATAGACATAATCACTCCCCCTGAGAACCCTACCTTGAAAATTTTGATCAGACAACTTAGAGGAGCGAGAAAGGATATTGTTGAATTGAAGGGACAAGGGTTGTCTGAGAGGAAAAAATTGAAGGATCTGATGGATATGTATTTGGAAACTATTGATATGGCCAAGTTTACAGCAAAGAGATTTTTTCCCCTCCATAAGAAACTTAAGAATTTATAGATAAAGAACAGGGATTTACAATCTTAGATCAGAAAAATTATGTTAGAGTTGAAGCCTTTCAAGGAAGATTTATACCAATGTAATTTGAATGTGTTGGCCAAAGATGCAACCAGAATGAGTACCAGACTCAGGAGGTGAAGTGAAGTGACTCAAAGAATCTCAGTTTTGAAACTGTTTCTTCTTGCATTTTGAATATTTTGGGGGAAAGTATAATGCCTATAGATGCGTTTTTACTCTATTCCATATTATTAGGTTTCTATAGGATTACTTAACTTAGGGAAAAAAATTTGGGTGTTTTGGTCTCGAACTAGACAAGTTGGACAACTATAGAACATTTTGCAGTGCATGACGCTGTGAACTGGTCTACACAGTCAGAAGTTGCAAAATTCACTATGAAATATGTTGTGAACTGGTGTACACAGTCGAAAGATGCAAACTTCTATGAGAAATCTACTTCGAACTAGTCTGCACAGTCGGAAAATAAAAAATTTGCTGTGAAATCCTCTGCGAACTGGCTGATACAGTCAACGCTACAAGATTCATTGTAAATTCCTATTTTGATCGGTTCAAGAGGATCGATGGTTACCAAATGGATAGTGGAGCATGGCACAACTATTTGGAAGAAATTTAAAGTTGGAGGATACCTGGAAACAAAGCAAATATCCTCAAAGGACACCTCATTGTGCAAGATTAGGGTGTTAGGGTAGTTTTGAGCATTATCCATTTTTATAGAAGTTTTTTTTTCCACTTTGTACAGGTGTAAGATTTTCATTTTTAGGTGGAAGAATCCTGTGTTAGAGTATCAAGCTCACATTGTATGCTCTCATTCTTTGTTTAGGCTATAAATGCAGCATTAGAAGACATTTTGTATGTTCGAATGGTTGATGTAAAATGCCTTTTTAGTGAATTTAATAAAACAATGCTTACTCTGGTTTTGATGTATCAGACCTGATGAAAACTTGTTTAATGGAAGTTAGTTCTCTTTTTTCCATATTATCTCTCTCACTCTGAAATTGCACTATCATTGAAGGATTCAAATGATATTTTATAGATGTATGCCAAGAGATGTTTGATTGTGATACTGTTATAGCTTTCTCAGAGTTTTTTTTTCTTGGATTTAAGAAGTTCTTGTATCTGAAGCATTTCTCTCCTTTGTATGCTAGCATAGCCTGAAGCTAGTGGTAGACTCACTTCATTTTCTTACCAAGTCTTCCTCCTATTCACACTAATCATCAAAACCATGACCTAAGCTAAACAAGACATATTTTGTTAATGCACTTGATCTAGAATTTCCTGTGTTTTTCCATCATTGAACTGAGTTTTATCCATTTGACACCACATTTTAAGAATTATTTCATAAACCTATTGATGGGTACTGAGCTTGAATTTTAGCAGCCAAAGTGTAAATTTCATTGCTAACAGGACCCTTTGGAAAACGGGGCATCGATTTTATGCAATCTAATCCTACCTCAGTCGAGGGGTATGGTTATATAATCATTTTCATTGATTACTTCACTAAATGGGCTGAGGCTATCCCTACATTTCTTAATGATGGATGCACTGCAACGTGTTTTTTGTTTAACCAGATCATCACTTGATTTAGTGTGCCACAACATATTGTAATTTATCATGGATCTCGTTTCCAGAACCAGATGATGGGAGAATTATGCACCAAGTTATGTTTTCCCAATAAAACACATCCCCCTACTATCCTCGGGCAAATGGAAAAGTTGAAGCCACCAAAAATGTCCTAAATACCATACTTCAATGCATGGTGGGAGAAAACAAAACCTCTTGGCACTTGTAAATCTTCTCCCCACTCTGGGCTTATCGAAATTTATTTAAAACCACAACTGAATTTACACTATTCAAGTTGGCATACACAATATAAGTGATGCTACCAATCGAATGCGAGATTACTTCGTTGAAACTCAACGTAGAACTCTTACCCCACACTTCTGTTGAAGAGAAATGATTCTTATATCTTACCAAGTTGGAAGAAACCTGTCACGATGTGGCTCTCATCAACAAGACGTATCAAAAATCATGAAAAATCAATATGATAAGTCCATCCAACCTCACACTTTCGTAGAAGGAGATCTAGTCCTAGTCTATGATTAAGATCATGACAAACTAGGGGTAGGGAAATTAGAACCCATGTGGCATGGGCCATACATCATAAAACATGTGCTACACATAGGCTCCTATGAGTTAGTATACTAGGATGGAATATCTCTCAGTGATCCCCGAAATGGGCTTTACCTCAAGAAGTACTATGCATAGAATATCTCACATGTGTGCTTTGTACATTACTGTACTATATACTTTTGACTTGGTGTGTCTTTTCATTTGCATCCACGAGTTTTTTCTCAGCTACTACTTATACTTTTCTCTGTGATTGAATGCACATATGACATCATACTTTCCCATCTATTTTGGGTTTGCGAATGGCGCTATTCAACATACCCAAAACATCGCTTCTGCAACTTGGGTCATCTACCACTCTAAAAATTTAGTGAGTTCAGGAGGGACTTGCCTTGGATCTCCAACCAATAACGTTGCAGAGTATCATGCCATCATCAGACTCTTAACCAAAGCCTCCTATCTAGGTATACCTCAATTGATTATCAACCTCAACTCCCAACTCGTGGTCTATTCACAACTCAACTTTACTGCGTCTCCATTGAGGGTTCCATGTCTCGAAAAAAAATTTAAATTTCTTGAGTATAGACACATATCTAGAGAGATAAACTTGATCACAGATTCGTTAGTGAATTACATGTTTGATTGGTATATTGCACATAGATAAAATGAAAATGAATCATAGGTAGCCACCGAAAAAATTGTATATATGTGTGTGTGTGTGTGTGTGTGTGTGTGTGTGATAGAAAAAATAAATTGAAATACATCATACAAAATTACATGACAAGGAAAATCATGGGCCTTCATGCCCATAGTATCATCATGAAGACTACAAAATGACTAAGGACTCTAATCATCCTCTTATATCACGTTGTGCTCTGCATATCACACTACTACTCGTGCCACCCATCATAGCAAATGATTGAGGCCTTTGGAGACCCCAAATGGGTGTCGTTGAATATTCAAATGAACATATTTCCTCCTCAAGGGAGGAACACCCATTTTCAAGCCTGGAGGTTTCCCTCCACCTCTTGGAGTCCTCCCACTACGATGTCGTGCTCAGATGTCACCTGCGCATCTCCAAAATGGCCAAATGTTGGCATATTCATCAGACATGGTGCATCTATGTCTACATGATGAAAATGAAATGGTTTATATCCCTCGTTGTACAAAAAAAAACACATAAAAAAAAAATATATTGTTACAAGGTTATAATCTTTCGTACTTGATGCATCCCACTGTAGTCCCTTAGGAAGTACCAAGTCATCATTTCCTCTAAAATCTACACTAGCATAGCAGAAGTCCTCAATCACCACCAACTGCCTCCTCCACCATGTGAAGAAGTCAATAGTGAATCTGAAAGCTGAGGGATCATTTCCCAACCTAGGGGAAAGACTGGTCCACCTATCCATGCAAGGCTCAGTCATAGGAATTTCTATGATTGCAACATGTGGCTGCATCTGGGTAATCCACTCTAAGAAAAATTAAACCAAGAAATAACCATATCCGAACTGTTTTTTCTTCCGAGTTCTACATTTGGATATCTTCTCTTTAACATTCCTCAGGAACCTTGCACTCTAGTTGAATAGTCTTGGTTCCAAACATTGAATGGCATAACAAATTTGGGACTTTGAAGCAATATGAGCACTATTGCTCCCCACCAACTTGGTGATGGCGAATAGGATGGATCGAAGTGATAGATCCCTCACATATTTTATCATGATCCTTCCTCCCACCAACCGTGACCCTGGTATGCAGTATTTGGAAACATATGCCTCGGTCGATCACAGAGTATCCAGGTGTCCGGAAAAAAGTATGGGTGCCCCTCTCCTCAAGATTCACATAAAAAATTATACATCGTCCATCTCAATCTCAAGCATATGTGACCCAATTTACAATTATTTCTTGGCATCATCCCATAGACCAATCAAGTATTCATGCAACAACACTTATTTTCTCACGTTCCAAAGTTTGAAATACTTGAGAAAGCCACAATTGCATAAATCCTCCCTCGCTTGAGAGTCTTAAAGAGTGGTGATGTCATCAAAATCATGCTCACATTATTTCTACTCAATCATAGCTAGCCATGGATCAAACCTGCAAATACACCAATTAATCATCATTAGCTAAACCCTCATGGAAATAAATTGCCTCTTTTTAGCCTAAAAATAAAATAAAAATTGAGTTTTGTGCTTAGCGCTCCCTCAAAGAAGCTAACAAATCGCTATTTTCAACTCAAATCACACACCAGGGCATTGAAATCATGATCGGTACTCCCCTCGATGCCTTGAGAGAGAGCTGACCCAATTTTCTATAGGGCTTCCCAAGGAGCCTAGAACACCTAAACTAAAGGCCGAAATGCAACAAAAAGGCATAAAAAGGATGAGGAGAAGGAAATAGCCAACCTGATCTAGATGGTTCTGAAAATGGTCGCCCACAGCCCCCACAATCAATGCTTGAAAAAATCTCCAAAAGAGGTAAAAATCCAAAGACTAGAGGAGAATAGTAAAAACAAAGGTAAAAATGAATTTTTTGACCTAGTTTGATACTTAATATGTTCAAATTGGTCATTTATCCTTATTATAAAGTCTATTTTTGGGTCTCTTATCATTTTTTGAGAATTTACTAATGTCTTTTGCCCAGAACAACTTGATTTTACATGAATTTGAGAAAAAAAAAATTAACCTTGTAACACCAATGAGCTTAGTCTTTGTTATTTCTCGCACTCACTAATACATGACAATGTAACCAAGTATACTTTTATCTCTTTTTCAAAATAGTAAAGGTTATAAGAAAAATGAACCCCCTGGAGTCTCCTTTAAGCTCTTTTCAAACTCTTTAAACATGAAAATATTGACGAGTGATCTCGATTCCTATGACATTCATTAAAAGGTTTGAAAGGGCGTCTTTCGAGTAATAGTTTATCTCTTTTTCGGGACTCAAAGACTAAAATTATGAAAAAGGAAAACACTGGAGTCATATTTAAGTTCTTTTCATACTTTCTAAATATTAAAAACCACTGAGGTTTCTTTCTTTGGACTTGTTAAACTAGATGTTGAAGGGCCCATATGGGGACAAACCATTACTTCTTCCAGTGCATTAAACAAAGGAAGAGGAACTTACCGAAGGTGATTCATATTGAGAATGTGTTATCCTCCTCGAGCTTGTTAAATTAAAAAGAGGTACTCATCTATATGAATGGGGGAAAAATTGAAGGAAGTGGGTCAAGTTTTGTGAAAACTTTTATAAACAGCTCTTGCAGTCTCCCTTGAACGCGACACTTGTTTTAACCTTCACACTAAACACTTGGATAATATACTAAACCTCTACATTGAACCAATCATATGAATCTTTCCACTCCTTTGATCCATTCGAAGAATTCCACAACACTCACTACATTATGTTGTGGTCCACTCTGCGTTTATGCTGCCAAGTCTCATGTCGTGCCTTAGTGTTCAAGGAAAGTATCTGCCTCAAGAGTCAACCATCTACAAAATTACCAATTTCCATACCCATGTCAGTCTCTGTTCATCTTCTATATCTTATCACTTTCCTATGTCAGTTTCGTGTTATGATGGGGGATACATAAAGGCCCTCCTTCAACGATTCTTTCCTTGTCGACTTCAACACATCATCTAAGAATTAGAACTAGAAACTAGTTAGTACCTTGGGACTTGCATGCCTCAATGGCATACCTCCTTTCTTCCGACAGTAGGTTAACATCATTGACCTCTGATCGGATGATTCCATGAATGTTTGACCTTAACTCATTTATTCACATTCGCTGGAATGTACTAGGGTACCTTGTTACTCATTGACATTATTGGTGATTTCCCTTGCACTTCTTAATGGTCTACCTCAATGATAGATAATCAAGTGGTTTCTACCATGTTCAACATCAAAACATATTTTCACATGGTTATATTTGTACAACATCGAGATTGGGATGAAGACCCTAGATTAAGCATTCATTCTTATTTATTCTTTACCCAAGATGTGAAGGAAGTCATTTGAGCATGACAATACTTATGTTGTCACATAGATCCACATTGTATTGGTTTGTGGCTATGGTTTATCATCTCATGGATCCACTATGTATTTTGTGTGGCTATGATTAGTTCATGACATAGAAGTATGGATCCACATTGTATCTCTGGTGTCCATACCCTTAGTCAATATCATCATGGATCCAGGGAGTATTTATTGGTGGCCATACCTTGAGTCATTTATAGTCTGAGGATAAGTATGTCTACCTCACGATTGGAATGTATATTAACATTGTTTGATGGTTGTCCGCAACTTCTACTAGGTTCCTCGACTTGATACCCTTTATTCGAAGAATCTACAAAGTATTTTGGCCATCACCTTTCATTTTCTAACTTCACACATTAGGGGGAAATATGTCACACATCAAAATTCTTCCCTCAGATAATCTCACATTCTCATTGTCGTAAGTGTCGTAACTATTGCACTTTTGTCACAAGTTGATCCAGATTATTTTTGACACAAAATGAGATCGAAGATATAATAAAGAAATGCACACAGATATCACAAATATTCAATAATATAATAGAAATATATCAGAGATGCAACCATAAACATAAATATACATTAATACATGATTTCTATTAATGAAATAAATGTACAGAGACTGAAAAATACAAAGTGAAAGACTCGATAGAATGGTGGTAGCTTATCTCTGAGAAGAGATGTGATGGCTACTCGCACTCACAAGAAGATGATTACATTGAGGCTATGAAGGCATTTTTACAATAAACAAGAATGCCAAAAACCCTAGACATCTAAAAACCTAACCCTAGGAGATGAAGCGCCAAAAGTCATGTGGGCCTCATTTGGGTAAGTTAGTACATCAACTTCCTGGGGTCATAACTTTTACATATGATTTTTGTTTTAGGCATATGATAGCTCATTGGAAAGGTATCATCGAGGAGATTAATTTTGGGGGCCAAATAATGCCTTCAGATATCATTTAGAACCTCAAAAACCTTCATTTGGGCCCTCAAAATGGCCCTGGAAGTTAAAAACTACTAAAAATAGTAAATTGCCAAATTTTTCAGAAACCTGTTTTGACCTAGTCAAAAAAGGTGGGTGGCCACCGATATCCACCTCGATCAATCCTACCTCTTTAGCAGGAAATGGTATCCATTTATTTGAGTTCCCAAGGGAGAGGGAAAAGAATTTTCTGAATTTGCATTTTGGTGAGATGCTTGTATTGTTGGCGACATCGCACTGCTTAGTTTGTGGAAGTCTGTCATGAACCTATTGAAGCTGAGGTTGTTCAACAATTCGAGCTACATGAGAGGATGGTGTGTAGAAGGAATCTTTTCACTTTGTTGCAACCTTGTTGACCTGCTTATGTGGGATAGAAGGTGGAGGTGGCGATGTCGTAGTGGTTGCAGTGTCCTTCTGTTCCCCTTTTGAATAGATTGTGAAGAAGTTGAATGTTGTAGTATGAGATACTACCTTGCGACACTTTTTAGGTGGAACAATTGTTGGAACTACCTCTGGTATTTTGTAGAGATGACCCCCCAAAGTAACAATGACACTACGGGGTCAAGACTCATAAATATCATGACATCTCCACATATATGGTTGGCCCAAGAGAACATCACAAAAATCTAGTGGGGAAACATCACATAATACCTCATCCTTGAAGGGTTGGATGCCATATGACAATCAACACTGTTGGCTAACATGGAGATCTCCTCCTTGCCGAAGCCACCCGATGTTGTATGGTTGTAGGTGTGGTTTTGTTGATAATCCCAACTCTTTGATGACCTCCGCTGAGATGAGGTTCTTCTGGCTTCCGCAATCAACAATATAATGTTGTGAGGTCCCCTTCACCCACATCTATGAATGAAAAAGGCGCTCCCCCTCTTCAAGATATGTTGGTTCTTATGGTTCAAATGTTGTGTTTGTTCTTATGGTTGAAATGTTGTGTTGGTTCTTATGGTTGAATTGTTGCAGTCGCGATAATAGCAGTGGGGTCTACATCAATGATATGTCATTTACTAGTATTTTCATAATAAAATTTGGAATCATGGTTCGGCTCCTTGTCTTTGATCTCGACCACCAATGACTATTCTAAGTGACATTCATCTGTGTTGTACTAGGGGATTTTGTGGAAATCACACCATTTTTTTGTGTCCTTCTTTGTCTTCCCATGGCTTGGACTGGTTTTTGGGAGAATCTTTGTTAGGGTTGTCTTTGTCATACCTTGGTTGTTGTGGATTTGCAAACCCGAACTCCCATTTGTTCTTGTGCTTAAATTTCTAGTCGATTTTAATAGCATATCGATAGGCATCGTTAAGTGATGAGATGTCCAGAAATTCCATTTCAGTTTGGATGTATCTGTGTAGAGCCCCACAGTATTTCAGAATGAAATGTCATTTGGATTCTTTGATACCGATCTTGGTGCAGGGTATGGAAGGTATTGGTGAACTTCAGAACTGCTTGGCCCCTCTCTTTCTACAGTGTGGTCCATCTCATGTACTGGTCCTCATATTTGCCAACAGGGTAATATTGTTCCTTTACCGCATCCATAAACAAATCTCAACTAGGCTTGTCCCCATATATTCTTTATTCCTCTGTGAAAATTTTCTCCTTGTAAGTTTCCCACCAATGTTTGACATGGGGGGGAGCCTTAATGAGCGTGAAAATGATATTTTCTCTGTCGGAAAAATTGTGAACAAAGAAATAACCTTCTAACAGATTTAACCATTTATCTAGGGCATCCGCATCTATCTGACCTTAAAATATAGGAATATCAAAATTGACCTGTACCTTAAAAGGTGAGGTGCCTCCAAAGTGGTATCTTGATGAATATGCCCTTGACGCTATCAGGAGGTATTGAAGTTTGCGGGAACAATTATCCATCATTTCATCCCTCTATCGCGTGAGAGGTTGCTCAAGCAATAGATTGATAGGATCGTCTGCTCCGTTGTTTTTCTTTTCTTACGCCATTGAGGGTTTCTTGGGTGTGTGAGAGCGATTTTCATCAAGAGAGACAATATTGAGACCCAAATTTCTATACTCGAACCTCATTGATGACATGCACTGAAAAAACACAATGAAGAATAGCCTTCTCTGATACCACTCATCTTTATTATTTTCATCACAAAATGAGATCAGAGATATAATAAAGAAATACATAGAGATATCACAGATATTCAATAATATAACAGAAATATATCAGAGATGCAACCATAGACACAGATATACAGTAATACACAATTTCTTTTAATGAAATAAATGTACAGAGACTCTAAAATATAGAGTGAAATACTCGATAGAATGGTGGCAGCTTATCTCTAAGAAGAGATGTGACGGATACTTGCATTCACAAGAAGATGATTACAATGAGGCTTTGAAGGAATTTTTACAATAAACATGAATTCCAAAAACCCTAGACATCCAAAAACCTAACCCTAGGAGATGAAGCGCCAAAATTCATGTGGGCCCCGTTTGGGTAAGTTAGTACATCAACTTCTCGGGATCGTAACTTTTGCATACGATCTTCGTTTTAGGCATATGATAGCTCATTGGAAAGGTATCATCGAGGAGATTCATTTTGGGGGCTCAATAATTCCTTTTATTATCATTGAGAAATTTGATCTAAAAAAAACCTTCATTTGTTCCCTCAAAATGACCCCAGAAGTTAAAAACTGCTAAAAATAGTAAACTGCCAAAATTGCTAGAAAACTGTTTTGAGCCAGTCAAAAAAGTTGGGTGGCCACCAATATCCACCTAGATAAATCTTCCCTCTTTAGGAAGAAATTTAAGCATTGCGTCGAGTTCCTAGGGGAGAGGGAAAATCATTTGTTGAATCTTCATCTTGGTGAGCTACTTGTATTGCTGGAGATGTCGTGTTGCTTAGTTTGTGGAAGTCTATCATGAATCTATTGAAGTTGAGGTTGTTCCACAAGTCGAGCTACATGAGAGGACGGTGTGCAGAAGGAATATTTTTTCTTTGCTGCAACCTTGTCGACCTGGTTCTGTTGTATAGAATGTGCAGGGGGTGAGGCTGTAGTGGTTGCAGTGTCCTTTTGTTCCCCTTTTGAACAGATTGTGAAGAAGCTGAATTTTGCAATATGAGATACTACCTTGAGACACTTTTTCGGTGGAAAAATAGTTGGAAATACCTCTCGTATTCTGTAGATATGACCCCCCAAAGTAAGAATGACAGTATAGGGTCGAGACTCATAAACATCATGGCGTCTCCACATATATGGTTGGCCCAAAAGAACATCACAAACATCCAGTGGGGCAACATCACATAATACCTCATCCTTGAAGGGTTGGATGTTGTATGACAATCGACACTACTAGATGACATGGATATCTCATCCTTGCCAAAGCCACCCGATGTTGTATGGTTGCGGGTGTGGTGTTGTCAACAATCCAAACTATTTGACGACCTCTGCTGAGATGAGGTTCTTCTGGCTTCCACTATCAACAATAAAATGCAGTGGGGTCCCCTTCATCCACATCTGTGAATGAAAAAGGCACTCCCCCTCTCCAGGATATGTTGGCTCTTCTGGTTGAATTGTTTCGATCGCAACAATAGTAGTGGGGTCTACATCAATGATCTGTCCTTTACCAGTATTTTCAGAATCTAATTCTGAATCAGGGTTCATCTCCTTGTCTTTGATCTTGGCCACCAATGATTGTTTTGAGTGACATTCATTGGTGTTGTGCTGGGGGATTTTGTGCAAATCAAACCATTTTATGATGTCCTTCTTTGTCTTCTTGTGGCCCTTCTTTACCTGTGGCTTGGACTAGTTTTCAGGAGACTATTTGTTAGGGTTGTCTTTGTCATACTTTGGTTGTTGCGGATTTGCAGACTCGAAATCCCATTTGTTCTGGTGCTTAAATTTCTACTCAATTTTAACAACATATCGATATGCAGCATCGAGTGATGAGATGTCCATAAATTATGTTTAAGTTTGGATGCATGTGTGTAGAGCCCCATGGTATTTCAGAACCAAATGTCATTCGAATTCTTCGATACTGATCTTGGTGCACAAGGTATGGAAGGTATTGGTGAAATATGGAACTGCTTGGCCCCTCTCTTACCGTAGTGTGGTCCATCTCATGTATGGGTCCTCATATTTTCCAACAGGGTAATATTGTTCCTTTGTTGCATCCACAAAAAAATCCCAAGTGGGCTCGACCCCATATATTCTGGATTCCTCTGTGGAACTTTGCTCCCTATAAGTTTCCCACCAATGTTTGACATGGGGGAGAGCCTTAAGGAGCATGAAGATGATATTTTCTCTGTCGAAAAAATTGTGAACAAAGAAATAAACTTCTAACAGATTTAACCATTTATCTAGGGCATCCGCATCTATCTGACCTTCAAATATAGGAATATCAAAATTGACCTGTACCTTAAAAGGTGAGGTTCCTCCAAAGTGTTCTCTTGATGAATATGCACCTGACGCTATTGGGAGGTGATGAAGGATTTGGTAAAAATTCTCCATCATTTCGTCCCTCTGTTGCGTGAGAGCTTGCTCAAGAAACAGATTGATAGGATCGTTTGCTCCATCATTTTTATTTTCTTCCTACATTGAGGGTTTCCTGAGAGTGTGAGAGTGATTTTCCTCAAGAGAGACAAGCTCAAGACCCAACTTGCTATAATTGGACCTCATCAGGGACATGCATTGAAAAAAAATGATCAAGAACAACCTGTTCTGATACCACTGATCCAGATTATTTTCGGCACAAAATGAGATCAGAGATATAATAAAGAAATACACAGAGATATCGTAGATATTAAATAATATAACATAAATATATCAGATATGCAACCATAAACACATATATATAGTAATACATGATTTATATTAATGAAATAAATGTACAGAGACTGTAAAATACAGAGTGAAAGAATCGATAGAATGGTGGCAGTGTATCTCTGAGAAGAGATGTGACGGCTACTCATATTCACAAGAACATGATTACAATGAGGCTCTGAAGGCATTTTTACAATAAAAAGGAATGCCAAAAACCCTATACATCCAAAAACCTAACCCTATGAGATGAAGCGTCAAAATTCATGTGGGCCCCATTTGGGTAAGTTAGTACATCAACTTCCCATGATCGTAATGTTTGCATACAATCTTCGTTTTAGGCGTATGATAGCTCATTGGAAATGTATCATTGAGGAGATTCATTTTGGGGGCTCAATCATGCCTTTAGCTATCATTTAGAAACTCGATCTCGAAAAACCTTCATTTGGGCCCTCAAAATGGCCTCGAAAGTTAAAAACTGCTAAAAATAGTAAATTGCCAAAATTGCCAGAAAACTAGTTTGAGCCAGTCGAAAAATATGGGTGGCCACCAATATCAACCTGGATCAATACTCCCTCTTTAGGAAGCAATGGTATCCATTGCATTCAGTTTTCAGGGGAGAGGGAAAATCATTTGTTGAATTTTCATCTTGGTGAGTTGTTTGTTTTGCTGGAGACGTCGTGCTGGTTAGTTTGTGGAAGTCTGTCATGAACCTGTTGAAGCTGAGACTGTTCAACAAGTAAAACTACACGAGAGGATGGTGTGAAAAAGGAATATTTGCACTTTTCTGCAACCTTGTCGACCTGCTTCTGTTGGATAGAAGGTGCAGGGGTCGAGGCTGTAGTGGTCGCAGTGTCCTTTTGTTCCCCTTTTCAACAGATTGTGAAGAAGCTGAATTTTGCAGTATGAGATACTGTCTTGTGAAACTTTTTAGGTGGAACAATAATTGGAACTACCTCTGATATTTTGTAGAGATGACCCCCCAAAGTAACAATGACACTATAGGGTTGAGACTCATAAACAACATGGTGTCTCCACATATATGGTTGGCCCAAGAGAACATCACAAACATCCAGTGAGGCAACATCACATAATAACTCATCCTTGAAGGGTTGGATGTTGTATGACAATCGACACTATTGGCTGACATAGAGATCTCATCCTTGCAGAAGCCACCCAATGTTGTATAGTTGCGGGTGTGGTGTTATCAACAATCCCAACTATTTGATGACCTCTGTTGAGATGAGGTTATTATGTCTTATGTTATCAACAATAAAATGCAATGGGGTCCCTTTCACCCACATCTGTGATGAAAAAGGCCCTCCCCCTCTCCAGTATCTGTTGGTTCTTATGGTTGAATTCTTGATGTCGCGACAATAGCATTGGGATCTCCATCAATGATCTGTCCTTTACCATTGTTTTCAGAATCAGATTCTTAATCAAGGTTCGGCTCCTTGTCTTTGATATTGGCTACCAATGACTGTTTTGAGTGAAATTCATCGGTGTTGTGCCAGAGGCTTTTGTGGAAATCACACCATTTTCGGGTGTCCTTATTTGTCTTCCCATGGCCCTTCTTTTCCTGTGGCTTGGATTGGTTTTCGGGAGACTCTTTGTCCAGGTTTTCTTTTTCATACTTTGGTTTTTGTGGATTTGCATACCCAAACTCCCATTTGTTCTGGTGCTTAAATTTCTACTCGATTTTAACAGCATGTCGATAGGTAGCACCGAGTGATGAGATGTCTAGAAATTCCATTTCAGTTTGGATGTATCTGTGTAGAGCCCCACAGTATTTCAGAACCAAATGTCATTTAGAGTCTTTGATACCGAGCTTGGTGCAGAAGGTATGAAAGGTATTGGTGAACTCAGGAACTTCTTGGCCCCTCTCTTGCCACAGTGTGGTCCATCTCATGTACTAGTCCTCATAGTTACCAATAGGGTAATATTGTTCCTTTACCACATCCAAAAAACATCACAAGTGGGCTTGGCCCCATATATTTCATATTCCTCTGTGGAACTCTACTCCCAGCAAGTTTCCCACCAATGTTTGACATGGGGGACAGCCTTATGGAGCATGAATATGATCTTTTGTCTCTCAAAAAAATTGTGAACAGAGAAATAACCTTCTAATAGATTTAACCATTTATCTAGGGAATCCGCATCTATCTGACCTTCAAATATAGGAATATCAAAATTGACCTGTACCTTAAAAGGTGAGGTGCCTCCAAAGTGGTCTCTTGATGAAAATGCTCCTGATGCTATCAGGATGCATTGAAGGATGTGGCAAAACTTCTCCATCATTTCATCCCTCTGTCGCGTGAGAGCTTGCTCAAGCAAAAGATTGATAGGATTGTTTTCTCCGTCATTTTTCTTTTCTTCCACCATTGAGGGTTCCTTTGGTTTGCAAGAGAGATTGTCCTCAGTAGAGACAAGCTCAAGACCCAAATTTCTATACTCAGACCGCGTCGAGGACATGCACTGAAAAAAAAACGATAAAGAATAGCCTGCTCTGATAACACTAATCCAGATTATTTTTGGCACAAAATGAGATAGGAGATATAATAAATAAATGCATAGAGATATCGCAGATATTCAATAATATATCAAAATATATCAGAGATGCAACCATAAACACACATATAAAGTAATACATGATTTCTATAAATGAAATAAATGTAAAGCAACTTATCTTTGAGAAGAGATGTGATGGCTACTCGCATTCGTAAGAAGATGATTATAGTGAGGCTCTGAAGGCCTTTTTACAATACATAGGAATGTCAAAAACCCTATACATCCAAAAAACTAACCCTAGGAGATGAAACGCCAAAAGTCATGCGGGCCCTGTTTGGGTAAGTTAGTACATCAACTTCCCGGGGTCGTAACTTTTGCATACGATCTTCGTTTTAGGCGTATGATAGATCATTGAAAAGGTATCATCGAGGAGATTCATTTTGGGGGATTAATAATGCCATAATTTATGATTGAGAACCTTTATATTTAAAAACCTTCATTTGGGCCCTCAAAATGGCCCCGTATGTTAAAAACTGCTAAAACTACTAAATTGCCAAAATTGCCAAAAACCTATTTTAAGCCAGTCAAAAAAGGTGGGAGGCCACTGATATCCACCCAGATCAATCCTCCCTCCTTGGGAAGAAATGGTCTCCATTTCGTTTATTTCTCGGGTGAGAGGGAAAAGTGTTTGTTGAATCTGCATTTTGGTGAGCTGCTTGTATTGTTGGAGACGTCGCGTTGCTTACGTTGTGGAAGTTTGTCATGAACCTGTTGAAGCTAAGGATGTTCAACAAGTCAAGCTACATGAGAGGATGGTGTGCAGAAGGAATCTTTGTGCTTTTTTGCAACCTTGTTGACCTGCTTCTGTTGGATAGAAGGTGTAGGGGGTGAGGCTGTAGTGGTTGCAGTGTCCTTATGTTCCCATTTCGAACAGATTGTGAAGAAGATGAATTTTGCAGTATGAGATTCTACCTTGCGACACTTTTTAAATGAAACAATAGTTGGAACTACCTTTGATATTCTGTAGAGATGACTCCCCAAATTAACAATGACACTACGGGGTCGAGACTCATAAACAACATCGTGTCTCCAGATATATGGTTGGCCCTAGAGAAAATCACAGACATCCAATGGGGAAACATCACATAATACCTCATCCTTTAAGGGTTGGATGTCGTATGACAATTGATACTATTGGCTGACATGGAGATCTCATCCTTGCCAAAGCCACACGATGTTGTATGGTTGTGGGTGTGGTGTTGTCAACAATCCCAAATGTTTGACGACCTCTTCTGAGATGAGGTTCTTCTAGATTCCACTATCAACAATAAAATGCAGCAGGGTCCCCTTCACCCACATCTATGAATGAAAAAGGTGCTCCCCCTCTTCAGGATCTATTGGTTCTTCTAGTTGAATTGTTGTGGTCGCGAAAATAGCAGTGGGGTCTACGTCAATGATCTATCCTTTACCAGTATTTTTAGAATCATATTATGAATCAGGGTTCAGCTCTTTGTCTTTGATCTCGACCACCAATGATTGTTTTGAGCGACATTCATTGGTGTTGTGCTAGGGGCTTTGTGGAAATAAAACCATTTTCCAGTGTCCTTCTTTGTCTTCCCGTAGCCCTTCTTTTCCTGTGGCTTGGACTTGTTTTCAGGAGACCGTTTGTTAGGTTTTTCTTTATCATACTTTTGTTGTTGTGAATTTGCAGACCCGAACTCCCATTTGTTCTGGTGCTTAACTTTTTTCTCGATTTTAACAGCATATCAATAGGTAACACCGAGTGATAAGATGTCTATAAATTCCATTTCATCTTGGATGTATCTGTGTACAGCTCCACAGTATTACAGAACCAAATGTCATTCGAAGCCTTTGATATCAAGCTTGGTGTGCAAGGTATGGAAGGTATTGGTGAACTATGGAACTTCTTGGCCCATCTCTTTACACAATGTGGTCCATCTCATGTACTGGTCCTCATAGTTTCCAACAGGGTAATATTGTTCCTTTACCACATCCACAAAAAAATACCAAATGGGCTTGACCCCATATATTTCAGATTCCTTTGTGGAAATCTACTCCCAATAAGTTTCCCACCAATGTTTGACATGGGGGAGAGCCTTATGGAGCATGAAGATGATATTTTCTATGTCGAAAAAATTGTGAACAGAGAAATAACCTTCTAATAGATTTAATCATTTATCTAGGGCATTCGCATCTATCTAACCTTCAAATATAGGAATATAAAAGTTGACCTGCACCTTAAAATGTGAGGTGCCTCCAAAGTGGTCGCTTGATGAAGATGTGCCTGATTCTATTGGGAGGCCTTGAAGGATGTGGGAAAAATTTTCCATCATCTCGTCCCTCTGTCGTGTGAGAGCTTTCTCAAGCAACAGATTGATAGGACCCTCTGCTCCGTCATTTTTCTTTTGTTCCCCCATTGAGTGTTTCTTGGGTGTGTGAGAGTGATTGTCCTCAAGATAGACAAGCTCGAGACCCAACTTGCTATACTCGGACCTCATCAGGGACATGCACTAAAAAAAAACGATCAAGAACAGGGTGCTCTTATACCACTAATACGGATTATTTTCAGCACGAAATGAGATTGAAGATATAATAAACAAATGCATAGAGATATCATAGATATTCAATAATATAACATAAATATATCATAGATACAACCATAAACATAGATATATAGTAATACATGATTTCTATTAATGAAATAAATGTACAGAGACTGTAAAATAGAGAGTGAAAGACTTGATAGAATGGTGGCATCTTATCTCTGAGAAGAGATGTGACAGCTACTCGCATTCGCAAGAAGATGATTACAATGAGGCCCTGAAGGCCTTTTTACAATAAACAGGAATGCCAAAAACCCTAGACATCCTAAAACCTAACCCTACGAGATGAAACACCAAAATTCATGTAGGCCCTATTTGGGTAAGTTAGTACATCAACTTCCCAGGGTCGTAACATTTGCATATGATCTTTGTTTTAGGCGTATGATAGCTCAGTGGAAAGGTATCATAGAGGAGATTAATTTTGGGGTCTCAATAATTCCTTTGGCTATCATTGAAAACCTTGATCTCGAAAAACCTTCATTTGGCCCCTCAAAATATCCCCAGAAGTTAAAAACTGCTAAAAATAGTAAAAATTCCAAAATTGCCAAAAAATTGTTTTGAGCCTATTGAAAAAGGTGGGTGGTCACTAATATCCACCTTGATCAGTCCTCCCTCCTTAGGAATCAATGGTATCCCTTGCATTGAGTTCATGGGGGAGAGGGAAAAGCGTTTGTTGAATCTTCATCTTGGTGAGATGCTTGTATTGTTGGAGACGTCGTGCTACTTAGTTTGTGGAAGTCTGTCATGAACCTGTTGAAGCTGAGGTTGTTCAACAAGTTGAGCTAGATGAGAGGACAGTGTGCAGAAGGAATCTTTGCACTTTGATGCAACCTTGTCGACCTTCTTTTGTTGGATAGAAGGTGCAGGGGGCGAGGTTGTAGTGGTTGTAGTGTCCTTCTATTCCCCTTTTGAACAGATTGTGAAGAAGATGAATTTTGCAGTATGAGATACTACCTTGCGACACTTTTTAGGTGGAACAATAGTTGGAACTACCTCTGGTATTCTATAGAGATGACCCCCCAAAGTAACAATGACACTACGGGGTCGAGACTCATAAACAACATGGTGTCTCCACATATATGGTTGGCCCAAGAGAACATCAAAGACATTGAGTGGGGCAACATCACATAATACCTCATCCTTAAAGGGTTGGATGTCGTAGGAGAATTGACACTGTTGGCTGACACGGAGATCTCGTCCTTGCTGAATACACCTGATGTTGTATTGTTGCGGGTGTGGTGTTTTGTACAATCCCAACTGTTTGACGACTTTTGATGAGATGAGATTCTTCTGGCTTCTGCTATCAACAATAAAATTGTTAAGAACCAAACATCAATATAGCATAGAAAAACCTCATAAAAAGTACTCAACACCTTGAAAAAGAGATAATTTCAGATAATAAGCCTCTTCAAGGGGGAAACCTCCTTTTACCCCACTTAAATGTTCAAGTACAAGATGATTCAAAATGAAAATG